>JAAIXJ010001878.1:57589-193826 GCA_013403705.1 Heliconius hermathena
GTGTTTCATGGTTTTTAAGAATTCACCCCCTAAGGGTTCAAATAAGGGGTTGAAAGTTTATATGGAAAAATCTTTAAATTGCCACCGATTTTTATAAAAATTTAAATTCAGACTGTTAAAAATATTTTATTGAACACGTGTTTCGTGGTTTTTTTAGAATTCACTCCTAATAAGCGGGCGAAGCCGCGCGCGCTCTCTAGTATACATATAAAAGGACATGTACCTGACTGACTGAGGTAAGACGCACGCACAGCCGTAACCGCTGTGAGTAGAAACGTGAAATTTGGACAGATGTTTATTTTCATAATCTGGACATCCACTAAGAAGGGATTTTGAAAAATTTCAACCCTAAAGGGATGAAATAGGGGTTGAAAGTTTGTGTGGACTTTTATTTAAATCGGCACCGATTTTTATAAAATTTGAAATTCGGACTCTTAAAAATATTTCATTGAACACGTATTTCATGGTTTTTAGAATTCACCCCCTAAGAGTTCAAATAAGGAGTTGAAAGTTTATATGGAAAAGTCTTTAAATCGCCGCAGATATTTATAAAAATGTTCAAACTGTTAAAAATATTTTATTGAACACATGTTTGTGGTTTTTTGTAGAATTCAGCCCTAACTAAGGGTGCAAATAAGCGGGCGAAGCTGCGGGGCCGCTAGTATTACCATATAGTTTATATATAAACTAGTCGCCCGTGCTTGTTTACGAGAACTTAAGACGTTAAATAGAAAATCCCGTTTCTCCCGTTCCCGTAGGAATTTCGACAAACTCGTACTGACATCCTACGTATGTAAAATTCAACTTTCCAAGTAGTTTCTTATTTAGTTTGTCAGTCAGTCAATCAGATACAGATGAATTTTTTCTATATTATGATAAGTATATAGATTATACAAATAAATAAAATGAGCGGCACGAGGTGTAACTGTAAAACCGACTAGTTGTGGGTTCGATCCCCACTCAAGGAGATGAAATATTTACTTAAATTTATATTTCCATTTCTTCGCTCTGGTGTCGAGGCGTTGAATTCTGCCACTCAACACGAAATGCCTCCAGAATTCGGCAGAAAGTGAGGAACGGAGTGTCTTAATACTAGGTTCCCCCTGCCTACCCTGCTGTGTGCGGGATACAGCGTGAAGCTGATTTGTTTATTTATTTTATTTATAATCATGAAATTAACGAAAGAGGTTGAATTAAAAAAACACCTTATTTGGCCTCAAAACTATGTACTGAGCTTATATCAATATTTATATGTACAAAATAATAGCGTTCTTGTTGTTAGAGATTCTATGTACTTCGTAATATTTGCTCTTCACCTAGAGACAATGTTATCTCGTTGCGTTTTATTGTCGAGAATTTCATTTTCATCTTACAAACATTTTTACTATTGCTATTAAAGAAAATCAGCTTCACGCTGTATCCCGCACACTGCAGGGTAGACAGAGGGAACCTAGTAATAAGACACTCCGTTCCCCACTTTCTGCCGTATTCTGGACGCATTGCGTTGAGTTCTGCCACGCAACCGTGGCAGAACTCAACGCCGCGCTTGTCCCCGACACCAGAGCGAAGAAATGGAAATATAATTTAAGTAAATATTTCATCTCCTCGAGTGTGGATCGAACCCACAACCTTTATTTACAATCAATCAATCAATCAGTCAATCAGCTTCACTCAGTTAAGACACTCCGTTCCCCACTTTCCGCCGAGGCATTTGGAGGCATTGCGTATTAAGTGGCGGATCTCAACGCCGCGCTTTTGCCTTGACACCAGAGCGAAGAAATAAAAATATAAAAGTAAATAAATATTCAATACTCTTTCGTTTTACAGACTGTGAAAAAATACTTTCTTCAAAAATAGTAGACACATTTCCTTTTTTTTACCATTCGCATACAAATTAAGTGGCCAAATTCGTCATTCGAAATTTCCAAATACATTACTTAGTTACGAACGCGACGTGTATTGACTTTAATGAAGAATAAATTTAATGTAAAATGGGATAGTCCATAAACGTAGTATTTTACAATGTAAAATCAGATTCCATAAAATATAAGGAAAATTAAATGCCTTCAATATATATTATGTCAAAAACTTTTTCCTTGTTCTATTAATTTTCTAACATATAAAACCCATTTATGTTTTACTATTAATAATATAGATATATTTTGTAAGAAAAAATGAAATAAAAAAAAATCTAAGAACTAAGTACAAATTGCTGTTTTAATTACAAGGTAAAATTAACGAAACGCAAGTTAGTACGAAACCCAAATCTCTTGGTTTGTTTTAGAATGTGAGAGATAAAAATAAACCCCTATATATTTAACTAATTTGCAATGGACATTTCAGATATGAAGATTTTATTTGGGAACGGGTTCTGTTAATCAAAATTTTCTAATAGTCTAAGTATGACTAAGCTGTAAGGCCTATTCAACGTCGCGTATAGAAAGGAGGCATCGCATCGCTTTTTGTTTGAGTCAGAACTGAACCCACACCTATAATGTGTTATGTAGACAATACCAGTAAAACAAATATTAATGGCACCAAGAAGTCGCACGTACGATATACACACAGTACTCGTATTACATGAAAATATGTAACTATATAAATATATAGGTAAGCCTATGTTAATAAGTCATAATATATTGCCTATTTTTCTTCATTTTCTACTACTTGCACAATATGATACACTGGTAATTGACTAGCGGAACTCAACGCCGTCTAGCGTCAAGCGCGAGTCGGCCTCGGCCACTGAGGGTTCCATACAAAAATTAGAGGTCTCGAGATTTTTCTGAAATTCAAGCTTTAGCTTAGCCAGAGCTAAGGCTATTATTTTTTAGGATTTAACCACAAATGTATAGTTTTTAGATTTTTCTGAACTTGTATTACCTGTAAATGCTAGCTGCCAAATTTTATAATTCTAGGTCAACCGGAAGTACCCTATTAATTTTGATTCCCTTTATAGTATCGAAATATGCTTTTTTGTGATATAAACGGCCATATCTTTTTTAAGTAAATGTAGAAAGACGATTTTTTCAACAAATCAAGGGAATGGTTTAAATTTTAACTCAATATCTCCAAACGTTCCTGAGACAAAGGGTCTTGAGAGACAGACAGACAGACAACAAAGTGATCTTATAAGGGTTCTTTTTTCCTTAAGTAATACGGAACCCTAAAAACAAAATACTATTTGTTACGAACTTGCGATCGAACTCACGGACTGTGTTGTATTTGACTCATCATACGCTCAACTAAATAGTAAAAAAAACTCACCTAAATAGCTATTAACAAGCTACTATTGCAGAAGGGGAATAGATGTACCATTTCGCAATCTAAAAGTAAACTGGAACACTAACACAATACAACACGACTCACTGAGAGGTATGTATTTATCTTATTTGAATAAGAGATCTTTGTCTTGTCATATATTTATTTGCATATTATTATTGTATAAAACTAGATTTGCTAAATAATTTAATTTAACAAATATATAGAAACTATTTTTTTGTTTTATAATTGAGTTGACAGTATCTTGCGAAAACTAACTGATGTGGGTAGTAGCATATTTTTTTATCACATAGCTATGTTGAAAGGTTCATAATCCTTGAACCAAAAGTTATGTGCCGTTACCGTTTTTAAATGGTATTTATAAAATTATATAAGTATGTAAGTAACAACATTATCAGCATAATTTTTTTACAGTTTTTTTTATGTATTTTGTACTAAGTATATTGTACAATATATTTTGTGGTAGGTATGTTATAATAGGTTTTCTAAATATTTATTCTTGCGAGGGCTCTATTGTCGTAAAAGTTCAGAATAAACAAAAAATTTTGGAAAAAAAAAAATATTTTTCTTATGCAATGATAATATTTAATTTTTTTTAATTTTATTTATATTGTACAATTTAATTTTTTCCGGTCATTTTTAATCTAAAATTGAGGAAATATTAAGTAGGTAAGTACTCTATTGTATACTGTGTTTCTTGCTACCTAATCATTTAGGCCGTATTTATAAACCACTCTCAAGTCTGAGATCGATCTTGAGATGCCTATTTCATTCATAAATTATATATCTATAAAAATAAGAAATGGTGACCTTTCTTTCCTTTCAAGGTCGATCTCAGAGTTGAGACCGATATTTTTTAATTTTTTACGGGCCTTAATTTTTATCTTTAAAAATATTAAGAGCTTATAATATTTTTAAGACATTATATTATATAAACCTAAACAACATTATATTATATATTGTACTTAAATTTATTTTGTGATCTGTACTGTTCAGCAAATAAAAATTAACACCAATTAATTTCACTGATCTGGGTAAGATGTTGAGATTATTTTTTAATTTATATAGGTATTTATATATATATTATATATATAGATAGGTTTTCAGATATTCAGTTAACAAATGTGACATAGCATTCTTAGCGACCAAACTATTAAGATAATCTAGAACAAGCGACCGAATGGTTCTGTTCAACATTCAACGCATACCCACTTATATGCTAACTAAATTCTTAATTAGGACTGACCGACCTTCCGGTAACACAGAAAAAGTAGCCGACGAAAAAAGTTCCGACAGCTTGTACAGTTTCTCGTTAATTAAATGTATTAACATCGCGATTGCTTAATATCTGTTTACATACATACCTTCTTGTGTCAAAACTAAAATATATTAATAAAAAAAAATAATCAGTTTCACGCTGTATCCCGCACACAGCAGGGTAGGCAGAGGGAAACCTAGTGTTAAGACAATCCGTTCCCCACTTTCTGCCGAATTCTGGAGGCCTTGCATGTTGAGAAGAGGTGGCAGAACTCAACGCCGCGCTTTGCCTCGACACCAGAGCGAAGAAATGGAAATATAAATTTAAGTAAATATTTCATCTCCTCGAGTGGGGATCGAACCCATAACCAGTCGGTTTTACAACCACACTTTGTGCTCCTGCGCCATGACTGGCCTAACTGACTAATATAATACCTAATTATGTTATATTTTATTTCAATAATATAGTAATAGCAAATAGTGTTTATTTTATACTGATAAATAAGCAAATAGCGAGAACGGAAATTGGTTTAGTAAATAAATATAAGAATAGAGTATTTTTTATTGCACACATAATAGAAGATATATATAAAATTAAAAACAAAACAAAAAAAAACGTAAGGTGATAACAAAGGCGATCTTATTGTTTAATTGACAACCTTTGGAACAGTATGGTTCAATTGTAATGCAAATTTTATTTAAAAATTATTATATTTCATTATTATAAGAATTGTATATTACCAAGAATGGATAATTTTAGCCTATTTCTTTTTTCAATTACACGAACCGCAAGTACTTACCACATCAAATATTAATATATAACATCAATCACATTACACACAAATAATGGGTGATGGATGAATCACTATATATTTTCATATATATATATTATTTATATATTTCACTTTTTCAGTAAAAAACAATGTCTTAATACAGTTTCAATGCCCGTGTAGGTACTGTCGATTAAGAATCGCCGCGCACGACTAACATTTGCGTAACTATTATCGCTTAGTTTGACCTCAAATACAGGGCTGGGATAAAAGAGTAATTAGCCATAATTATTAGTTTATTAAAACGGATAATTTTAAAATGTCAAAAAGTATTAAATTATAACAGTATCGTAAAGGTTTTTGGATATTCAAAATAATTATAAACATGTGTTTCCAAAAATAACTACAAGGAATGTGTATTTTAAATGTAAAACTATAAATACTTAATTTTCTTTAGAATTTCTATATTATTTTATGGCTGTTAATCATGACTGTAAGAAGAAACTTCGAGATTATCTCTACATATATTTTTGTACATATATTAAAATTTTAATGTTATTTTTAATTTGGCCACATTTATTTGATTTCTATTTGGTTTTTTATTTATTTATAAATCGCTCTCAAGTCTGATATCGATCTTGAGATGCCTTTTTCATTTATAGATATATAATTTATGAATGAAAATGGAATAAAATCGATCTTAAGATCGATCTCAGAGTTGAGACCAGTTTATAAATACGGGCCTTAAGAAATAGAATATACATAGATTCCCACCCTATTAAAAGCCATTAAATTACAAAAGAAATTACTTAAAATATTATTTCCTAATTGTTCAAAATGTCTATAATTGATCTTCAAATAGGGCTTTAATTAAAAAAAAAGTAAAAAATGATTTGATTCAACAATGGCAACCCTCGCTCAGAACGGTTTTTATAGAAAAATTAAATGATAAAAATCTTAAGTTAATGTTTACCAGTAAATGAGAGATAGCATTGTCTCATAAAACTAGTCACTACCTAGTATTGCTTCATGGCTGACCTATAATTGTTGGAGGTAAGGCTCTTCCGGACTAACGGTAGGTTCTGTCCAGCTATGGATAGGTCAACCACTTGTTTGTTACACTGTTGTTTTCTATATAATGTTTAATATATTATGTTTGTATCAAATTGAAATTTTATGGCGTTAATTTAATTAAATATGGGGTTAAGTTAATACATTTTTTTTACTTATTTTTTTAATTTTGTTCATTGACACATATATGTGCTGGGTGGTACAATTTAGCATAAGTGGTGTGTTTACGTTTGGATCGTGGTTGTTAATCTTCAGCGAATCTAGATAAGTACAAGGACATTACATATAGAAAAGTTTATTTATTTCATTTTGGAAAATGAATTTAGAAAGTTTTTGTTTTATCGTAACTTTCTTTATTTACTAATTATTTTTAGAGATCGACTAAAATGTATTATATAATATATTATATATTTTTTAATTTATATGTACGTAGTATTCCTAGTATATTATTAAAAATATATATTAAAAGAAAATTTCATATTCCACTGTCTGAACCATTTGATTTTTTTTCGTTAAAAGAAATTAATAAATCTAATTCAAAATTAAAAAGTTACTTTTACGTGTGTATTTACGTATATGTAGATCACTTTCAAAATAATAATAATATTTTTTATTATATAGCGTTCAAACAAAAGTAGATTTATAAGTACTATAAGGTTAATGATCTCATCAAGTGTCGCAGAGAAAGTTAAAAGTAAGTTCTCTTGTTTCTATTAGATGCCTACACAGTGTTACGCAGGTAAGAAATGATGAAAGTGACACATACATTTAAAGTACCTGTAAAATATGTAAAACTGACAAGTTTTCAATGACAGTTACTACTTATTAATAATTTTAAGTCATTTATTAAAATTATTCGAAAATTCTAATGTAGTTTACGTGGTTCCTTCGTTACTATATTGTATAATTAATGAGATAATTCCTGTACCTAAATGCTCTTAAAATACGCTTTGGGCTTCTGCATTTTTTTCCCACATAGCGGGATAAACAGAGAGAGGGAGACCTAGTGTCAAAAAAACTCCGTTCGACGCTTAGAGATCAACATCTCATCACAATGAAGAAATGCATGAATGACTTACAACCACCGCATTGACAGTCACCCATCTGTCCACTGCACCCCTATAGCATATATGTACATACCTACCTAATTTTTTTTAAAATTAAATTTGATGCGCATATATGAGTTAAAATTTAAATAACGAATTGTGGAACGGTACTATAAGCTAATATATTAAATTGTCTACACGTCCATTCGTTTAATATTTTAGTAATTATTCAAATTGTATATTACCAATGAGTTCCTTATTACATAGGTATTAAGGGTCAATATAAATGTACCTATGTCATTTGATTTATTCATATTTTGGATATTTTCCAAGTAGATAAGCCACAACAAATTTATTTATATAGCGTAACGTGGTTTTTGTTGTTTTTATATTATTTAAAATTTAAAAATATTCTTACAAATATTAGTTAACATTGTTTACATGTTTACGCATTATAATATACTTAGAAAATAACCTCTTCTTCTATAAAAAATAAAATCTTCAATATTTTGTTCATTTATATAGGTAGGCCATATCACAATTGAACGGCAAAGCCCTATTCGGTACATTTGTCTCACAAGATCGATCCATGTATGTCTTTTAAAATATATATTTTTTTTTATGTTTAGTTACCATATTTTGTTATAAGTCCTATATATTTTTTATAATAAAAAATGCAGCTTACAACTGCAAAACAACTTACATTATCTTGAACTTCCAACATTTTTGTCAAGTTAAAAATAATCTTCATTCCCGTAGCATGATGTATCTGTAATTAAAAAAGTAACGTAAGTAACAATAATTTCCGTCCAGCGTATAAACCAAGTAGTATTTTTTGTATTAAAAAACATAAAAACTATAACTAGCTTCACGCTTTATCCCTAGCGGGGTAGTCAAAGAGTGAGAGAGAGAGAGAGAGAACTTTAAAAAACCTGCTACATTTACCTAACTCAAGTCTCTCAGTCAAACAATGACACAAAAAGTAACAAAATTAAATTAGATAAATAATATTTTAGTTGAATAAAATCGATTTGTTTACACAACACTTTTATCACTCCTACATAATGCATTTTATATATTATTATACTGATTACACATCCCTCCGACAAGAGAAATTTTCTTTCATTTGTATTTAAAAGTTTTAATATCACTTTAAGTAAACTTTTAAGAGATATTTTAAATTAATTACTTATTTTTAATATAGATAATATTATTTTTTGTGTATTAGACAAACATACCTAAAGCTATAAAGCTAAAATGCATCAGGCCTTCTTTAAATAGCACTTTTGGCAATGTTTCTTTTGTGCCCTATGTTTAAAGTTGGCACTCTTTATGAGTTGTCAATATCGTCAATGTCAATTGTCAAAATTTCTATGTCAAATTAAAATGACAGAACGGTCGTCTGTTTATGTTTTGTTTTTGTTGTTGTGTTGTTATGTTTATTGTGTTTGATCAAAGTTTTTAATTTACACGCATATACAAGTCATTTGTGGCTAAATTCTATAATTTCTACATTGTTTAATCATCAATTAATTGTAAGTATTATAATATACTGATGATACTTTCAATGATATTTTTTTCTCACTTTTGTTTTTATTTTTTTTTTGTATGATAATAAAACAATTTTTTAAATTCATATACTNTAAATTCATATCATTATTTTTTTGATGACTTAATATTTTAAGTATTCATGTGAAAAAAAACATAGTTATTAATAAATATAATAATGGTATATAATATTAAAATTTCATGTCACAAGCATTACTTACTTATAGGACTTATTTCTGATGGACTTTTTATTTAGTATTATATATTATATCCATTTACGATAATGATATTTATTCAGTGAAGTTAATATATAAACAAACTAAAGTTTTAAATCCTTATTTTTCTACATGTCATTTCTGTGAATGTTTTTTAAGCAAATTCTCAGTGTCTTATACCATACGGGACCTAAGTCTGAACTTACACAGTACAGAGTAATAGTACAGAAATGTTCCATACTACAGTATTATCATATTTAAGTAAAACATCTTCACACATTCTCCTGCCGACCAGGATTGGCAAAGGGAATCTAGTGCTTCACTATCCACTTGACTATCTAGATACTGTGTGGTGAGTTGTGAAGCTCAATCGATCTGTTTGTATTCCAGAGGATAGAAAATAAAAAAAATTAAAACAATCATTCCTCCAAACAAAGATTGGACCCATATCCATTATGCTTACACACTGGACCCTGTCCGAGTATACCACAGCAGCCTTAATTTGATACTTATTCTCCTTCTCATTTCATATTTCTAACATTAGTATACAAAGGAATTTAAGTAAAAATATGTCTAATATTTGCAATTGTAAAAAATTATTAAAAAATCCTACCTGATATTAAATTTAAACATAAGTATATATAAAAAAAACTATTTTTGATGTAATAAAACAAAATTTAAATTATGTGTTCTGCAACTTTCTCTAATAGATTGATGGCATAATTAAAGTTTACCTTGCATTTTTATCTAATTTCTTTTTACATATAACAGGAATTACATGTTGAATAGTTAATTAGTCAGCTTAAGTATCATTTAATCCCTTTGTGAAACAGGAGAATAAACATTTGACTGAAAACACTGACAGAAAGTGAAGAACCAAAGTGTTTTAATGGGAACGGAGTGTCTTTACAATATGTTCCCTCTGCCTACCTTGCTATATGAAGCTATAGAAAAAATTGTTTATCTTGCATATAGGGTCAGCTCTCTGCTTTCTGCTTGAATTCTCAAAAACACTCAACACCACAGTTTGTCTTGCACATATGGAGAATTCCAAATAGGAATCAAACCCTCAGCTTACATTCACATGTTTACTGCACCATGATATTGTCATATTCACGATTGCACCCATTATTATATAATAATTCACAAACACACCTCTACTTTATTATTTATTTTATGCTTTGAGAAATATTATGTAAAAACTCAAGAAAATCTTGTCAAAAGTAGGCTTTAGACCATGGAAATAACGGCGTTAATTAGAGGGCGTGGAAAGTGGCCCTGCACTACTTTCTAACAGAATTGTACTAGTAGCCTCTTTTATGTTGCAACACTACGTCGAATCTGCCGTAAACGATGCCATCCGTCTTCATAGAGAAATCAAGATTTAGTAATATAATACTATCTATACAATATATTGTTAGTTTACTTTTGAAACCCTTTTGATATGGATATATATTCGAATGATCGTTTCAAATTAATAACAAAAAAATAACATATGATTTAAGGGGTCCGCACCTTAAAAGGAAAGAACCCTTATAGAATCACTGTGTTGTCTGACGCAGAGAAACAAGTGTGTGACTGTAAAAGCGACTGGTTGTGGGTTCGATCCCCACTCGAGAAAATGAAATATTTATTTAAATTTATATTTCTATTTCTTCGCTCTGGTGTCGAGGCAAAGCGCAGCGTTGCATTTCGCCACTCAACACGCGATACTTTCAGAATTCGGTGCGAAATGGGAAACGGAGTGTCTTAACACAAGGTCGCCTTTTACCTACCCTGTTGTAGGTATATTATACATTATTGTTACAGCCTCACGCTTTTTCCTGCATAGCGTGCTAGGCAGTAGGAACCTACTGTTAAAACGCGGTTTCACACTTTCCCCAAAATTTTCGAAACATTTTAGGTTACGGAACTCAATGCCGCGCTCCTTGTATTATATTAGGGATATCAAAATAATTTAAATATAATAATTCCCTTAAACCGCGTATACAGTTATCTCACCGCGCCACGACGACCTCTTAATGCATATAGATTAAATAATAAGTTAATCGTTTGTGCTTAATAATATATTGTTAGAAATCGGAAGCGGTTAATGTTTTAAAAAAAACACACGTCGTCTATATGTTTCTAAACTATTAGGAATGTGATACTATTATGACGAAGGTGGATGGCGAGAGTTCTTCAGTGGGGCGGAAGTAAAACCAGAGTTGTGCAACAATGTTTTTTACTCAGATGTTTACAAATTTGCGTCTCTCGTACAATCGATACATGCTATTTTATACTCTTTTTATAATATAATACAATTACCCACTTTTACAATTTATATTTAGACACGTTCCATTTCTCGATATCAAATAATTATACTTAAAAATAACAAAAGTACGATACTTTATATGTTAATACTTGATTATTTTTTATTATTATTATTATGTATATTATAATTCTCATCATATATTATTATTGTTAATTAACTCATATCATATTGAAGTATAAGACAGAATATAATTGTATTAAATAGCGGGTGGTGTAATGCGAGGTATTATATTATCTGTTACACTATGTAATTGCAATAAGTGATATATATCACCTAATAACAATACTTCACACTAGTTTCCTTCCAATAGGGGCCGTTGCCTACAAGGCAACGGCCCCCGCTTGAAACAATTCCACTGCTTTTATTATTTTCACGTAAATCTACCCTCTTTTACACGAGTTCGCTAACAATATGTATATTTATATGTATTACAAAAATACTCTACAGCCCAAATTTATTGTACATAATTTCAATATCATAATACTAGAGGGCGCGCGCGGCTTCGCCCGCTTATTAGGAGTGAATTCTAGAAAAACCACGAAACACGTGTTTAGTAAAATATTTTTAACAGTCTGAATTTAAATTTTTATAAAAAAAGCGTGAAGCTAAGTTAAGTTAAGTTAAGTTATATATATATATATACACACATACATATATATATATACACATTTTTTCTGTAACAAAAGGTGATTTGTCTACAAAGAAATATTATGATCAAAGATTTTATTGGTTGACTTTTATTTTCGAATAATCATAAATTTTATAGGTACCTACTATTAAATTGATACAATATTGTAGATATTCTTTAAATACTTACTTTTTTAGCAAAGTAGGCAGAGGGAAACTGGGAATCTAGTGTTGAGACACTCCGTCGCCATTTTGCACTTCCGTTCCTCACTGTCTACCGAATTCTACGGGTAATGCGTGTAGAGTGGTAGAACTTAACACTGCGCTTTGCGTCGTTATAAGAACGAGGAAATGAAAACATTAACATTTTATTTCCTCGAGTGGGAATCGAACATATAATCTGTCGCTTCCCGACTGGCCTTAATATTGGTGGACTCTATACTCATAGGATTTATTATCCAGCAGTGTAGTTTCGAAGAAAAAAAATAGACAGTAAAAAAATAACGCCAATAGATTAATATACATGTAATAATTAAAATAATGTAGGTTTTTCCGTAAATATAATATATACTTTCAAAATTGATTATTCGGAGGTATCCGATTCTACTGCGTAGTGGCGCAGGGGCACAAGATTGTGACTGTAACGCGACAGTTGTTGTTTACTTTCTGATTCTTCGCTTTAGCACCAAGGCAAACGCTCGGCGTTAGAGTTCCGCCACTCAACACGCAATGCCTCCAAAAAATCGGCGGAAAGTGAGGAAAGGGGTGTTTTAACGCTAGGTTCCCTTTGTCTACCCTGCTGTGTGTGGAATACAACGTGAAACTGATTGATTGATTGATTGTTGGTTATTAGCTTTTGTATAAATATTCGATTAATACAGACGTCAGCACCAGGCCGATACGGCTGACGCGCGACGCAGTCGTTGTAAAATTAATCTTTGCGTCGATGACATTACGGATGGTTCCTGCTTACGTTTACCATGTATGGTGTAGTGAAAATAGTACCTGTACTTTGTGTTAGTTTATGTTCGAGATCTTTTGATATGGATAGCATTTCGGTTGATCGTTTTAAATATAGCAATAAAAGAATAAAGTGAATATGTTTTTAGGGTTCCGTACCTCAAAAGGAAAAAATCCTTATAGGATCACCTTGTTGTCAATCTGTCAAGATCATTTATTTGGAGATCGCGTGAATGATCAAACTGTAAATAATATCGAATATGAAACGGTTGGTCGGTTGTTTCTGGTCTCTTGAAACACAGTAAAAACCGAGCTTCTTAATCAGAGCAATCAAAAGAGAAGACTTGAGATCTTGTATCGTTATCGCTGCCTTTTGTATGAAACTCACCAAGTAATCAAAATCTATATAGTATTTCCCGTAGGCTTATAAACATAGAATTTGGCAGGAAGTGAGAGCTTGCAGTGGTGATAAAGGAAAAAATCCAATAAATCACTTTGACATACAATCCTGAAATTGGTACGGAACGCTCAGTGGGCGAGTCCGACTCGCACTTGACCGGTTTAGTTGTTTGTATTACGTTATTTTCGGCCCAAATAATGATAACAAAGGTCATCTTAGCGCAGTGGGACAACATTTGTTTGCAAATGAGATGGTTGTTGGTGCTATTTCCCTGAGTGGAGAAATGAATATATTTCCTGATCTTGAAAGAAATAGGGCGTTTCGTTTATCAACCAACATACAATGCCCTGAATTTAGGTGGAGAACAAAACTGTCTAACACTAGATTCTCTTTGTCTATCCAGCGAGAAAAAGTATTGTGATATGAAGATAAAGCTGTTAAATTATAACTTTTCTTAAAAAAAAAGCAAAATCAGCTTCACGCTGTGGGAGAAACCTAGTGTTAAGACACTACATTCTCCACTTTCCGCCGACGTCTGGAGGCATTGCATGTTGAGTGGAGTGAAAATATCAATTTAAATAAATATTTCATTTCCTCGATTGGGGATCGAATCCACAACCAGTCGATTTTGCAGTCACACTTTGTGCCTCTGCGCCACGACTGCCTTCGATAACTTTTCTTATACCTCTATCCTAAAACAGCCATATTTAAAAGATTGTCATATGAATCAAACTATTTATTATTCTATCACATAGTCTGTCGCTGTAGTAACTTGTTATTTTTAATGCAGAATGCGGACAGATCGTTATTTTATGTTGAAATGGGATATTTATAAGCGATGTATGTAAGCACATATTATGTCCTCAGCGTCCTACATACAATTGATGCTAATTGAGATTGTCTTCCTTATGTTCTTCATTAGTATAGGTACGTGAGACTAGATTTTATTGATTTATTTATGTTGTTATGTTCTTATTATAATACATTATTACGATATTTTTAAATTATATATTATTAAATAAATCAGCTTCACGCTGATATCCCGCACACAGCACGGTAGGTAGAGGGAACCTGGTGTGTTAAGAGACTCCGTTCGCCACTTTCTGCCGAAATCTGGAGGCATTGCCGCCGCGCTTTGCCTCGACACTAGAGCGAAGAAATGGAAATATGAATTTAAATCAATATTTCATCTCCTCGAGTGGGGATCGAACCCACAAACAGTTGGTTTTACAGTCACACTTTGTGCCGCTGCGCCACGACTGGCCTCTGATATATATTATTAATAAGACGTATTAAAGCTCTGTTTCCACCGTAAAAACGAAACAAGCGAGTAATGTTTAGGCGGGACGGAGTCCGTTTAAATAAAATAAATATATATTGTCCCCAACAAAGAGTTTTGTATTTTGTAATTTCTTCACTCCATTCTCAAAAACTGAGCGAGTTCATTTCAAATCTTTAAAGGTTTTTACCAAATTAATTATTTTATAGTAGAGGCCAATCGTAACGCAGGGGAACAAATTGTGACTGTATAATCGACTGGTTGTGGGTTCGATCCCTACTCGAGGAAATTAGAAAAATATTTACTTAAATTTATATTTCCATTTCTTCGCTCTGGTGTCGAGGACAAGCGCGGCGTTGAGTTCCGCCACTCAACACGCAATGCCTCCAGAACTCGGCGGATAGTGGGGAACGGAGTGTCTTAACGCTAGATTCCCTCTGCCTACCCTGCAGTGTGCGGGATACAGCGTGAAGCTGATTTATTTATTTAATTATTCAATCACAAATAAATAAATAAATCACCGTATTGCTTAATGTCGCGCGTCCTTGGGTGGTCATGGTCATACTTAATTATACATTTTGTACTTAAAATGTTTTTTCTTAGCTTCACGTTGTATCCCGCGCGCTCTGTTCCCTATTTTCCACCAAATTCCGGCGGTATTGCGTTTTGCCACCAGACACCAGCGAAGAAATGAAAATATTAAATACTAGCGGCCCACCCGCGGCTTCGCCCGCTTAAGCTACATGATTATTGATCTAATAAACAGAAATGACTTCTAATATGATTTTTATTACTTTAATCTGTAATATTCTAATATGTTTTTTTACTATATTATCGTAATTTCTATGAGAACTTTTGATTGTTTTGAATTAAAAAATACGACCAATGTTGATATTTGGTATTTATAATATAAAAATATACATAAAGCTAACTATTTATTTTTCGTATATATCATAATTTTCTCATCTCGTCTCATCATAATTTTAAAACTCTGTTAAATATGCTGACGTCAGTGAATAATTTAATTTACTCTTTCAGAAATAGCCTTAAATGTTAAATTATTGATTTGAAAGATTCATAATATTCTTTGTAAAACAACTGTAATGACTGCATATTAACTCCTGTACAGCTTTTAAATTAACCAGAGCGAAGAAATGGAAATATAAATTTAAGTAAATATTTCCCCCCTCGAGCGGGGATCGAACCCACAACCAGTCGGTTTTACAGTCACACTTTGTGCCACTGCGCCACTACTGGCCTCTCTCTTTGTCTATGTGTTGAATTAATTACGACTTAAACTTAACTGTTATTATTTATGAAGGTAACCTTCACTAACAATTTAATTTTGTTTACTTTATTGTTTGTACTCTAAACAATAGTGCTTTAAAAATATATATTTTTATCAACAGTCATATAATCAAGACGTTTCGAATGTCATTCTTTAGTTAGGAATCTTACCAGCGCGATTGCTATATAACATTCGCAGTCAAACTAATGCCTTGAGTTCATTCAAATATATAAATGCCGATAACTTTTTTTTTAATGAACTGATTTTGATGAAACAAACTTTAAATGTAAAGTTGAGTTTAAACAAAGCAATTGGTGAAACTTTTAAGTAAACCGGTTCAGTACTTTCAGAGAAAAATGTGACCATACAAACAGACAGACAGACAGACAAGAAATTAAAAAAATATATTTTTACTTTCTATTATTCTTTTTAAGTGTTTTATTTTATATAGAGATTTCATTTCTTCGAGCGGGGATCGAACCCACAA
Organism: Heliconius hermathena; assembly: GCA_013403705.1. NCBI lineage: Eukaryota > Metazoa > Arthropoda > Insecta > Lepidoptera > Nymphalidae > Heliconius > Heliconius hermathena. The sequence continues at coordinate 74,134 of JAAIXJ010001878.1, forward strand.
TCTGTAATACACTCGTCTTCACGCCACGCCTTTGTGTCACGACTGGCCTCTTATTGTTTTAATATATATATTTTTTTTCAGCTTCACGCTGTATCCCGCACACAGCAGGGTAGGCAAAGGGAACCTAGTGTTAAGACACTCCGTTCCCCACTTTCTGCCGAATTCTGGAGGCATTGCGTGTTGAGTGGCAGAACTCAACGCCGCGCTTAATCTCGACACCAGAGCGAAGAAATGGAAATATAAATTTAAATAAATATTTCATCTCCTCGAGTGGGGATCGAACCCACCACCAGTCGGTTTTACAGTCACACCTCGTGCCGCTGCGCCACGACTGGCCTCATCATCTTAATATATTTGTATAAAAATTACATTTTCGTTTAATTTTGTAAATTCTATAGCACTTTTATATTCCTCCGTACTTTTTGAACACCGTTTACTACTACTTTGTTATTAGAGATAATTAGGTACCTATTATATAATAATTTTTGGTGCAGAAAAACAACAATGTATTTATATAGGTAACTAACTTAAGTATTATTATTAACTAGATAACATTCTGCAGGAATCCAGTGTAGTACGCAAGGCAATTAAGAAATCGTTGCCGGTAGTTTGATATAATAATCACCTGACAGACGAATGTCGTCTACCCGTGACCACGGACTACTGCGAAGTGTTCGAAACATCGGGTTTCCAAAATGTAAAATCTAAAATATACGCGATTAATCCGGTTAAAATAGTTTCATTTAAAATGTGTAATAATCGTGAAAATCAAAAAACTTTATTATTAGATATTTACTAACAATAAAATATAAATTATGTTAAAATTATATTTCTTTTATCGTATGAAGTCACGTATTGATTTATTTTTTCACGAAAGACGCTCGTACTTATATTATTATATATATTAAAATACAATACTTATGTAACGCTGATTATAAGTTATATACAAAATATACATAGATTTTTTTCTTATATAAAATTACAAATACAGAAGCTTACCTACAGCTTTACTCAAGCCATTTCCCTTCATTTATAAACGTACAATATTAGTTTGTACAAACGAATGATAACTGCTGCGTCTCCTGAGGTGTTGGTACCGTAAAAACTATAAAAGAACAAGCACCAATCACATCAAAATCTATCATTGAAAACCGCATTAAAATCGGACCAGTGGTCTTGGGGATAAATGGTAACATTGGTTTCTTTTTTTTTTTTCACCCCAAACGCATATACCGTCGCCGTTCCGTCGTAAATAAAAACTAACTTGATGCTTATGAAATAATCTATAAAAAATGTTAAATATTTGAACTCGATAAATGTGAAATTTGACACAATATGTTTTTTTTTTTTTTTTTTTTTTTTTTTTTTTTGTTTTTANTCTTTATTATTTTAACTTGTAGATTATATATTTTGTCAAGGTAAGTTTTATAAGTTCGGCCATAAGACTCCAGTCCATATTGTATATATGAGTGGGCTAGGGAGTAATACAACAACAGCTTGACCTTGAAGGGTATACGATTTTTTATAATTTTAATCACAGCTAAGAATTGCCTGAGTTTATTACAAACATGGTCAATTTGATGAGTCCAATTGAATTTATTGTCTATAATAAGTCCAAGATAAGTATGTTTATTAACAATTTCGATATATGGACAACTGCATGATCTATTTGTAGCTACATGCAGGCAGTTATGATTATGGGCGATTATAGGTTTTAAGGGTAACTGCCTAGTATAAGGTGATTTAATTATTACTAGCTTAGTTTTACTAGAATTTAGTACCAGTCCCGCATCGTGGCACCACATTATAAGGCAGTTAAAATCCGTTTGTAGCAATTGTGTGGCTTTATCTGGATCTTTGCTAGCAGCTAGCAGACATGTATCATCTGCAAACTGATAACATGAGCAATGTATAGCATGTGTAGTTTGTTGTCATGATATCCAATTACCTTAAACAATATAAGTCTTGATAATTTATTATTTATAGGAAGAAATCAACTGAAATATTTTCTTAACTAACATTTACTTTTACTGTAAAAACAAACCTCCTCAAATACTACCAGGTTTTATTTTGAGACAACGACAAGAAAACACGACAAGAAAGACAAGTTAAGGTTGCTTAGAATATATAATATGTTCTAAGCAACCTCAACTTTTATTCTGTAGTTATAGCTGGGGACAGAGACATAGTGTCAAGACATTTCACACACCTGCCCGGAATCGAGACACTGCGTGTTTAAAAAAAAAATAATTCCCCTCCCAAATTAAATCTCAAGTGAGTATCCAACACTCAACCATCTCATTGACATATTCGCCATCTTAACTTATACCTCTTTAATTTTAAGAACATTTTTTACTTCAACTATAACTGTACTTTTAAGACCATTTTTTTCTGTAACGAACAAACTGGACACTGTTAGGTTTTTTTTATTAAACATTCATATATATAATTATAAATCAAAAAATCAACTTCACGCTGTATCCCGCACACACCAGGGTAGGCAGAGGGAACCTAGTATTTTCTGCCGGATGCTGGAGACGTTGCGTGTTGAGAGGCAGAACTCAACGCCGCGCTTTGCCTCGACACCAAAGCGAAGAAATGAAAATATAAATTTAAGTAAATATTTCATATCCTCGAGTTGGGATCGAACCCACAACCAGTCGATTTTACAGTCACACTTTGTGCCGCTGCGCCACGACTGGCCTCTAATATATAATTATGAACAGTTCTTATCAGTTTGATCTCGGTGATCTGGGAAATCCCAACTCAATTATATCTAAACAGTATAACAAATACATAGTATTACATTAGTTGCGATGTTGAGGCGTGCTCATAAAAAAAAATATGTAAGACAATACAATCCACTCTTTTATTAGTTATATTGTTTTTTCATACATATCCTTACGATTTCTGCGATAAACGTAAAAAATATATATTAAAAAGAATCATAAATGCCGTCGGTTTCGCTTATGTTATTTTTTCATCTATTCATAAATACATACTTACAATACGTTAATATAAGTATAATTATGTATGTCATTCTATTGTATTAGTTTCACGCTGTATCCCACACACAGCAGGGTAGGTAGAGGGAACCTAGTACTTTCTGCCGAATTCTGGAGGCATTGCGTGTTGAGTGGCAGAACTCAACGCCGCACTTACTCTCGACACCAGAGCGAAGAAATGGAAATATAAATTTAAATAAATATTTCACCTCCTAGAGTGGGGATCGAACCCACAACCAGTCGCTTTTACAGTCACACTTTGTGCCCCTGCACTACGACTGGCCTCAATGATTATTTATTAATATTTCCATTTCTTCGGTCTGGCAAAATCCTAGCCTCTCAACGCCTAACCTGTCCTGGCCTCCGGCACTCAAATTGCTTTTAAAAAATTAATGGAAAGTGGGGAACGGAGTGTTTTACCCCTAGGCCTACCCTGCTATATGAGGGATAGATCGTGAAGCTGATTTTACTTTACATTATAATGTATTATCAATATTTACCGCTGGTCCTGCAATATTTTGACCTTGATCTCGTTTTAGTATTTTTTTTTAATTATTGCCTTTTTTGTAGATAAAAGGGATTTTGTCTTACGACCGGTTTGAATTTACGCATGTTTACTCTTTTATTTTTGTTATGAAAATTATGTTTTATTTTTTATTTTTCGGTGCATAGTCTACTTTATGTAGATTATTTTATACCTATGTATTAAATATATATTTTAAGAAAAATAAGAGCTATTTTGAATTTTCTATCTGCATAGCACGGCGTTGAGTTCCGCCATTCAAGTTGCCCTCAGACTTAGGCAGAAAGTGAGGAGCGGAGTGTCTTACCACTAGGCTCCTTCTGTCTACCGTGCTACTTGCGGGATGAAGCGTGAAGCTGAGAACGTTGAATCATATTCTTTTATATACACAACATAAATATATTATTTACAGTGCTATGTGTACCGGTCCGGTACACAGACGTATTAATTTCTTTTAGTTATAAAATAAACCGTTTTAATCTTTCCGCTGTTTGATATTATTGTAAGATTTTTGAGTGCAAGATAATGGCGTCCAATCCAGAACACAAGAAATGTTTCGAGGAGCTCAAGGAATGGATAAATCGTCAACCACATTTACCGAAAGACTTAGACGATAATCTCATATTACGCTTCGCGCACAGCTGTTATTATGATTTGGAAAAGGCGAAGACGACAGTGGAAATGTTCTTTTCCATCAGAGGAACTTGCACGGATCTTGTAACGAATAGAGACCCTCAATCAGCTCAGATGCAAAAGATTTTAAAAATTATAAATATTGGACAAATCTCGATGGCAGGCAATCGATGTTTGTGGTTGTATCAAATAAATGACCCGGGATTGGACAATTACGACTATATCTCAGATGCCAAACTGTTTTTCCTTACAACTGATTGTAGATTTATTGAAGCAGACGATTTACCCGAGGAAGATATAGTTGTAATAGATGCCAAAGATTTAACTTTAAAGTTTTTAACAAAATTGAATCTCTCAGTTGCACGAAGACTGGCGAAGTATCAAGAAAATGCAATGCCGATCCGCCTGAAACAAGTGCACGTTGTGAATGCGCCATCTATTATTGACAAAATATATGCAGTTATGAAGCCGTTTATAACAAAACAAATTACGGAGTTGATATACTTTCATCCACCGAATTCTGAAACTTTGTATCAATATATAAGCAAAGAAGACTTACCTGCGGACTATGGCGGCTCTAGGCCTCCGATGTCAGAATTAAATAAGGATATCGATGCGCTCATTTCTAGAAATAGACAAAGAATAATAGACGAAAATCTATGGAAAAATCCAGCGAAAAATAAAAACGGAGCATCTACTGAAATTGGATCATTTAGAACTCTTGCTATAGATTAATGTTAACATATTAAAAAAATATCGTAGGTAATTTTGTGTTTAGAATAAGTTGTTAAATTAGCATGACAAAGCGAAAATATGAAAAAAAATGGCATTTTTATGATAATATTTAGAATTAATCCAGTAATTAAGGAATTATACAAAAATGGACGAGGCCGGTCGTGGCGCAGCGGCACGAGGTGTGACTGCAAAACCGACTGGTTGTGGGTTCGATCCCCACTCGAAGAGATGAAATATTTACTTAAATTTATATTTCCATTTCTTCGCTCTGGTGTCGAGGTTAAGCGCGGCGTTGAGTTCTGCCACTCAACACGCAATGCCTCCAGAATCCGGTAGAAAGTGGGGAACGGAGTGTCTTAACACTAGGTTCCCTCTGCCTACCCTGCTGTGTACCGGATACAGCGTGAAGCTGTTTTATTTATTTTATTTGATTTGATTGTCTAGTAAAAAATTGAAATACTCCACTTTCCATTTACAGTAAAAGTTTCACAATTATCATATTTTGTATATAGATATCATTAATTTCGTATTATTTTAAAATTTAACATTGACTTTTATTTCAAAGTAGGTTGCAACAGCTGTTATATTATTTTTTTATTAATTTAAATCCTTGCTCCATTTGTTTTTAACTGAAGGCTACCATCACCTTTCAATGTGACTTTTTAAATTATATTTGATAAGTATATCTATATACTTACTATGATATAAAAATGAAAGTAAACGTAAAAAGTAATATAAAGTAAACGAAATACTGGTGACCCAATAATCGATGTGCCATATATATTACAATAGATATTGTAAATCTGTATTTTATAATATGATTCTCAGCTTCACGCTGTGTCCCGTGTGGTAGGCAGAGGGAACCTAGTGTTAAGACACTCCGTTCACCACTTTCTGCTGAATTCTGGAGGCATTGCGTGTTGAGTGGCAGATATCAACGCCGCGCTTTGCCTCAACACCAGAGCGAAGAATTGGAAATATAAATTTAAGTAAATATTTCATCTCCTCGAGTGGGGATCGAACCCACAACCAGTCGATTTACAGTCACACTTTATGCCGCTGCGCCACGACTGGCCTCAACGTATTCTTAGTAACAGATTAATAACTTATTAACATGTTGTTATTTCAAGTTCAATATTATTGAATAAATTATAAATAGATACGATGTTTATATTGTAGCATATTTTTTATTTATTTTACTTCAAAATGTATGCTGCACAAAGTGTTCTCTAGTCCCACTCGAGGAAATGAAATATTTATTTAAATTTATATTTCCATTTCTTCGCTCTGGTGTCGAGGCATAGCGCGGCGTTGAGTTCCGCCATTCAACACGCTATGCCCCCAGAATTCGGCGGAAAGTGGGCAACGGAGTGTCTTAACACTAGGTTCCCTCTGCCTACCCTGCTGTGTGCGGGATAAATAAAATGTATAATAAAGATGTTTTAAATGTGGAATAGCGGCGAGTGTTAACGCTATAATTGTGGGTTTGATTCCCATTAGAAGGAATATTTTTGTCCCTTCGCTTACGTGCTATATCTACACAACACGCGGTGTTTCGAATTCAGGTGTAAAGTGGAAAACGGAATGTCTTAACATTAGGTTCAGTGTGCCCCCGCTATATGAAAATTTTTAATTGCTATATAAAAAAAATATAATTATTCAAAATATAATAAATATAATTATTAAATATAAAAAAAAAATATAATTATTATACAGCTGCACGCTGTATCCCGCATTTAACAATGTCGACAAAAGAAAACTAGTGTTAAGATACTCCGTTTCCCTATTTTCGTCGAATTTTCGAGGCATTGGTTGATCTTCAGCAGTAGAACTCGCCGCGCTTTTGTCTTGGTACCATTGCGAAGAGATGAAAATATTAATAAACAATAATTCATTCCCCGAGTGGGAATCGATCCCACAACTGCCGGCTACAGTCACACGCTTGTGTTACGTTCTCACGTTATTAAAAATCAAACGTTATCGTAGGTGTTGATTACAGCATTTGATATTTATACTTCTATCGTATTAATACTAAAGTTAACTTTTGTTTTGGATGAATAGATAAAAGTACCAAGTAAATATTTTATTATAATTACACACCACATATTTTGAAACAAAAGAATTCTTGGCTGTTTTTTTGTTTTGCATTTTCCAAATAATTTGACTCATACGATGATCGACTATTGAATTTCTTTATATTATGATATCATACGGGAGACAGATGTTATGTTAATTAATATATTAAAACCTGAAATATTTAACAATTTATAATTTAATGTTTTTCAACTATGTAATATGAGAAATTAATCATTATTTATCAGTTTTTAGAAAAAAATACAAGTTAGAAATTATAGAATATGACTGTATTTATAGTTATAGAATATGGTTGTGGGTTCGATCCTCACTTTTTCTTTTGAATTTTAGGTTATTGCTTTTATCGCTATTGGTTTTTATAGCGACACTGGTTGGGTAGGGAAAACGGTACCCTGAGAAAGAACAAGCACTAAGTGGGTGATCGGGAGGATGTCGACAGTGGCCTGGGCGTCCCCTGAGCGACTCGAACCTAAATTTGCGTCCGTCGATCGGTCTGGGTCCCTTGGATGATCCCTATTGACGACCAAAGCGGCTTAAAGAGCCATTGCACACATGCAATGAAGGAAGGAGTGTATTGACACTAAGCTCTACTTACCGAAAGAAATTATAAAACTTCTCGCTATTTAATATATAGGTAATCGATTGTATATGATAACTGATTTATTAGGTAGAATAGAAAATTGATCAAAAATCTAATCAGCTTCACGCTGTATCCCGCACACAGCAGGGTAGGCAGAGGGAACCCAGTGTTAACACGCTACGTTCACCACTTTTCCCCCAATTACAGAATATTGTAATTTTTTTTTAGAGAAAGAGTAACATTTTTCATTCATTTCATCTGTGAATAAGATAATCCAATGCCAGCAAAACATAATTATATCGCCGGCTTGGAGTGTAAATCTGCCTACAGCTAATTAAGAAAAACATCAGGAGAGACAAAGAAATCTTTAAAAACTATGACTATACAGAGTGTTTTTGTCATCACTTTAAATGAATTATTTTTTAAATGAATTATTTATTTTTCCCCAAAAATGAAAAAGTGATTTTTTCAAACAAAATAAATAATAAAATATAAAACAAAAGAAAAGTCTATTTAAATAAACAACATTATAAACTTTATTTCAAATCGACATGTAAGTATATAACTAAGATGGAAAAATGACATAAAAAAATACCGCCATTCTTGTTATTTTGCTCTTTTTAGTTGTCTTTACGACAAGTAGGACTAAGATAAAGTAAATTTCAGAATTTTTTTAATCGTTCGTCACCTGAAATGAATATTAAAAACAATAAGTAACAGTTAAGTCAAGGTGCCGCAGATACAATATAAATTTAAAATAATTTAATTCAAGGTAATACGAAGATATTTATTATAATTTTATTGTTTCTGTTGTCGTACTTATAGAATAATTGTTGAAATATTACTTATAATATAGATATCGGTGTTTTTAATAACTTTTTTTTTTAATTCCTACGCATCTTCCGTATCCCGCGAGATAGAAAGAGCCAAGTTATACCTTCACCACTTTACGAGATAGCACGCAATCTCGTAAAGTGGTTAAGGAAGTGGAACTAACATAATTTTACTACAACTTCAACTTTTTACAAACTGCATACACTTCCAATCAAAGAAAGAAAAACCAACCAATCTATATTGCGTAAAGATGCCAGTTGTGGTGCAGGGGCACATAGTGTGACTGTAACCGCAACAGGGTGTGTGTTCGATTCTCAATCAAGGAATTGAAATATTGAATATTCTAATTTCTTCGCTCTGGGATCGGGACAACCCGCGGCGTTGAGCTTCGCCACACAACACACCAGGTGCTATACAACACACAAGATGCCTTTAGGTTAACTTGGTATGTGCAAATTACAGTGTGACGCTAAAAAAAAAGAAAAAAAGGAAGAAATCCTTGTGGATAAATATACCATTTCTTCGCTCTGGTGTCGAGGACAAGCGCGGCGTTGAGTTCTGCCACTCACCACTCAATGCCTGCAGAATTCGGCAGAAAGTGGGGAAGGGAGTGTCTTAACACTAGGTTCCCTTTGGCTACCCTACAGTGTGCGATGTAGATACAGCGTGAAGCAAAAAAAAACGTACACTAAAAATAAATAGTGCCTAAATTATTAATATCTTATAAGTTCAAATAAATCTTCCACTATATTATTAGTAAGGTAACTATTAATAAACAACACGTAAACTGCGTTTTATCGAAAATAAAACTAATTTAGTTTTTAGCATATTACCGTTAACATACATCAAGGTCTTTTTTTATGAATATGAGTACATGAAGAATAAGGACCATTTTAATATTGTCGAGAGAGAGAGAGAGAGAGATATCTTTAGCTTCACGCTGTATCCCGCACTTAACAGGGTAGGCCGAGGGAACGTGGGAGATCTTAGTGTTAAGACACTCCGTTTCTATTATGACACTTTCGTTCTCCCACTTCCCACGATATCTGCACGGCATTGGGTGTTGCATGGCGGAACTCAATGCGCCCTTAAAAATATTTTGGAGACAAAAACAAGATTTACAGACAAATTTATTAAAAAAAATTATTGTAATATTTGTAACGTTAATGTGAAATTAACTTTGCAACATGACGTAATAAAGTTAATGAATTAATTAACATGACTTTTAATTACTTAGAAATATTATTTCTGGTTTAGATTTAATATTTTATACATTTTTATTATGATGAGAGATGGTTAGTATAATTATTTGAGGCCAGTCGTGGCGCAGGAGCACAAAGTGTGACTGTAAAATCGACTGGTTGTGGATTCGATCCCCACTTGAGGGGATGAAATATTTATTTACATTTATATTTTTATTTCTTCGCTTTTGGTGTTATGGCAGAGCGCGGCGTTGAGTTCCGCCACTCAACACGCAATGCCTCCAGAACTTAGGGGAAAGTGGAGAATGGTGTGTCTTAACACTAAGTTCCCTTTAAGCTGTTTTTTTTATTTACCTACTCTTTCTAATTATTCCATCGTAGTCGTTACAACTTATTAAGGTGACTTAACTTTTCTAGCATATGCAGTCGTTTTGTATTATAATATAATGAAGTACAAATATAAGTTAGTATTATTATTTTTTCTATGGAATACCTATATATAAATATTCAAAGTCAAAGTCAGTTACATGTCAAGTTACATGAGGCCAGTCGTGGTACAGGGGTACAAAGTGTGACTGTAAATCGACTGGTTGTGGGTTCGATCCCCACTCGAGGAGATGAAATATTTACTTAAATTTATATTTCCATTTCTTCGCTCTGGTGTCGAGGCAAAGCGCGGTGTTGAGTTCTGCCACTCAACACGCAACGCCTCCAGAATTCGGAGAAAGTGGGGAACGGAGTGATACTAGGTTCCCTCTGCTTACTCTGCTGCGGCTGCTGTGTGCGGGATACAGCGTGAAGCTGATAAGAAGTTACATGTTTCATTTTTTGAACGTCAAATAATTTACCACCAGTTCCCTAAAGTTAATGCCTCAGACCAGAGAAGAATCGGCGCAAGAAACTCACATTTCGGATTTTTTTCTTTAGTTTTATCACAAGTTCTCACTTTGTGCCAAATTTCATAACTATTGGTCCACGGGAAGAAAGTACTATATACATTATGATACGAATTTATATAAATGTAGCAAAATCGATGAGTAAATGCTTATATCTTTTGATTTTATTCACTAACAAGCTTAATTTTGTCTGTGCTCTAAGGAACCCTAGATATGATTACGAGATTAATTTACGATTGATATCTCCACGCAATCTCGAGATAAATGGTCTCGAAAGACAGACAGACGGACAACAAAGAGATCCTATAAAGGTTCCGTTATTACCATTTCAGGTACGGAACCCTAAAAACGCGTAAACACCATACAAGTGCTAAAAGTGTAAAACGCTTGTGATTCTTGGTATCGTATTCTAACAGCAATTACATCAAGGTATATGTTAATTGATGTTGTAATTAGTATCATATTTCGTTGTTTAAATCGTTGATGAATCATAATACATCTAAATCACGTGGGCTGTAGTTTCTTTTGAATCTTTTGAAGGACTATGTGGGATTTTGTTTAGATGAATGTAAGATATTATATTTTAGAGGCCTGTCGTGGCTCAGGGGCGAAAATGTGTGACTGTAAAAGCGACTGGTTGTGGGTTCGATTCCCCCAAGGAAAATATTTATTTAAATTTATATTTCCATTCTCTCGCTCTGGTGTCGAGGCGGAGCGTGGCGTTGAGTTCTGCCAACATGCAAAAATGAGAGACGGAGTGTCTTAATATAAAGATCCCTCTATGTACCCTGCTGTGTGCGGGATACAGCGTGAAGCTTTATTATTTTTTTCATTATACCTAATAGGTAGTTATGTTTTTGGAAGCTTATTTACTAATCAAAGAGACCAACGTGGTCGAATGACACAACGTCTAACTGTAAAGTGAAACTGAGTTCGATTTACATTCGGAGGAATTAATAGTTTAAAATTTAAATTTCCTCGCTCTGATAACAAGATAAAGCGCGGTGTTGAGTTCCGCCACTCAACGCGCAATATTTCGAAAATTCGGCGGAAACTAAGGAACGGAGCGCCTTAGGACTACGCTCTACCTATTCTGCTATAAATATAGTTTTGTCGAGGTAAAGCGCGGCGTTGAGTTCCGCCACTCAACACGCAATGCCCTCAAAACTCGGCGGAAAGTGGGGAACGGAGTGTCTTAACACTAGGTTCCCTCTGCCTACCCTGCTGTGTGCGGGATACAGCGTGAAGCTGATTTATTTATTTTATGTAGTTTTATAATGATATAAGAAAAAATTTAACATTTTATGAAATCATTTATCTTGAAAATGTTCGATATAAGAAGCGTTTAACTAAAGGACCTTTTGATATTGCGTCAATACGCAGCGTGTCGTTTTACGCCCAGTATTAATAACCTATCTCCTACGTCAATCTTCGATTGTTCCATATATCTATCCAATCTAGAGATTGGATAGATATTTGGAATAATCGAAGATTGACGTAGGAGATAGGTTATTAATATTGGGCGTTAATCAACACGATTGGTACTGCTCAGGTAATTAAATACAGTTGAAACGGCTGTTTATGTGAAGTTAGAGACTCAATTATAGTTTTTTTTAGTTTCACGCTGTATCCCGCTTGTAGCAGGGTAAGCAGAGGAAGCCTGACGCTAAGACACTCTGATCCCCTCTTTCTGAAAGCATGGCGTGTTGAGTGGCGGAAGTCAACGCTGCACTTTGCCTCGACACTTCATTCAATTATTAAATATTTTATTTCTTCGAGTGGGAATCGAACCCACAATCTGTCGCTTTTACAACACGCTTTTGCCCCTGGCACAAGACTGGTCTCGGATATTAAATTCGTACAAATATTAATGACAAATCCTCAAATAGATGTTTTTTTTTAATTTTTAAAGTTTTATTTCACACCTAGGAAAGAAAAATAGTTATTTAGAAAACGTATAAAAGTTTGAACGTAGCGCGACTCGAACCCGCTCCTCCTGGAACAGGCGACCGACCAGGCGCACTGACCACTGAGCCATACGTAATCCGCCACGTTCAAATTTTTATATGTTTTCTAAATAAGTATAGATATGTTTTTTCGGGTGTAATTAGTAAACTATGGTAAATAAGCGTTTGTATGCAAATCTGTTCATAAGACAAAGCTAGTTCGAAAACGAATTAGACCTTTACTTTACCAGATCCAGGACAAAAATATATAAAAAAAAAATTACATCGACTGTGAATCGAATCCACTACCTATTCAGATTTATTAAACCACTTCCTGACGGCATCACAATAGCGTCAATTATATGATACATCTATTTGGCTGTCGAATTTATATTTTTTGTATGCTAACATCCGGTATTAGGCTTGATTTGTTAATTCTTTTATACCGTTAACGAATCCTTTTGTTGTTATATTAATAATATGTATTGCTATAAAATAGTGAAGTGGAAGACTGATTTGACGTGAATCGTTTTGAATTGGGATTATAGTCCTATCGATTTCAATCGGTTTTTTAATTATTTATATACATTTATATTTTTATTTCTTCGCTGTGGCGTCAAGGCAAAACGCGGCGTTGAGTTCCGGCACTCAATACGCAACGCCTCCAGAACACGGCGGAAAGTGGGGAACGGTGTGTCTTAACACTAGGTTCCCTCTGCCTAGCCTGCTTTTTAATCTATTTAATCTACCGATTTTTCGATGTCAGAAAATTATTTGACAAATTGGTGTTGACGATCAATGAAAGCATAATTAATTGTATGTAGTTTAGTTAAATGTACTGTGTGTGTCGGCCGTCGTGGGAACAAAGGTGTGACTGTAACGCGAAGGTTATGGGTTCGATACCCTTACGGGAGAATGAATTATTATTTATTAATTATTTATTAATTTTCATATCTTCGCTCTTTCGCCTTAGCAAAAATCTCGGCGTTGAGTTCCGCTATTCAACACGCAATACCTCGAAAAATTCGCCGAAAAGTGAGGAACGGAGTGTCTTAACATACAGCGGATACAGCTTGAAGCTGACTAAGATGGAGTCTTACTCGATAACGGGTCATATATACCTTTTTTTTTGTCAGTCAAATCCTTACAATTTTTAAAATACTATTCGTTTCTTTTGCTTTTTATACGTTAATTTTATTTAAATCTAGCTAAATAACATTTTATGCTTGAATCATTTTATAAAAAAGTTAATTAATAATCAATAATTTGAATAAAATAATCATTTGTCAACTTAATTTGAGATGATGAGGGGATTACCCGATATTATGTATATAGTTTATGTTAGTATCAAACAAGTTTTAGGAATAAAATGAAAAATATGGAATAGTATAACACTCGCTTTTTTAACTTAAACACCCAAATGTAATTGCAAATGTGTTGTGGGTTCGATTTCCACTCGAGGAAATGGACTATTTATTATTTTGATTTCTTCGCTCTGGAGTCGCCACTTTCGCCACTCAACACGCAATGACCAGAATTCACCGGAAAATTGGGAGCGTAGTATCTTAACACTAGGTTCCCTCTGCCTATCTTACTATGAGGATTAAGCGTGAAGCTAAAATAAAAAAAAATAAAATCAGCTTCACGCTGTATCCCGCACACTGCAGGGTAGGCAGAGGGAACCTAGTGTTAAGACACTCCGTTCCCCACTTTCTGCCGAATTCTGGAGGCATTGCGTGTTGAGTGGCAGAACTCAACGCCGCGCTTAACCTCGACACCAGAGCGAAGAAATGGAAATATAAATTTAAGTAAATATTTCATCTCCTCGAGTGGGGATCGAACCCACAACCAGTCGGTTTTGCAGTCACACCTCGTGCCGCTGCGCCACGACTGGCCTCGGAAAAACTTCGGAGGAAAAACGTGACGTGCACAATTTTTCTAAACAAAATTTGTTTAATTGCTTATTGATTTTTTAAATTCGAATAAGGCAACAGTAAAGTTACAATATACAGTGAAAAAAAAGAACGGCTTCACGCTGTATTTTACATATACAAAGAAGGGTAGGTAGAGAGAACCTAGTGTTAAAACACTCCGTTACCTACTTAGTAAATTTTGGGAGACATTCCGTGTTGAGTGGCGGAAGTCAACGCCGCGCTTTTGCCTTGGTGCCAAAGCGAAGAAATGAAAATATTAATAAATAATAATCTCCCGAGTGGGGATCGGACCCACAACCACCGCACCCTTCTGCCCCTGCGCCACGATGGTCCCAATAAACAGAGCAGTGTACAAAGAAATAGACACTTAATACTTATACTCAATAATTGAGTAAGATTTCTTATACTTACCTACGTTATCTTTTAGTTTTATCGTGTTTATTGATGTAATATTGCACTCAACAACAGATTTAAAGTCGTGTAATATATTATAGTATACATCGATATGAACAAAAATGCATATTAGTCATAAATTTTTCCAAAGCCTCTAGATGCCAATCATTTTGATGGAACACCAACAGGTCTCAACGGAAATGAAGATGCTGAGATTTATGTGCGGCGTAACGCGGTCTGACTATTCAAGGTAGTCTTGGAGTCCGTGACGTAGCGGATAACGGCCTAGCAATTATGTCAGATACAAGTGCCTTGCTATGTCTGTCCCTGGAGTGAGACCTACCAGGAGTCCAAGGAAGCGTTGGTTGGATATCGTGAGATAGAACACTAGCCAATGGTATAACCACCGGGGACGTTGAAGACCGTTCAAGGTTAAGCTAGAAAGCAGACCCTGGGAAATGCCGAGATTGATGCCAGAAGAAAGAAGACCAACAGACCCCAACGCATTGAAGGGCACCAAAATAAAATCTGCTTTTTTATACTAATATAAAGCGTTATTTATATATTTAAGTGAAAATTAAAATTTCACATAAACATTTAAAACCTATATGTATTTGAAACATACGTATTACTTAAGTAAACAAGTAAGACAATATGCGTCTAATTGATATTACATCAACGTGTTTAGCTGGATCTTTTTTAAATAGAAAATTATAGACTGTCGATAGAATATAACGGTAACCGTTCGGTTATCTCATCAAAATCATCACTACAGTGTCATATTTATTAATAAATACATTTTATTAATAAATAAAATGCAATAAGAAAATCAGCTTCCCGCTATATCCCGCACACAATAGGATAGGCAGGAAAAACCTAGTGCTAAGAACTCCGTTTCCCACTTTCACTTGAATTTTGGAGGCATTGCGTGTTGAGTGACGGAACTCAACGCAGCGCTTAGGCTCGCCACCAGAGGAAAGAAATGAAAATATAAATTTACATTTATAAATAAATATTTACATTTTTAAATAAATATGTCATTTCCTCGACTGCGATCGAACCCACAACCAGTCGATTTTACAGTCACACTTAGTGCCCCTGCGCCACTGGCATCTAATTGATATATGTATAATCATATCAATTTTCAATATAAATTTTTACATTTATTAGTATTTTCATTGCTTCGCTCTCGATGTCGAGGCAAAGCGCGGCCTTGAGTTCCGCCACTCAACATGCAATGCCTCCAGAATTCAACGTAAAGTGGGCAGAGAAGTGACTTAAAACTACGCTTCCTGTGCCTACTCTGCTACATGCGGAGAAAAAAAATAAAAAATCCATATCTAATTTACAATAAAAATGTCTTCAAAAACTACATCAGTCATATTATCCGCTTGTCAAATAATTTTAGTTATTCTTTCAAAGATAATTCCAAAAATATAATTCAATAATAGATATTATTTTTGTAAATAAGCATTTTAGAATACTGTTTAAGTATCATTACTAGTATAAAAGTGAATAATACGGTATTGTTTCATATGCTATGTTTGAAAAGCGTTACGAATCACCACGTTAAAAGTTGAAATTATAATTTAAAATGGTAAGTCAAACTTCTCGTTATTTGTTCATATTTAAAAAGTAACAAATTACTTATAATTCGAATAAACAGGGTGGAAGCGTCAGCGCTCCTTTTACGGGAACAGCATATAGGGTAAAATATTTTAAACCCATATGTAAGGAAATTAATCAAGATAACTCAACAGTTCAGTTTAGACATAGGATTTTTTTTCCATTTCACGGTGTTTATCCATCCTGTATTTCGTGTGACGCAGTTACGCATAGATACCAATAACGTAAACACATGTATACTACTAAAGGTTAAACAACTTTGAACTTTGCCGCCAATACCTACGACTCGATTTCAGAATGAGGCGCATGCGGTGGTTTCCCTTTGATAGGTTTATGTGTGCGTGCGTCGTTCTTGACAAATGGCGTTTTATTTTATAAAGATAATTTTATTATTTATTTTGTTTGAAAAAATCACATATTATGTGATTATTATTATAGAATAGTTAAAACTATGGTTTCATTTAAAGTGGTGCTGACAAAAACACTCTGTATATTTAAAAAGTAATAAATTAATTATAATTCGAATATTTTTATAAATATTCGAATTTTATTTAATATTTAAAGTCCGTTTTGAAGGCCGTCGTGACGCAGTGGCACAAGCGTGTGACTGTAAACGCGACGGTTGTGGGTTCGATCCACTCTAGTGGGAAACGCAATGTCTTAGCTAACTTAACTAGGTTCTCTCTGCCCACCCTGCTATATACCGAATAAAGCGTAAAGCTGAAAAAAAAACATATATAAAAAATATAAATTAAAGTTGAATAGTATTGTACCATTTTATATAATCAAGAAAAAAAAATGTTTTTAAATTAGATACTCCATCGCGTATTAAAAATTAAAATAGTTTGTGATTGTCACGGCAACTTATAAATAATACAATGGTTGAAATATATTTACTTTTAAATTGAGTTTTAATATTACAAAAATGCTTGTCGCTCGAGCTGCAACTTTATTCTTAACAGTTTAGCTAATATTTAATTTATTTTTTCAACTTCTTTATCCTGCATCCTACGCCGGATAAACAATCTTAAGATGAAAGAACTGCGGGTAGATGGAGAAAATCTATTGTTAAGACACTCCATTCTCCATTTTCCGTCTGAATTCAAGACATTGAGTGTCGGGCGGTACTCAACACCGCAATTTGTTTGCGACATCAGTAAACTTAAGATAGTTCAATGTCCCTAGTGGGGATCGAACGCATAATCACTTTGACATTTGGACGCTATCCTAATGCGCCACAATTTCCTGATTTTAATTATTAAATTAGATAAAAGATAATTAGGAAATAGATAATACATAATATATATTTATATTTTTATAAAATGTACTCTATGTCCTTTCTAATACCTCTAAAAATATGTGTATAAAATTTCATGATAATCAGTTAAGTAGTTTGGGCGCGAAAGCGTAACAAACAAACATACACACACATTTATAATATTTGTAAACGAATCTAATTAATGTTAATCTATCCAAATGTTTCTTTCATTAACGTTTTCGTAGAGATATAAAAACAATGCTGAATTCTATTAATTTTTACACTGCTGACCGAATAGCATTTCAGAACTTCTTAAATGAACTATTAATCATTATAAGATTTAAATTTTAAATTCATGTCTTATAAATAAAAGCGAATAATTTTTTTAGGGTTCCGTATCTCAAAACGTAAAAACGGAATCTATATAAGATTACTTTATTGTGCGTTTGTTCGTCTGTTTAAACCATTTATCTCGAGATTACACTTAGAGGTATTAAGCCGAAATTAATATTTAATATTTAGGTTTGTAGTCCCTTAAAGCACAAAAGGACATCATGCTTCTAAATCAACGCAATCAAAAGACACGAGAATTTATGTATTTCCCGTGGACCAACAGTATTGAAATTTGGCACGAAACTTAAATTTGTTAACTGTTATAAGTATACTTCCTGTTGATTTAAAATCCTAAAATTTCTTTCTTATCCTAAAATTTCCTTAAAATAATCAACGGCCGAGTCGACTCGCACTTAACCTGTTTTTCAATTTTTTTCGTGCTTGTAATACTACTATTACTGTTAATTTAAAGCTTCTTCCGATGAATTTGAGATGATTTCGAATGCAATTCTTATTACCAAACATTTTTTAACATACAAAACTAAACGTAGAAAAGAATAAAACTTGAAATAAGATTAATATTTCATTATCAAAAATTAAAAAATCATACTTAATAGATACGAATGCATCCAAATGAAAATGTAATATATGATAGGGTTATTGTAATGTGAGTTCATTTCCTATTCGAGGGATTGAATTATTTTTAATTCCTACTCTGGAAAGTTATAGCTACAGGGATTGATTTTTAGTGACGGAACGCAGTGTTACGTATTGATGATTTATTGAAAGAACCGATTTATTGAAGAATCATCATTTTTAGGGTTCCGTATCTTTACACGAAAGTGGAGAACTAAGTGACTTGATATTTCTTTGGTTTCTCTGCCTACCGTGTTATATGCGTAACATAAGGTGAAGCTAATAAAAATAAGCGCGAGTCGGGCTCGCACACCGAGGGTTCCGTAAAAAATTCTAGGCTATTTTTGAAATTCAGGCTCAACTTAGCCAGAGCCCTTTCATTTGATACCTCACTTGAACTAGCGGCTTCAATACCAAATTTTGGATTTGGATTTTTAGGATTAACCCAAAAATGTATAGTTTTCAGAAAAACTTCATAGTTCTAGGTCAACCAGAAGTACCCTATGAATTTTAATTCCCTTTATAGTGTCGAAATACGCGTTTTATGCGATATAAACGGGCATAACTTTTGATTTAAGTAAATGTAGAAATACTTTTTTTACTCATTTAGAAAAAGTTTAGTCCTAAGTGTGGAACAACACTTTAAAAAATGTTCAAAAAAATTTTTTTAAGGATATCATGGGGCCGTAGATTTGAGTATATAGTTTGAATTTCAACTCGATATATCCATTCGTTTCTGAGATAAAAGCTCTTGAGAGACAGACAGACAGAAAACAAAATAATCTTATAAGGGTTCCTTTTTTTCTTAAAAGGTACGGAACCCTAAAAATGGTGATGCTTCACCGGTTCCTTTAATAATCATCAATCCCTATACAATTATAGATGATAGCTTATCACTTTATTTTTACTACATACCTTGCGTTGAGGTAGTTACGTACGGTTACATAAGTAATAAGTTCAATGATAAGCGTCACGGCTGCCCGTAACTAAATTAGTGCCGTTCGTAACCTTGTATTGCAACATTATGCATAGCGTTTTACCTTGATATCTTTTATTCTTGTAATTTATTGTTTATTATGGCCACGTGGTCGTGGTGGTGGTACATTATGTTTAGCAAATTCTACTTTTAGGGTTCCGCACCTCAAAAGGAAAAACGGAACCCTTAAAAGGTCACTTTGTTGTCCGCCTGTCAAGAACATTTATCACGAAACAGAGTGGTATTGATCTGAAATTAATATCAAACATTCAGGTCTGAAGTCATTAGAGTACAGATAAAATCAAATTTCTTAGTCAACGTAATCAAAAGATACGAGCATTTATGCATCGTTTCTACTTTTTATATATATATACGAGGCGAGAGAGGTCTGCCACTCAACACGCAATGCCTCCAGAATTCGGCAGAAAGTGGGGAACGGAGTGTTTTAACACCAGGTTCCCTCTGCCTACTCTGTTGTGTGCGGGATACAGCGTGAAGCTGATTTAATTTTAATTTTGATTTATATATAAATATATGCATTTTCTGTGAAATTTGCCGTATAAACAAAACCATCCCGTTAACCTATAATTATGAAATTTCCACGAAGTGAGAACTTATAATACAAATATAGGAAAAAATCCGAAACATGAGAATTTATAGATATTTAATAGAAAAATAATATTACTATTATAACTAAAAATTGTGTAATTAATTTCATACAAAATGAGTTCGTCATACGCCTATAAATTTTCATTTATAATTTTTTCTAAATTGTACTTTCTGTTCACTTACAATGCTGAAATCGGTGCGGAATTCTCGGTGGGAGGGCCCGACTCGCACTTGACCGATTTTTTTTCATAATGTTATTTAAAAATAGGCTTGTATTACCTACAATCAATTTTGCGTCTTTACTTCGTCTACTGATATGTTACATATTAAATATTTTAAAGTGTAAGGAATTAATAAACTTTCACTGAGTGTCTAACTCTACATCTATTGGAGTTCTCCATTACAAAAACAATTTGCTTTGCTTTATATGAATTATATAAAGCAAAGATTTTGTTGCAATATTCCTTTGATAAAGTAAAAAAATTATACAATAATATTGTGCTACTTATAATATTTTATATTTGTTATCAGCTTTACGCATTATCCCGCATACAGCAGGATAGGCAGATGGAACCTAATGTTAAGACACTCCGTTCCCCACTTTCCCCCGAATTCTAGAGGCATTGCGTATTGAATGGCGGAACTCAACGACGCCTTCTTCCTCGACACCAGAGAGAAAAAAAGAAATATAAATCTAAATAAATATTTCATTTGATCGACTTGAGATTGAACCCACAACCAGTCGTGTTTACAGTCCCTCTCCGTATCCCTGCACCACGACTGGCCTATTATTAAAATTATAGAAATTATACAGTCATATTGTCTCTTAAAAAATTATACAGTAACATTGTGCTACTTACCTTATATTTATGTATTATTTATTATTATCTACCCGATAAAAGTTTGCTATTTTTTATTGTTCTATAATAACTATTATATAATATATTCAACCTTAATTTACTATTAACAACTACATATACTTATATCTATAGATTATTGATGTTGTTAAAATCAGCTTCACGCTGTATCCCGCACACAGCGGAGTAGGCAGAGCGAACCTAGTGTTAATACACTCCGTTCCCCACTTTCTGCCGAATTCTGGATGCATTGCATGTTGAGTGGCGGAACTCAACGCCGCGCTTTGCCTCGACACCAGAGCGAAGAAATGGAAATATAAATTTAAGTAAATATTTCATCTCCTCGAGTGGGGATCGAATCCACTACCAGTCGATTTACAGTTACACTTTGTGCCCCTGCGCCACGACTGGCCTTGATGTTGTTTCTTTAAGTTATTTCATAAAAAACTAACAAATTAATTAAGAAACCACAAGTAGGTACAGATCAACAATAAAACAAACATATAATTTAAAATAAAAACAGTTATATCATTAAAGCGGACTCCAACTACGGAAGAGATCGTTAAATATGAACATTAACTTGACCGCGTCGTTTTGCATGCTTGTTGCTATTTGAAGTTGTTAGTCAATGTCAAATAAGGTCTCCTGCACACGACGCTTATATATAATATTTTGATTGGTTTTTAATTTAGATTTTTTTTTTAAATATTTTTTAGGCGTTTAATCTTAATTTAATATTAAAAAAATGTATCCACAACAAAATGTACGTTAATATCTTGAATAAATAGTGAATAATAAATTTGCTTATGAGTTGATTTACAAAATAAGAAATTTTAAACGACCTTATCTGGATGAAATTGGAAATTTTTGCATTTTTTTTTGTTGACTAAATATGACAAATACTTTTTTAGTAAACGTAATTAATTTTTTTATATTTTTTTTTAAATAAAATATTTTTCTTTATAAAGTGTGGAATTACACTTGAGAAATGTTAAAAATAATCAATAGGACAACCATAGAATTTCATATTTCAAATAAAACATAACATATTAGGTAATGAGGCCAGTCGTGGCGTAGCGGTACGAAGTGTGACTGTAAAACCGACTGGTTGTGGGTTCGATACCCACTCGAGAAGATGAAATATTTACTTAAATTTATATTTTCATTTCTTTCCTCTGGTGTCGAGGTTAAGCGCGGCGTTAAGTTCTGGCACTCAAAACGCAATGCCTCCAGAATTCGGCAGAAAGTGGGGAACGGAGTGTCTTAAGACTAGGTTCCCTCTGCCTATCCTACTGTGTCGGGATACAGCGTGGAGCTGATTTATTTATTTTATTTTATATTAGGTAACGGACACAACAAACCCACAGTTTATTAAACTCAATTGCACAATAAGTCATTATCACATCAATATGCAAATACGATCTCTATGACTAATACTTTAGTTACTCCAGCGCCTGGTTGCCATGTCGAGGTTGTACGTTGAAACGACGGCTACGGTAAATGCAATATTAGGTGACGTGGTTTCTGGTTTTTAACGACCCTTTGTGATATATTATGTAAGATAGTATGTTGATGTGCTTTTTTTAATATTTTTAACACAATACAGTTGATCATAGGTCAGCTATTTTTTTTTTCAATTTGTCAGGTGCAGAACAGAACTTTACATGTATTCCGCATACAGCAGGGTAGGTAGAGTGAATTTAGCGCTTAAACACTCCGTTCCCCACTTTTCCCTGATTTTTTCGAGGTATTGCGTGTTCAATAGCAGAAATCAACGGAGGTATTAATAGAATTATAATATTAAGTAATAATTCATTGACCCAAATGGGGATCGAACCCACAACCGTCGCGTTACAGTCACACCGCCTCCACAACAGATTCAAGTAATATTCCCTTTGGAAGTGCGGCATTAGCTGCCTGTCATGACGCCTGTTTTTTTTGTATGAATATTGACCAATTTTATTGATACGCTAAGTGTATTTCTTACTGAATTAATTTGAATAATATAAATATAGTTTAATTATCATTGTTAGGAAATAATTTAAACTAATAATTCTTAATACTTTTTAAAATAAATATGTTTAATTAAATATAAACAAATATAACACATTATTTTATCTAATGATGCGCTAATGTCAAAATTAGCATTTCTGTAAGGTTATCTGTGAAGGTTACTAATATTACTGAAACAGGAATTTATGTAGACTATAATATGTTCGATATACACAAATATATATCAGCTTCACGCTGTATCCCCCACACAATAGGGAACGTAGTGTTAAGGCACTCCGCTCTCCACTGTCCGCCAATTTTTTCAAAATGTTGATTGGCGGAACTCAACATCAGGCTTTTGTCTTGGTACCAAATAATAGTTAATTCCCTCGAGTGGGGATCGAACCTACAACTATCGCGTTACAGTCACACCCTTGTGCACCTGCGCCACGGTGGCCTTGGCTGATAAAATTAACTCTCATAAAATATTTTATAGTAGATATATATTTCAAGGTAGCGAGTACTTTACAATGTTCTCTTTGTATATTCTATAAAACTAATAATCTAAATATTAATACGTGAAGGAAAAACTTTGGACTCCTTTTTACAAGAATTTTATGAACAAAATGGTATAAAATTTGTCATACCTAAACTTTGTATAGGAAATGAGCGCAGAACATCATTATATTTTTAAATTATGCATAATAAATAATTTAAATTAATAAAATAAATATTAGACAGGTCAGTAACTTCAAGCCAGTCGTGACCCAGGGGCACAAAGTGTGGGTTTGTTTCCATTTCGGGGAAATGACTTCCATCCATACTTTTACGACTTTTAGACTCGTATTTCAAATGAATCATATCCTTTTTAAGAAGAGGTTTAAAAAATCCTTTTTTTTCTAGTTCAAATTTTTTGCAGTCAGCTTGAATTATTTAACATAAAATAAAACATAAATATTCAAAAACTTAAATTCATTCTTTACTTCTTATTACAGGCGCTAATAAAAACGTATCTCATTACCTGATGCTATCTGGTGAGATAGCATGTGATAATGAAATCGCTGATTTATCAGCTTCACGCTGCATCCCGCAGACAGCAGGGCAGGTAGAGGAAACCCAGAGTTAAAACACTCAGTTCCTCATTTTCCGCCGCAATTTGGAGGCATTGCGGTGAATGGCAGAACTCAACGCAGTACTTTGCCTCGACACAAGAGCGCAGAAATTAAAACTTGAATTTGACTAAATATTTCGAGTCGAGATCGAACTCACAACCAATCGTGTTTACAGGCACACACCTGCGCCACGACTGGCCTCAATTATAAATATTTTCTCAGTTTGAGCAATTCTAAATAAACGGAATTACAAAAACATTCTTAATCATTTTATGTCGCAACAATATAACATACATATTATAAATGTGGATGTGAAAAGAAACAAGTCATTGTTTCTTTTCCTTACTAATATTTAATCTTTCTAATTGAGGTCATCTTAATTTTACTTTGAAAATACATATCTTTTAAATACATTTACATATAAGATATATTGCATATTTGGGGCCTCTCTCTCTTCTGATGTCGAGGCAAAGCGCGGCGTTAAGTTCCGTCACTCAACACGCAATGCCTTCAGAGTTTGGCGAAAGAGGGGAGTGATAGTGATAGATCTACTTATCCTGCTATTTGGTAAAGCATGAAGCTATAAAAAATAATATATATTATGTATGTATTTATGATAATTTGTTTGTAGTATACCTTATGTTCTAATTCATAAGGTATACTGTGTATTAGAAAAAATATGTAAATATAAACAATTAAATACTAGGTTTATGTTGTTTTAACTTATCGACAAAATTGAAATGGTTTCTAAAATTTTTGCTTTGTTAATTTGATATTATTCATTCATTTTTGTGAAGACTTTGGCTGTTAAAGACGTTCTTAAATATTTAATATATAGCAAATCAAGAAAATCTAACTGGATAATAGATTATATTTTTTTGTATGTAAACTTATGGATAGTAAATAAAAATTAAAAATTAAAAAAAATTAAATTAGCTTCACGCTGTATCCCGCACGCAGCAGGGTAGGCAGAGGGAACCTAGTGTTAAGACATTCCGTTCCCCACTTTCTGCCGAATTCTGGAGGCATTGCGTGTTGAGTGGCAGAACTCAACGCCGCGCTTAACCTCGACACCAGAGCGAAGAAATGGAAATATAAATTTAAGTAAATATTTCATCTCCTCGAGTGGGGATCGAACCCACAACCAGTCGGTTTTGCAGTCACACCTCGTGCCGCTGCGCCACGACCGGCCTCCGGCATGGATAGGAAATAAATGTTAACATATTGAAAAAATCAAAATGTCTGTATCAATTATTAATTTGCAGGAATATATAAGATATCTAAGCAAGTGGAGAATTCAATACTTGACCAATTCTTATTTTTTTTTTAAATTGAGTCAATTTTTTATTAGAACATCCAACAGGCGAAATTGCAGTCATAGTGAATATTGTATTTGTTTCAAAGTTCAAAATTTGTACATTTGTTAACTATGTTGTGTTTAAAAATACGAAAATGTCAAGGCTACAACTATTATGTAATATATTTAAACAATGATATTGATTGGGAATAAAATCCCAAAATAATTCAAAATTTTATTTTAACATCCTATGCGATTTTGAAAGATCTCTAAGAGAGTAGTTCTAAATTGCTAGAAAGTGGAGTGACTCGTCTCTATTCACCCCGCATAATTCGGGATACACGTGAAGTTTATTATCTACGCACAAAGCAGGTTCTTATCATCCATCTCTATATTTATTTCTTTTATTTCAATATATTATAAACTCTATTTCGAAAGTAACTCTTATAACTGTAACCAACTTTAGAAAAGATGGCAATGTATACAGGAAACGTGAGGCCAGTAGTAGCGCAGTGGCGGATAGTGGGAACAAGAGTGTACACTAAGTTCCCTCTCCCTACCCTGCTGTGTGCGGGATACAGCGTGAAACTAATTTTATATAGGAAACGTTCACTTAGTGAATGTCACGGCTTGCACATACAAATGAATGCACCTCGCGTCACCTTGGAATACTACCAAATCTCTTACGCCTATTGATGTCACTGACTGCATTGTTATATGTTTATTGCGATTTTTAATATTTTGGTACTCTCAGAACGCTATAAACTAAGAACTGAACTGAATTTTAATATTTTATTGTATTTATTTATCTACCTATACAGACAAACTACGGTGTTGAGTTCCACCAATATCTTCAGAAGTCTTCGTGTTGAGTGGCAGAACTCAACGCCGCGCTTAGCCTCGACACCAGAGCGAAGAAATCGAAATATAAATTTAAGTAAATATTTCATCTCCTCGAGTGGGGATTGAACCCACAACCAGTCGGTTTTACAGTCACACTTCGTGTCGCTGCACCACGACTGACCTCTAAAATTTTAAATATTTTAATTAAACAAAATTAACCTAACAAGTAAGTGAAGTACTCTCTTTTTCTTCTAAAAATTATCTATAGAAATAAATGTGCAAAATGGAAAGAACGAAGTCCATATCCCGGTATAATTAAGTCTATTTTAGATAAGGCTTTAACAATAACTGGATAGAAATATGTAAGCCGGTTCTACTTCTATTCAATCTCGTCTAACTCAGGCTCTTATTAGCTAGCTTCTGTTGTTTCATTTTATTGCAGATTTAAAATTATTTGAACATATAACTTTAATATGTTTTTTTTTTCAGCTTCACGCTGTATCCCGCATGTAGCAGGACAAGCGGTGGGAGCGTAGTGTTAAGGCACTCCGCTTCTTACTTTCCGCCGTATTCTGGAGGCATTGCTTGTTGAGAACTCAAGTCCGCGCCTTCCCTCGACACCAGAGTGTAGAAATGAAAATATTAAATATTTAATTTCTTCAAGTGAGAATTGAACCTACAACCTATCGCGCTAACAGTCAAACGCGTGTACCCCTGCGCCACGACCTCTACTTAACTTTAATTCTTTATTACTAAAATACAAGACCGTGTATATAGTTTTTATAGAATTGAAAAAAACTGATGAAGATTCCTAAGGCGAGGTTCTCACTAAATTTCCGTGTGGCCAATATAAGTAGAATTTTTTTTTCTCATATTTGCTGATATCAGCCTTGTCCGTAATGGATGGATCAATTAACGTAATACTCTTTTGTCACTTGTTTGTTGTTAGTTTTTACGTAACAACTTGTCTTCATTATAAATGCGAAATAAAAATATTTCTATAGAATAACATGTAAATTGAAAATTCCGCATACTTATTTACATTCACACATACTTTTTGTTACATTCTTCAATAATATAAGAGGCCAGTCGTAGCGCAGGGGCACAAGGTGTGACTGTTAACGGGACTGGTTGTGGGTTCGATCCCCACTCGATGAAATTAAATATTTATTTACATTTATATTTCCATTTCTTCGTTCTGGTGACGAGGCAAAGCGCGGCGTTTAGTTCTGCCACTCAGCACGCTATGCGTCCAGAAATCGACGGACAGTGGGGAAGTATCTTAACATTAACTTCCCTGCGGTGTGCGGGATACAGCGTGAAGCTGATTTATTTTGATTTAATTATTTTTTCAATAACATCAACCATTCAACGATTATTATTAGACATTATCTTCACGTTTTCATATTTTATAATCGAAAATACTGTAAAATGTAAAAATGTTCTATAAAGAAAAACAGCTCACTCACCCACTTCAATTATACGTCTCTACGTTTTCTTTTCACATTCACAAACCAAAGCAAAAATGTTTACATTCACAATATCACCACAGCACCGAGAAAATTTTAATTTTATTTTTCCGGATACTAAAGTCGTCGTTTTTATAAACAATGGCTAAAGTTCATAATATATCGAGTTTTCGAATTTTATTTCGTATGTGCGAAACACGCGTGCTACCTCCTCGGAGTAGCTCTACGTAGTAACTTATAATATAAACGAAGGTAAGACCAGTGCGTTGGATTCCATAGAAGCAGTGTTTCAACCGTTCATTTCTTAAACTCCAGTTATAATTTAACCGCCGGTTAAATCTGGTTGTTATTTTTAAAGCGTTAGTTAAATTTGATGGAAGATTTTTGTGTTTGTTTTTCCTGTTTTTCTTGTTGTTGTTAAATTGTATTGGAAGTTGGAACTTATCGGTTCTTTGCTCGGATGTGATGTGTGTTTTTTTAAATATTATATAGATGATCTTTTTTTTCGTCAGCTAAATATTTTAATTAACCTATAAAATTATGTTATACCTACCTAATATTTACTTAATAATTTATTACTTCCTGAATGAGCATATAGCATGGTAGTTAGAGGGAAACTAGTGTTAAGACACTTCGTTCCGCGCTTTGCATGTTGAGTAGCGGAACTCAACGCCACGCTTTACCTTTGTACCAGAGCGAAGAAATGAAAATATTAATAAATAACAATTCATTCCCCCAATTTGGAATCGAACCCACAGCTGTCGCGCTTACAATCACACGCTTGTGCCACAACGGCCTAAAAATGAAAACTGATTTAGAGAATATATTTGCATAAATAACATATAAGTAATTAGCTATTATAGAGAACTAATGGCCTAAATAAGCACCTGGAATTAATTTTTAACGATTTGATTGCAAAATAATTGTAAAATATTATAACAGAAGGTTAAAACTATACTTTATAATGTTAAATTTTTTGCTGATTTAAAACAGATGACAGAGCTGAGTGACTAGTGTCTTTAATTCAGGCGGAAAGAGGAGAACGGTTTTAAATTTTAACACTAGGTTCTCTAAGTGCAACTAAAGAAAGTAACCTTACAGAAATATTATACAGAGTTAAAAACGAATTATTTTATTGTTTTTTTTTCAGCTTCACCCTGTATCCCGCACACAGCAGGGTAGGCAGAGGGAACCTAGTGTTATGACACTCCGTTCCCCACTTTCCGCGAGTTCTGGAGGCACGCAATGCGAGTTGAGTGGCGGAACTCAACGCCGCGCTTTGTCTCGACACCATTGCGAAGAAATGAAAATATAAATGTAAATAAATATTTCATTTCCTCGAGTGGGGATCGAACCCACAGCCATTAGATTTTACAGTAACACTTTGTGCCCCTGAGCCACGACTGGCCGCAATTTGTTATACTAAAAAATATTTAATTATTGATTTTTTAATTATTGATTTGTTTAGACAAAAAAATAGATATTAGCTATTATTTAAAAGTTTTCCCGTACTAAGTGGGGTAGGTAGAGGGAATTTGGGAACCTAAACATTCCGTTCCCATTAAAAGTTCCCATTAACTTCCATATTGAGTGCCGGAACCCAACGCCGCCCTATGTCTCGTTACCAGAGCAAGGAAATGAAAATATTAAATATTTCATTTCTACGAGTGGGAATCGAACCCACAACGTTGTCCACCGTGTCCCGTTTACGGTCACACGCTTGTGCCACTGCGTCACGATTGGCTATTTAAAACTTTTCAAAGTTATGTTAATATATTTCCCTTTGGCCTACAAAGTGCCTAAAATCCTGTGTTCTATTATCTTTTTACTGTAGGGGTTGCCTGGAAGAGATCACCTGCGGTGATAAGGCCGCCCTTACACCAATGTTTTTCTGTGTGATTGTTTTTGTTCTTTTGTAATTGTTCTTGTTGGTGTAATAAAGTGTTAAATAAATAAAATAATAAATAAAGTGATGCACGCGAGTCGTATCTCTGGTTTAAATAACTTTTTTTTATAGCTTCACGCTGTATCCCGCAAACATAGCATAGGATAGGCCGAGGGAACCATGGAACCTTGTGTTTAGACACTCCGTTCCTATTAAAACACTTCACTTCTACACTTTCCGCCGAATTCTAGAGGCATTGCGTATTAAGTGAAGTTGCGGAACTCAACGCTGCATAAAGAATGTTAGTTACTTAATTTGCTGTATACAATAGCTGTCAATGCAGATCAGCATTACACCGTGAATCTTTTTTTACTTTCACTGCCGGTTCTGTATCAGTGTGATATAATATACAGGGTGGAAGTGTCAGCACCACTTTAAATGAAACCATAGTTTTAACTACTCTATAAAAGCCCAATTAAAAAAAATCCCAAAAATGAAAAAATGTTTTTTTCAAACAAAATAAATAAGAAAATTGTCATTTTAAAATAAAACGCCATTTGTCAAGAACGACGTAAGCACACATAAACCTATCAAAGGGAAACCGGGGTATGCGACCCTCATTCAAAAATCGAAACGTAGGTATTGGCGGCAAAGTTCGAAGTTGATTAACCTTTAGTAGTATTTTTGTAGTAATATATTAATAATTGTTTAATATTTTTGTAGTATTTTTGTAGTAATAAAGGTATGGATAAACATCGTGAAATGAAAAAAAATCCTACTTTAAACTGTTGAGGTATCTTGATTCATTTCTTTAGGTATGGGTTTGAAATATTTTACCCTATATGCTGTTTCCGTAAAAGGAGCGCTGCCTCTTCCACCCTGTATAGATACTTTTTTCTTTAAAAAAATTGTTTATCTTTAGATTCTTACATAGATATATCTAATAAGAAGATATTGATTGATTAGATAAAAAGAACGCATAAAGTGAAGAGGAAGGATAAACACATGTGTTTTTGTTTTGATATTCTTATAATATTTTTTTCTAAGAACTGGATTTTATGGCCACATCATAATTTCTGGTATTTTAAAAATAAGTTATTTATTATATTATGATTTGACATTTCATCTCTGCGCTATTACGATAATATTTTACGTCAATAAAACCTAAGAGGCCAGTCGTGGCGCAGCGGCACGAGTTGTGACTGTAAAATCGACTGGTTGTGGGTTCGATCCCCACTCGAGGATATGAAATATTTACTTAAATTTATATTTTCATTTCTTCTCTCTGGTGTCGAGGTTAAGCGCGGCGTTGAATTCTGTCACTCAACACGCAATGCCTCCAGAATTCGGCAGAAAGTGGGGAACAGAGTTTCTTAACACTAGGTTCCCTCTGCCTACCCTGCTGTATGCGGGATACAGCGTGAAGCTGATTTATTTAAAACAAAATGGCAATCTTAGACCGATTGTGAACAAACCTCCTAATATACGAGTCTTTAGTAGGTTGTGAGTTCTATTCGCACTCAGAGCACAATATACGAAGAACTCTAACTATTTTTGGCATTTTTAAAGTGCTATTCCACACTTAAGAAAGAAAAATATTTTTTTAGTAAACGTATAAAAAATATCACTTTTGGTAGAATTTTAACCCGCGCCTCTTGCAATGCAAACCGTCAAAGCGATCTGACCACTAAGCCACACGTTTTCAGCTCCCTATTCTAAAAATACTTCGTTATTAAAAACAGTAAAAATATATATTTGTATAATAATAATAAAAATTGTGTGATAAGCTTAATTTTATTTTATGGTTTAAATTATTCTGTCACGTTGTCTAAAGATATTTTTAAACCACAGGTCTCACATGCGAAACTATAAATAAAATATAAATATTCATCAATGTAAAAATAAATCAGCTTCACGCTGTATCCCGCACACAGCAGGGTAGCCAGAAGGATCCTAGTGTTAAGACACTCTATTCCTCAATTCCTTTACTTTTTTATTGAATTTAAAATATATAATAATTTATAATCTGTCTTTCACGCTTATAATTAAGTAAGATTAGGAGCTTCCTTAGTAAAAATAAATCAAATAAATCAGACAGCAGGGTAGGCAGAGGGAACCTAGTATTAAGACACTCTGTTCGCCACTTTCTGCCGAATTCTGGAGGCATTGCATGTTGAATGGCAGAACTCAACGCCGCGCTTAACCTCGACACCAGAGCGAAGAAACGGAAATATAAATTTAAGTAAATATTTCATCTCCTCGAGTGGGGATCGAACCCACAACCAGTCGGTTTTACAGTCACACCTCGTGCCGCTGCGCCACGACTGGCCTCAGCCTCAGCTTCCTTAGTACTTTCCATAAAGAAATCAAGTTGTACATCATTTATATAGCATTAATTCTTTAACAGAACTTTGAAAGATTGCTTAGTGAAACGTGATTCATCTATACCAGTGGTTCCCAACCAGTGGTCCGCGGACCACCAGTGGTCCGCAGAAGCCTAAATATGGTCCGCGAACGATTTTAATTTTATGACTGAGGACGGTGAGGTGAAGTTTCTGTTTAATTATCACAGTTAATTTTTATTATATCTACATGCGTAGTGGTCCCTGCTACCAAGAATGATATAAAAGTGGTCCTTGACCAAGAAAAGGTTGGGAACCCCTGATCTATACAGACCGTGAATGAACGAATCAATAATATAAATTAATGAATAAATAATATAAGATGTCTTTACTTAAATCTAAGATTTAATAACACGTAAAATTTTTTTTTCGATATTATAGTTAGGCAAAAAGAACCTAAACCTGGGAACCTGGTTTTAAGACACTCCGTTCCCATAGAGATACTTCCCCACGTTCCCTATTTTGCGTCGAATTCTCGAGGCATAGCGTGTTGATGGGTGATTTGCCTCGTTACCAGAACGAGAAAATTATCTCTATATATAATAAGACTATAATAAGAAGATTTTTATTTCCATTTCTTCGCTCTGGTGTCGAGGCAAAGCGCAACGTTGAGTTCTGCCACTCAACACGCA
This sequence comes from Heliconius hermathena, assembly GCA_013403705.1. Classification (NCBI taxonomy): domain Eukaryota; kingdom Metazoa; phylum Arthropoda; class Insecta; order Lepidoptera; family Nymphalidae; genus Heliconius; species Heliconius hermathena. The sequence goes on from JAAIXJ010001878.1 coordinate 106,836, forward strand.
ATGCCTCCAGAATTCGGCAGAAAGTGGGGAACGGAGTGTCTTAACACAAGGTTCCCTCTCTCTACCCTGCTGTGTGCAGGATACAGCGTGAAGCTGATAAAAAAAAATATTTCTTAAATATTTTTTCGCCTCAGTTATACTCGATGATAAAGCGTTTTGCAGTTTTATACTATAATAGCGAAAAAACATAATTTGCCTTAAAAACGGTTCAGGTTTACGTTTAGATCGTGAATAATTAGGGGATTTCATTCCTTTTGGTGTAGGTACACAGTACAAAACCGGTATCGGTTCTATATACTGTTGGCTACTGAAGGTCAAAAATTTTTTAGGGACTACAGAAACGATTGATTAAGTATTAACTTCATTTAGGCTAGGTCGTGGCTCAGAGGCAGTGTTTGACTGTTGTCGACAGGTTGTGAGATCGATCTCAACTCGATGAAATCAAATATTTATTTAAATTTACATTTCTTCGCTCTGGTATCGTGGCAAAGAGCGGCGTCAACACGCAACGCCCTGAAAATCGGCGGAAAGTGGTTAACGGAGTGTCTTATCACCATGTTCACATAGTGCTGTCACACTGCTGTGTGCGGGATACCGCAAATGAAGATGAAGCAATAGAAGAATATTTTCATTTTTGTTTACTTTTTTAAACAGTAATATAAATAAGTACAAAGACACTGCAACAACTGGCTGTATATCCGTAAGCAATAGTCATAGTTGTGAGTAAATAGCTAATATTTAAACCACGTCATAATTAAATTTGCCCCGGTCACGTTCACCTAAGAACTCACGTCTTGTAAATGTCATATATTTTATAATATTATGTTTTAATGGCGCTTATTTATATTATTTGCAATTGCCCCCAGTATTTACATACATACATACATAGCTTCACGCTTTATCCCTAGCGGGGTAGTCAGAGAGAACGGAGCGCCAAACGCTACGGTCTCTACATACCTCTTTCGCCTCGTCCAATGTCGTCAACCTCTTCATTCTCGCCTCCAGGGCTCCTCATGCATTTTAAGTGTTCTTCCTCCAGTATCTTTGATACTATGTTTTCGAAGGTCAACCAAGATCCCACCAACCTCTCTTACCACTTAATCTTATAAAAATATTATATTAAAAATGTCTAAACTAACTGAGACCAGTCGTGGCGCAGGAGTACAAGTGTGCGACTGTGAACTCGACAGGTTATGGGTTCCCACTCAAATGAGATATTAAATATTTTCTCGCTTTGGAAATGAGACAAAGCGCGCAATGCCTCTAGAATTCGATGGAAAGAGGGGAACGGAAGTGTGTTTATAGGAACGAAGCGTCTTAACACTAGGTTCCCTTTGCCTACCCTCCTATGTGCGGGATACATAGACGTAAAGCTAAAAAAAAATACAACGCTGAAAACATAGAAATTAATCAAAGAAACTATATATTTGTTTTCTTGATACTAACTTTGAGGTCTTTTTATAATTTGCAAAATCCAAAAGTTTTTATTCACAATATATTTATAATTAAGCAGTATTATTGACCTATATAGTATTTAATATATGTATATGAACATTTTTCTTATATATGGAATTTTATTAAAATTTTAGATTTTGCTTGTTACAAAATTTTAGATTTTGTTATTTATTCTTCTTTACAAAGATTTTTATAATAAAGCTAAAGAAGTAATATTTCTGTTTAGATTATCAACTTCACGCTGCATTCCGCATATAGCAGTGTAGGCAGAGGGAATCTAGTGTTGAGTGGCAGAACTCAACGCCGGGCTCTTGAGTCGATGCCAAAGCGAAGAAATAAAAATATTCATAAATAATAATATAAGTGGGAAACGAACCCACAACCGTCGCGTTACAGTCATACTCTTATGCCTCTGCGCCACTACGATATTAGGATTATCTCGGTTTATTTTATTGCTAAAAATATGTTAATCTGTAGGTACATCTTACATGATTTTGTTTTTTAATGTCAACACAAGGCTACAAATATGACTACAATATTTAACTAGTTTTCATTGACAACTTCCTTCACTGTTTAGATAATGGAAAAAAATACTTTTTTATATTTCCTTCTTTTCAACACAACAAATTTCCATATATAAAGCATAACAATATTTCTTAAAAAATACTTTTTTATATAACGAAAAACACATGGACGCAAGCGTGTGACTGTAACCGCGACAGGTTGTGGGCTCGATTCCGACTCGGTGAAATGAAATATTTAATATTTTCATTTCTTTGCTATAATGTCAAAGCAAAACGCGGCGTTGAGTTATACCTCTCAAATCTAAATACGCAATGTTTCCAGAATTCGACGGAAATTGGAAAGCGGAGTGTTTTGACACTACTTCCCTTTTACCCACCCTGCTATAGCGTGAAGCTGAAAAAAATATTGCTCGAGTTGTTTTTTACAAATGAGCTACCTACAGCATTATGGCGTTCTATTTAAAGAACAATGAAATAAGTCATTTATATTTTGACTACAGGGTACCTTGCCTCATAAAACATAAACGTGTTTTAAATGTTCCATCACTTCCAAGTTAACATTTTACTTAAATTTAATATATACAGCTTCACGCTGTATCCCGCACACAACAGAGTAGATAGAGACCTAGTGTTAAGACAATCCGTTCCGCATTTTCTTTCTCTGAAGCCATTATGTGTTGAGTGTCAGAACTCACCGTCGCGCTTTGCCTGGACACCAGAGCGAAGAAATAAGAATATAAATTTAAATAAATATTTTATTTCCTCGAGTAGGGATCGAACCCACAACCGGTCGCTTTTACAGTCACTCTTTGTGCCGCCACAACTGCCCTCTTTAACTTAATACATTACATGTTTTTTATTTGTTTTAGATATACATATAAAGAATGTCACACGAAGACTGCATCAGCCAGTTTTTTAATAATGAAGACAATATCACACTAAGTCCTGATAGGATTTCGTTGGCGTCTTTAAAAACATTAGAAACTTCTCAAGACATAAGTGTAACATCACAAGAATCTGATACAGATCTAAATCTTTCTCAATTAACTATAGAAGAACCCGAACCGTTACCAATATTACCCTTTTTTAATATATCTCCTCGAAAAATGCCGCAGTCACCACACTACGTCATCGAGGAGGAATTCTCTTCCAACCCCTGGGCAATGTTAATAGCAACAATATTTCTCACAAAAACATCGGGTAAAACTGCAAGGCCGTATATGAAGAACTTTTTTCAAGAGTATCCAACACCATATCACGTTCTAAATCATCCTCCAGAAAACTTAGAGAAATTTTTTGAAAAATTGGGCTTAAAGAAACGTGGCCAAATAATTTGGAAACTTAGTTACCAGTTTGTTTCAGCCAAGTGGCGGCGTGCGAGTGATCTTTGTGGAATCGGAAAGTACGGTGAGGATGCGTATAGGATATTCTGTTTGGGCCACACAGACTTGGACCCTGATGATAGGTACCTAAAACTCTATTTGGATTGGCTCCGGTCAACCATGTTTATGGAAGACAATGGTGTGACGGATTGCGAATACATAATCGAAGATCCGGACTGAACTATTATAGAACTTATTATTATAGAACTGATTGAACTATTATAGAATTACACTACGAAATTGCGTTTAATGTTCTATTGCTATTAAATTCTATTATATATTTTTAATCTGTATTATATATTGTATGTAGTAGGTTTCTGTTTCCAGACAATTAATGAATGACTTAAGATGTTATAAATACGCATAAGAAACTATTTTTAGATAATGAGTGTTGTTAGTTGTTTGTTATTTGAATTTGTCAAACGAGTTTTAGAATCTGTGGCATTTTAATTTAAAAAAAACAATTTTATTATTTTAAAACAAATTTAATTATATTTTTATAGTCTATTTATTTCTACTATGTAAATATATATACTCAGCAAAACTAGCTAATTTACATCTCATTATTAATATTAATACTATTTTAGTTTTATAATGCTAAATATCAAAATTCTACAAACAAATATTAAATGTAATAAATCATTAAATCTATAAAATATATTACTCCATTATTTTATCTGTTGTCCATTATTGTATTTTTTTATGAATATTTCCTAAATAAATCAACAATATATCTGATATTTGCTAGAATAATATAAGTATTATATGGGCCGAACTAAAGTAACCATCGATCAGTATCACAGCTCACAGGTCACTGTCACACACTCAACTATTGACGAGTAAAATGGTGACCGGACGTCGAATGGATACATAATAAATATAAATATAGCTTCCTGCCAGCATATTTGTTTAAAAAAAATTAAAATCAGCTTCACGCTGTATCCCGCACACAGCAGGGTAGGCAGAGGGAACCTAGTGTTAAGACACTCCGTTCCCCACTTTCTGCCGAATTCTGGAGGCGGAACTCAACGCCGCGCTTTGACTTGACATCAGTGAAAAATCTGAAAAAATCTGACATCTGAAAAAATGAAAATATGAATTTAAATAAATATTTCGTTTCCTCGAGTGGGGATCGAACCCACAACGGGCACAACCAGTTGCGTTTACAGCCACAAACTTGTGCCTCTGCGCCACGACTGACTTCAATATTTCATTACATTTGTACAAATTAATTTGAAATATTGATAATACGAAAAAAAGCTTTAGAAACAATCTTTTTAATGTGTTGTTAATAATGTTTGTTGTAAATTGTACCTTACTTCTTTTTACTTCATCATACTAATATAAATGTGAATGTAAGTTAGTTTTTTACGATATAACGCCAAAACTACTTCACCGATTATCATGAAAGTTTATAAACAGATTCTTAAAGGTATTAGAAAGGATATAGGATACTTTTTATTATTATTATTTTTATATATATATATATTCCTTTGGCTGTAAAATAAAAATAAATTTAAGCGGGCTAAACCGCGTTTAAGTAGTTAGTTGTAAATAAAATGTTGCGTATGGAAACAGAAAATCTTATTATAAATAAATTATTATTTATATTATACGTTGTTTTTGTGACTTTATATCCAAATTTCAAAAAAAAGTTAACTATAGTAGCAACGATCAACTAAAAACAAAATATTCTTTATAAGGACATACCAACTCTTAGTGTATGAAATGACAAACGAACATAATATGAATAACTGTTTTCAAATTGAGAGCTAAATCGAAAAGATAAATCACTTTTTTAGTCATAAATAAGTTAGCCTTCATACATTTTATGACCTAAGATTTTTATGTAATGGATTCTATCAAGTGTGTAATACTTTTTATCTTATCTTATCTTATCTTATCTTAAAATTAGTCCTACACTAATAGGCAATATATTATTTATATTATTTTTTCAACATTTCTCAATATCTATAATAAAAGAATTATAACCTATAATTCTTATTTACTTAATAGAATGTATTGTTACTTATCAGTTTCTAGCCAATTTCCCGGCGATAGTAGAAGTATTGGATTTTTCACTCCACTGCTATTATGGAAAATAAAGAGGATATATGGAAGTGAAGGTTATAATTTAAAGTTTCAGTATATTCACAATAAAAAAAATCTTATTATATAAAAACGTTAAGTAATAATCTAAGTTTTGTACAAAAATTGAGTTAATATATAAAAAAAAACGAACACCAACTCAAAACTTTTTAGTGCACTACGTTTTTCTGTAAGTTAAAAATAATACTATAATTACTTACTCCAATTTAAAGATAATTATTAAAAAAATATGGAATTATTGAGACTTATATACCTATTTACTATTTAAAATATATTATTTTTGGAGCCGGTGTCATCCATTCGGCCATTCGGCTTTCAATAAATAAATTTTATTACATTTTGTTTTGTATGATTAGCAGTAGGTACTTAAGTACATATATGAAAATGTAATTTTTACCTTGGCTTAGTGTTAGGACACTCTCGTCAACAAATATACAAAAAAGTATACAGTCGTATTGATAACCCTTTTCTTTTTAAAGTCGGTAAAATCTCCAAAATACATAAAAATACGAAATAGATAAAAATATTTTCTTCAAATAATTTTTTGTTCACATTTCCTTCTTTAAAAATATAGCAATAGATTAAATTACTGTTTTGCTATAATATATACATTTTTAGGGAAACAATTTACCTTTGTCTTTATTCTTTAAGTAGGTATTTTTCGCATACAGCCAGGTAGCCGGAGTTAACAGAATAAATATTTTTTTTATTGATATATTCCAGGTCAAATAATAAATTATATTTGAGTAATATCTTTTTACTGTAATTTTAATTTAATAATTAATTACTGAATAAGTGATCTTAGTGTCTTGGTCTCTCTATCTTGGTGTATGAAAACTATAAATTAATAAATATGTTTAACGAAAATCCAATGTAAAGTTATAAATTTTGCAAGTATAACAATAAAATTAGTGTAACAAATAACACATTTTAAAAAGAAAATTAATATTTATATATTTTTTTTAACTAATGCAATATATTTCTCATTCTTCAACATTTTTCATCAATCTAAGTTGATAGCTTAATAAAAAAACAATGTAAGTATCATAAATATATTATGTACATACATTTTTATTTCTTTTTTCATTATAAGCAAGAGTAGTAAAACTAAGAACGAAAAAAAAAAACTAAATATTCATAATAAGTAGGCAAAAAATTTAATCCATTAAGAATATCTATACCTAATTCTGAGACAATTTAGAATAATCTTAGCATAGACAAATATAAAACTATTATACCTATTTACCACACGTTATTTACAAACTTGTAATTCACACTGTAATAATTTAAAGCTATAAACAAAACAAATATATTTTTTAGAATATTTTCGTTCAATATTTTTAATAAATGTCGACAATGACAATAATGAATGGTAAATATTGTTTACCTATAAAATTGAAATTGTCATAGTTAATTTCGTCAGAAAGCCTTATGAATATGATATTTGCTCTATAAATACCATAAACTCAATAAAATTAGTTTAAAGCATCGTAAATTAGCTATAACAAATCAAAATTTAATGTCTACTTAGACAGTAGTAATTTTAATACAAAATATTTTGAGATCCCCCGCCCTTTTGCTTAACAAATAAACCAATAGAGCGCCGCACATAGTGCCAACCTTCAGTTTGTTGCCAGAGTGATTGCTCGCCGCGTTGTTGGCAGCAGTGTCGACTGTTGCAAATGGTGGATTGCGTTACTTTTTCTCGTGCTCCGTGTAAAATATTTACGTAAAATAGTGCAAATCTCGTGGTGCAGTGTTTCTGACTCACAGAAACATGTCGGAAACACTGCTGAATAACAGAAAACAACTTCAGAGGCAACTGGTGAGTGTTTATTGTTAGAATTTTACGTATTTAGACCCGGGTGACGCCATGGTGGCTTTATCTGGGATCACGTAAACATGAAATGGTGCATCGCTGCATCGTGTATCGATTTTAGTATTAAACAGGAGCATATTAGAAAATGTATTTTTAACAATACCATCGAAAACAATGACAATTAATAAGGGTCATCGGACTTAATTTTTTTTGCGATCACGCCGCCAGCAAGTTTAAAACGCGGCGGCCGTATGCATTCGCGCATGCGAGAAGGTGTCAAAATCTATAATAGTTTCGAAGATCTCGGCATTGCGATGTAGCGAGGTTGACAATGGACAATACGTAAATCGCGCACGGCGGCGACGTCGCGCTCAGAGCATACCTAGTGGGCATCTGGTACTGGTAGGGACGAAGACGAGCACTCCCGCGGGCTGGCGGAGGGCAGGCGGCCAGGGGCGTGCGCGGTGCGACCACACGTCGAGCTCGCTCGTAATCTAGTTTATTACACAAACAATCTTCTCTTCAACAATTATTAGCTGACTACGAGACGAATGTCCTAAACACCGTTTTATATTGATTACTGTGAATAATAATCTGTCAAGTTCCCTATATGATTAAAGTCTTTGTCAATAAACGATTTCGATCTGTATTAGTTCGAAAGTTTTATTGTTATACGATACGAAGTAGCTTTATGCAGCTATTACATGGCAAATAGTTATCCATTGGCCTTGAAATTACTTAAAAAAGTAACCTACTTGATAATGTAGCACTTTGAAACACATATTGTCATATCATTATTTTTCACTATATTATAATGATAAAGATAAAATTTTAAAAATGTTAAAATATATTTCTAAAGAGCTATTGCTATTTAAATTCATATAGAGAAAGAAAATAATGAATTCTTCATTAAATGTCACTTTCCAATGTCATTGTTTATATGGTGACTATACAATTTGCTTCACTTTTTGACTAGCTAAAAAGAATTTGCTTTTGTTTTAATATATAATCCTAGGAAAGGTTATTTTGTTCTCTATAATTTAGATAACTAGATCTTTATAATAGAACATAGAAAAACATCATAAAAGTGATGAACTAATAAAAATCCTAAAAATACATTTTGTTTATATAACAGCGGGAACGCAAACACCGCAAGCTCTACTCTGATGAATGGGCTCTCGGAGATGATGAAGCTGAAGGTGGACGGGGATTCTCTCTTGCTGATAAGCTTGAGAGTCCTCGCTTTGAACATGCAGGTGCAGTGCTGGAAATGGTTGGAACTGATCTCACCGTAGCATACTTACAGAAAAATGGATTCACTACTCCATTGCTTTTTAAAGAAAAAGTGGGATTGGGTTTAAGGTAAGTCCAATATCTTATATAATAAACTGAAAATGATATTATGAAATATGTTGTAATTTATTACATAACATTCTATAGTTTAAAAAAAAATCTGTGTTAACCTACATTTTTGTTTATATGAACATATCTTTTTAACTCTTTGTTTGGTACAACACAAGGAGCACACTTATGTTGAATAAAACATAAATAAATATAAATTAAATCAATTCATTTAAGAACATGGTTTAGTGGTCAGAGCGCGTTGGTGTGAGTTTGAGTCCCACTGCAATAAAATTCTATACATTTTCTTGATTTTTTTTTTAAATTTACTTGTCTTTATTCCACTATAATTACTTTTAAAACCTATAATTGTTACATACCTTGTTTAACATTGTAACCATATGGAATAATGTAACTTTTGTTGCAACTATAAAGTAACAAAAGTTTGGTGGTTTGTTAATATAATGGAAAACCATATGGCAAATTGGTTTTTAAAACTTTTATGTGTTTTCGTAATTTAAATATATATTGTATGTAAATGTATATTGAGGCCAGTCGTGGCGCAGCGGCACGAAGTGTGACTGTAAAACTGACTGGTTGTGGGTTCGATCCCCACTCGAGGAGATGAAATATTTACTTAAATTTATATTTCCATTTCTTCGCTCTGGTGTACACTAGAGGTTAAACGCGGCGTTGAGTTCTGCCACTTAACACGCAATGCCTCCAGAATTCGGCAGAAAGTGGGGAATGGAGTGTCTTAACACTAGGTTCCCTTTGCCTATATATACCCTGCTGTATGCGGAATACAGCGTGAAGCTGACGACGATAAATATATATTGTACGTAATATATTGTAATAGGTAGTTATGGTCTTATTTTTTTTTGTAAATGTAGAGTCATATCATTGCTATTCCTAATCACACTTCTGGACAAATATAATAGTTTTAATAAGCTTTATCTAAACAACATAGCTTTTTTTTATTGGTCTGATTTTGTGACGACAGGCGAAAAATTATTTAATAACCGCAATGAGAACAAAGTGGGATTAGTGGGACATTATTGACTATAAACTAAACTGTTTTTTTTTTAATAAAAGGAATAAAAAGTAGAACCTTAAAAACTCAAAGCTTTTGAAATCTAAAAAAAAAAATATGACAATATTACCTAGATTCTCGATTTCAAGCTTTAACTGACGTTAAATTTGACAGTAGACAAAGTAAGTGACCGCCAAAAAGTAGGTGGCCGTTAAGGTCTTAATCTAAATTTAGTCAAAGCGAAAAAAACGAAAAAGTAATTTGGGTTAGGCATTAACTAATACTAATTTTGGAGCTTTTAATATGATGTAAATAATGTTATTTGAGACATCTAACCGTATTTATTTGAAAGGGAATTCACTTTTCGCCTTGAATTTTATTAGAATACACGAGTACCGTTTCAACTAATCACGTGGTTGTCAAATTGTTATTTGTATATTTTGTCTGTATGAAATCACGTAGACGTCAAATTTTGTATTTTGATTTATTACTGTAATATAAACCATTGGACACTTATCCACAAAAAAAACATGACGTTGTAGAGTGTTATTAATTTATTTGAAAATATTTTTCTGCGCAACAATATTATCAATAGAATTAATTACAATTTTTTTCCAAAAGAAAACATGTCATGATTTACGCTTACAGCTCGTTCCATTTAGAAGGAGCTAGGCTCTACATTGCTGTAGTTTTTAATAAACTTCTTTCTAATTAAATAACCAACTGTAGGGCTTATGTTTGATGTTTTGTGTGTTATTTTACATAACTATATAAATTAAAATTGTGATTGCCTAAAATTAATATAAAAAATGAAAATTTTAAAGCAGTGATGTCTTGAAATTATTAAATAATACTTACATTTTACTAAAATTAACTAAACAATTTTTTCGGAATTATAAGATGGAGATTATACAAAAAGTATGTAAATTACATATTTATTAAAATAACATATTTCTATTTTTTTCTCTAAAAAATGAAAAATATTGTTTTACTACCACTTTCAAGAAAAAAGCGAATTTAAAATTAAAAAAAAATAAATAAATCAAAACTTAAAAAAGCTGTATTATTAAATCTTATCCACTTAAGATGAAGCAGGAAATGTATCAATGTGCTTACAAGTATACTCTGTGTCGTCTACTTTTGGTCACGTACGATAGGTTTTGTAGAACTTTTCATTGGGTGGCATTTGTTTTGTTTGGAAATTGGTTATAATACTTTAATCTTTATCCCCACTCGAGGAGATGAAATATTTATTTACATTTATATTTTCATTTCTTCGCTCTGGTGTCGAGGGGAAAGCGCGGCGTTGAGTTCCGCCACTCAACACACAATGCCTCCAGAAATTGGCGGAAAGTGGGGAACGGAGTGTCTTAACACTAGGTTCTCTCTGCCTACTTGCTGTGTGCGGAATACAGCGTAAAGCTGATTTGATTTGATTTTTTTTTATCTGTATCCTAGGTTGATGGTGATCTCGGATTATTATGCTTTTTATATGCATGTTTAGTATTTAGGATAAGGGATTTTTTTGGTTCGATAAATATTATATTGTTAGAAATCGGAAGCGGGTAACGTTTTTAAAAAAAACACGTTAAAAACACATATAGTCTATATGATTCTAAACTATTTGAAAGAGATACTATGTAATTGCAATAAGTGATATGTATCACCTACTAACAATACTTCACACTAGTTTCCTTCCAATAGGGGCCGTCACTTACAAGCAAGTGCCCCCGATTGACACAATTCCACTGCTTTTATAATTATTTTCCACCTAAATCTACCCTCTTTTACACGAGTACGCTAACAATATTAAAATGGGATGTTGTGTTGCCAGGACAAAAAATTAACTATATACATAATTATATAATTAGACTTTTCACTTTTACTTTGTAATAACATTTGTTAATTGTAACTGACGTTTAAAATTAATAACATATTTTTTTCTTTTAAAAGTTTCTCGTTCAACGTTAAGGTATTCGTTCCAAAGTTTTATTTACTTTTTAACTTATTATATTTTACTTCTCAAAGGTTCAAATAGAAATAGGCATTTAACTCTTTAGTTTGTACCTACTACCCAATTTATAATGCGTACGTGACGTTTCGTGACATAAGTGGTTACTCGCTCACAAACTCGCTTTTCCCAGTCCACTAGCCATATAAGCCACAGACTTGAGTTACTGACGTTACATTGTCTATACTTGGCGACTAAAAATGACGTTTCCATTTTTTTACCGCGCTTGCTTAATTTATTTTTAAACTGTTGGCATTTCGAACCGTGACTTTTTTTTTTAAATAGTCATTTGTATTGACCATAGATTAAAAAATATTTGACATACGGTCTGACATAAGCGGTGACAGTGAAACAAATGATACTTATGATGAAACCGATTTGTGTTGTCGTTACGATAAAATATGTATATTCTCACTCAAAAATAAATCACTTTTATGTCATTTTGGTTTTGTGAACATTTTTCACTGGGAAAGTAAATAGCTTTATAAAAAATTATAAAAATACTTTATTTGTTCAACAGATTTTACAACACAAATAATTGTTACAGAGATCTCCATTTAAGCAAGTAATGCCTGTATTAGGAAATCCCGCTCTTCCAATACAATATCTTAAATAAAATAAATCAAAATAAATCAGCTTCACGCTGTATCCCGCACACTGCAGGGTAGGCAGAGGGAACCTAGCGTTAAGACACTCCGTTCCCCACTTTCTGCCGAACTCTGGAAGCATTGCGTGTTGAGTGGCAGAACTCAACGCCGCGCTTGTCCTCGACACCAGAGCGAAGAAATGGAAATATAAATTTAACTAAATATTTCATCTCCTCGAGTGGGGATCGAACCCACAACCAGTCGGTTTTTACAGTCACACTTTGTGCCCCTGCGCCACGACTGCGAACACTAAGTTCCCTCTGCCTACCCTGCTGTGTGCGAGATACATCAGTGAAGCTGATTTATTTGATTTACAATAAATATTTTAAAATAAGTTAATTTCTTTATACATACGCTTGGTTTAACGCGTATATGAAAAACCAAAATTGAGATAAAATCCTAAATTCAAATATGCGCATTCATGTACTTTGCTACCTTCAAGCGGTCACGACTCGTCAGCCCTACTGTACTATGATATTTAATATTCAGTTTAAGAGAATTATATTTAAAAAAATGTTTTAAATAGAGTCATTTAAAGTGTTTTCTACAACCAAGTAACGATTGTAGAATTATTTTAAAATGTGTGTTTTATGTATTATTATGGGTTTCATTTTTAAAAGAAAGGAAGTTTATATGTTTTAATTAAAAATAAATATATTTAAATTAAATATATTTATTATAAACTGGCATTAGAATAGTTATAATTAATAGGTGAACGATAGAGTAGTAGAAAGAGAAATAGATATTAAAATTATTGAAATTGCGTTTTTATATTATATCTATGTATATAGACAGGTTCTTTACAATTGAGAAAATAATAAAATTAGAAGCACTTGAAACATGAAATAAAAAAGCATTAAAATTTGCTGCATTTGTTGTGACTGTAAGCTTTATACAACTTCATACTGTATCCCGCATATAGCGATGTTGGCGGAGAGATTCTAGTATTAAGACTCTCCGTTCCCCTACTTTCTGCCGAATTTTTCGAGACATTGCGTATTGAGTAATGAAACTCAACGCCAGTCTTTTGCGTTGGTATCAGAGCGAAGAAATGTAAATATTAATAAATAATAATTGAATGAATTATTATTTTTTCCCCGAGTGTGGGATCGAACCCACAACCGTCGCGCTACAATCACACCTCTGTGCCGCTGCGCCACGGTGACTCAATGTAAGCTTCATTTTCAAATAATGATGAAAGCGTATTGAATAGTTTAGTAGACTGTAACAACCCACAAAATACACGTACACAGGTAGTATACTTATACTGTACTTTTGAAACTTTTCTATAGTTACTTTCTTACAATGTACTCACTTTAGGTTGTTCAATATATTAGCATATTTTACTTCAACATTGAAGCCAGTCGTGGCGCAGCGGCACGAGGTGTGACTGTAAAAGCGACTGGTTGTGGGTTCGATCTCCACTCGAGGAAATAAAATATTTACTTTAAATTAATATTTTCACTTTCTCGCTCTGCGGCGGAAAATCAGGAACAGAGTGTCTCAACACTAGGTTCCCTGCTTATCCTGCTGTGTGCGGGATACAGCGTGAAGCTGAATATATATTTCGACATGAGTTATGCTTATTGTAACGAGCATGTAGATGTTATCATCACCAAAACATGTTTATAAACATTTCATTTTGCAACGTTATTTCATGGAAGTTAAAAAAATCTTTTGTGCTGCTATCCTGGCTTCTAAATAAAGATCATATCAGTAATTATAAAAAAAATAATACTGTTTATGATTCTTAAGAATTGATTAAATAAAAATTAAAAATTAAATCAGCTTCAGGGAGCAGCAGGGTAGGCAGAGGGAACCAAGTGTTAAGACTCCGTTCCACACTCGATTAATTTAATGATTATTAATTATATTATTAAACTACTGAATTGCTCGCGGCTTCGCCCGCTTGAGCTACATAATTATAAATTTACTAATCTGCATTACTTTCGTTTTGTAATAATAATGTCATTTTTAAAAACAATGTTTATAATTAAAATTATTTGAAAAGTAAAATTTGAACCAATTCTATAACAAACAGCTAAACAACAGTATAACAAACAGTTTAGTTTCAGTTTTAGTTATTTATAGCAGTTCTGTCGGGCAACATTTTTTAAATTTATATTTCCATTTCTTCGCTCTGGTATCGAGGACAACCGCGGCGTTGAGTTCTGCCACTCAACACGCAATGCCTCCAGAATACGGCACAAAGTGGGGAACGGAGCGTCTTAACACTAGGTTCCCTCTGACTACCCTGTAATGTACGGGATACAGCGTGAAGCTGATTTTAACATTCTTTAAAATTGTTTATTTTTTTAATAACTAATTGAAATAAAACAAACACTGGTTCTGAAATCTTCTTCGTCATATTAAACAGAGTGTTTTTGTCAGCACCACTTTAAATGAAACAAATGTCGTGAGGCCAGTAGTGGCGCAGCGGCACATAGTGACTGGTTGTGGGTTCGATCCTCACTGGAGGAGATGAAATATTTACTTAAATTCTATTCTATTTCTTCGCTCTGGTGTCGAGGCAAAGCGCGGCGTTGAGTTCTGCCACTCAACACGCAATGCCTCCAGAATTCGGCAGAAAGTGGGGAACGGAATATCTTACACTAGGTTCCCTCTGCCTACTCTGCTGTATGCGGGATACAGAGTGAAGCTGATAAATGTATATGTGTATGTTTAAAAATCATAGACACTAACCATAGACGATGTCATGAATATTAGTCATAATTTTTGTTAAAAGTATACGTTATTATAATTATACAATATAATACTATAGTAACATGACTTCATAGTGAAACACGTTCGTACAATGATCGTACAGAATAAATTATATTGGTTTTAAATGTATGATGTAAATTACTGCTCAGCTTCGTGTCTATGGCTGTAGTACATAGAATAATAATTTACATTATTTCTTTATCAATAAATCAAATCAGCTTCACGCTGTATCCCGCACACAGCAGGGTAGGCAGAGAGAACCTAGTGTTAAGACACTCCGTTCCTCACTTTCTGCCGAATTCTGGAGGCATTGCGTGTTGAGTGGCAGAACTCAACGCCGCGCTTGTCCTCGACACCAGAGCGAAGAAATGGAAATATAAATTTAAGTAAATATTTCATCTCCTCGAGTGGGGATCGAACCCACAACCAGTCGATTTTACAGTTACATTTTGTGCCCCTGCGCCACGACTGCGTCTTGAGTGATGGAACTCAACGCCGCGCTTTGCCTCGACACTAGAGCGAAGTGTGTGAATAATAATTTACATTATTTCTTCTATACTATTAGTTATTGTTTTCGTTTACCATGTAAAGCAATTGCTTTAAGAATAATTGTACATAACATTCTAAGAAAATGTTAGTAACTACTAAAAAGCTTGTAGTAATAAAAAAAGATTTCTCTCAGTACGTGGAATTTTTCTGGAAAAAAAATCGGATAGTCCCGCCAAAATTGGGACGTCTGGCAACGCTGTTGGAAAATAACACTTTGAAAATATTAAAACTATATTATATATACATATATATAAATGTAAGTACAGTAATTAAAGTCAAATTAAAAGATATATAGTTCACTTTTGTTTGTATAAATAAACTATGCATATGCATTAATTAATCTTAGACTAATTTTTTCTTGCATGTCGCAAGCAGGGTAGGCAGAGTGAGCCCGGTGTTGAGCTCCACTCTTCATATTCCGCCGAAGTTTGTATGCATTGGGTGTTGAGTGGAGGAACTCAAGCTCACGCTTTGGTCTATAACAGGGGTTCCCAACCTTTTCTTGTTCAAGGACCACTTTTATATCTTTCTTGGTAGCAGGGACCACTATGCATGTAGGTATATTAAAAACTAACTTATGATAATTAAACAGAACTTTCGCCTCACCATCCCCAGTCATAAAATTAAAATTGTTCGCGGACCACTTTTAGGCTTCTGCGGACCACTGGTGGTCCGCGGACCACCGGTTGGGAGCCACTGGTCTATAACAAAGAAGATGAAAATATTAAATATTTCATTTCTGCTAGTGAAAATTGAACCCACGACCTGTTGCGTCAGTCACAAGCTTGTGCCCATGAGCCACGACTGGCCTCGACTTGACACTAGTGTGTGAGAAAAAAGTCGAACGACGATCAACCTGCACTTAATTCTGCAAATATTTGACCGATCGAATCGTTTACGTGTCGGCGCTCATAAAGGTCACGCGTGTTTTCGCATTTCATTGATTTTAGTACGACGCTGAATCTTCATAATCGGGTTATTAACGGGCGTTTAACATTTATTGACAAAACAAAAATTATATATATATATATATATATATATATATATATATATATATATATATATATATATATATGTAAAGTACAAAGTATATATATAAAAGTTTGTATATACATATATATATATGAAAAAGTATTCATTCTATGTGTTACTCCTTAAATACCCTTAAAAATGGAGATAGAAAATCAATTGTTGTGCAAAATAAAAAAATATATAAAGACTGCGTTGTTTTTAATCATATTTATTTTTCTTAAAAATATTCCTACTAAACTATAATATACATCGTATAACGCACTAACAGGTTAACTAACCATGCCTAATGAAAATTAAAAATAGCATATTGAATGTACGCACAGCAGGGTAAACAGAGGGAACCTAGTGTTAAGACACTCCGTTCTCCACTCTCCGCCGAGTTCTGGAGGCATTGCGTGCTGAGTGGCAGAACTCAACGCCACGTGCTTTGCCTGGTCACCAGAGCGAAGAAATTTAAATATAAATGTAAATAAATATTTAATTTCCTTGATTGAAGATCGAACCCACAATCAGTACATTTTACTGTCACACGAAAAAAATATTAGTTTTTATTATATTATTAGTATTGGTTATTTAAACAATATTTAGTATAAAGTAAAGAAACTCTTTGAAATAGAAGCTTTATTTAAAATCCTTTTAAATGAAACTGCTATTTGATTAATAAATGTAATAACTTTTAACAACTTAAACCAATTTGTGCTTGCCGTTGATACAGTTAAATTGTGGAAGTATTCAGTAATGGTCACTCGCTTGAAACATACTTCCCTTCCGAATACCATATTGGAATTTGTATTGCGTAAGTCACTTACAACCTGCACACAGCAGGACAGGCAGAGGGAACCTAGTGTTAAGACAACCCGTTCCCCACTTCCCGACGAATTTTTCAAGACATTGCATGTTGAGTGGCAGAACTCTACACTAGGCTTTTTGCATTGGTGTTAAAGCGAAAAAATGAAAATATCAAGAATAAATACATTCCCGCGAGTGGGAATTGAACCCACAACTTGTATCCCTGCGCCACAACGGCCTCAATATTATAAAACAAAATTACAAAATATATGAATATGACCCGACAAAATAAATAAAAATAACTTAAACTCTAATATAGGCCGATAACCGCGGGCTTATCAATTGATTTGATTGTAGTTAACGTTCGCAATTCCCTCGAGTACTAGATTTGTATAGAGAATATGTATAAATATATCTCGTGGCGTAGTGGTGGTAACTTTTAACTAATATGGTTTGTGAAGGTGATGGGATCCAATCGTGTTTTGGGTCCGGGAAAAAGGGCACAATTTGAACGTTTGTTTACATATAAATATATGGAAAGATACACAGCAAAAAATATATATTTATGATAGTGCATAGTGCGGTCAAAGCTACAACTTTCAATTTATTTAATGTAATATTGAAATATAGAAGAAATAAGAGGCCAGTCGTGGCGCAGGGGCACAGAGTGTCCCCACTCGAGGAGATAAAATATTTACTTACATTTATATTTTCATTTCTTCGCTCTGGTGTCGAGGCAAAGTGCGGCGTTGAGTTCCGCCACACAACACGCAATGCCTTCAGAACTCGGCGGAATGTGGGGAACCGTGTGTCTTAACACTAGGTTCCCTCTGCCTACCCTGCTGTGTGCGGGATACAGCGTGAAGCTGATTTGATTTGATTTTGATTTGAAATATAGAACAAAATTACATAGACGATAATACGGAACTATTAGTTATTTTAGTGGAGTCGTATTTTAAAATTTACTTTTTGTAGAGTAATAATAAATAAGACAGTGATTCTATTTAAATAATACAAAATACATATAATTGAAATTCAATATTTGCTTGCAAAATTTCTTTTTTTTTTTTTTCAGCTTCACGCTGTACATAGCCCCATATAGCAGGATACTTTGTAGGCATTGCGTGTTTAGAGGCGGTACTCAAGATTTCGCTTTTGTCTTGGTACCAGAGGGAAGAAATGAAGATATTAATGAATAATAATTGATTATCCCGAATGGGAATCGAACCCACAACTGTCGCGTAACAACGCTTGTGCCTCAAATGAAAATTAAAAAGATTATTTAAAAATCATAAAATGTCTTTAAAATTGTTTTTGCATTACTAATCAGAATATATGTGATAATCTGTGAACATCGTTTATGTTATATGCAACGTCGATTATACTCTGAACAATTGCCCTTATTCATTTGTTTTAAATATAGATATTTATAAAAAATATGAAGCGAGCCGTAGCGCATGGACACGTATGTGGAATGTAAACGCGACAGGTTGTGGGTTCGATTCCCACTCGAGGAAATGAAATATTATTTATTAATAATTTAATTTTTTTGACCAGAGCGAAGTGAGCGACGTTGAGTTCTACCACTCAACGCTTAATGCCTCACGAATTCATCGGAAAGTAGGAAGGGAAGTGATTTAAGACACTAGGTTCCTTCTGTCTACTCTGTTAAATGCGGGATACAGCGTGAAGTCAGAAAAAAATGAGTACATTAAAAAGCAGCTCCAAAGCTCGTTCCATGAAAATCAAGTTACCGAGTGCATCGAGAACCTTTTAAACACCTACGCAGTTTGCGCCCGTCCCCAGCCTTTTCCCGGAATTACCGGGTCCGATGCAATTAGAGCACGCCAGATACTATCCTATCCTATATAGCTGTGTCCTGTAAATGTGTTAACGTCGTCCGTGGGTTGACTATAAATAGCATTTTATAATACTAAAATGAGATATATGGTTTTGAGGGGTACGTTTTGTGTACATAAATGAAATAAGAGAGTGACTCGTTTCTGTGTTCTTTGTTAATTTGTCATTATCTTTTTATAGATCAATTTTTGTATTAGGTTTTTGGACTGGTTGTCAGTGTAGTAATAGTGAAGAAAGTGGAGTTCCTAGAGTCTGATGTACCTAGTTGCTTTTGCTATCTTCTATTTATCACAGATCGTGTATTAAGTCTCCACTCTTCTCTTAAGCTTTCGATGTCCTAATGGTTAAAAGCGTGTGTATAGGCCAGTCGTAGCGCAGGTGCACAAAAGTTTGACTGTAAACGCGACAAGTTTTGGATTCGAGTCCCACTCGAGGAAATAAGGTATTTAATATTTTCGCTCTGGTGTCCAGGCAAAGTGCGGCGTTGAGTTCCGCCACTCAACACGCAATGCCTGCAGTATATGGCGGAAAGTGTGGAACGGAGTGTCTTAACACTAGGTTTCCTCTGCTTACCCTGCTGTCTGCGGGATACAGCGTGAAACTAAAAATATATAGAGATCTTCATTAATTGGAATAAATAAGCACTTCCATACAAGTTTTTGGCTTAATTTCAGAAATGAGTAGGTTAATTTCGACACAATTAAATTGATCAATAACAACATGTTTTTTTTTAGCAAAAATATTTTTACACATTGTTTTCGTTTTATAATACTTTATTAAAAAATATATCGTAGCGCCGCTCGCGTTGGAAAGGCCAATCGATACTAAATATGTAGGCAGATATTTATTTTCATACCGAATTGCATGATGAGAGCTTCGATTGAATTTCGGATTGTCGATTTCCTATTCAATCCACGGCCCATCTACTGTTGTCAAAAAAGATACGATAAACTCTCTATTTTTATTACATTTGTTTTTATGTAACCTATATATACTGTCTTAGTAGCTTCACGTTGTATCCCGCAAATAGCGAGGTGCTTAGTGGGAACCTGGCGACCTAATGTTAAACTACTCCGTTCCCATTAAGATAATTCCGTTCCTCATTTTTCGTCGAATTGAGACATTCCGCGGGTTGAGTAGCTGAACTCAACGCCGCGCTCGACCTCGACACCTGAGCGAAAAAAATAAATAATAATTTCCTCTAGTGGGGATCGAACCCATTACCTATAGCGTTTACCTGTAGTCACTCGCTTGTGCCTCTACGCCACGACTATATGAAATACTATCGACTCAACACGCAATGTCTCCAGAGTTCGGCTGAAAATGGGGAGTGTCCTAACACTAGGTTCCCGCTGCCTGCCCTGCTATTTACGGTATGTAAATGGCAGGGCAGGCATAGGTATGTAAAAAAAGAACTCCAAAGCCATAGAACTCTAGTTGTGTATATATAATAGTTTAATAAAATAATTTTACAACTAGAATTCTATGGCGATAGGAAAAGAAACACCCTGGCAAACGCATATCGACGTAGCAGGTGGTAAGGCAATGTGCTAGTAGACCGGTTCCTAATAGATAACCAATAGTCTTGTTTATTGTTAGACATTTACACCCTTACTGGTTTTTGTTCTTCTCAATACCATTAAACCGCTTAACATTTTAAATATGGGAATCGAACCCACACCCTGTCGCGTTTGGAGTCACGCGCTTGTGCGCTATGGCGTCAAGTATACATTTATTTTAAAATTATTTATTATTATTATTATTAAGCTTCACGCTGTATCCCGCAAACAGCAGTATAGGTGGAGGGAACCTCGTGTTAAGACACTTCGTTTCCCACTTTCTGTCGAATTCTGGAGGCATTGCGTGTTGATTGGCAGAACTCAACGCCGCGCTTAACTTCGACACCAGAGCGAAGAAATGGAAATATAAATTTAAGTAAATATTTCATCTCCTCGAGTGGGGATCGAACCCACAACCAGTCGGTTTTGCAGTCACATCTCGTGCCGCTGCGCCACGACCGGCCTCAAAATTAAATATAATTCATTCTCAAAATTAATTTTCTATAATTTTATCTCGGTGAGAATGAAGAAGAACGTGCTCAGCCTAGCCAACGGTTTGGGCACGTCAAACGAATGACTGATGATAGAATGGCAAAATAGATTAATGATGGTAAAGTGAGTGGTAAGAGAGGTAGGAGGAGATCTCGGTTGAACTTCGAAAACACAATATCAAAGATACTGGAGGAAGGTCACGTAAAAAGCATTAGGACCCCCGAAGGGCATGTATGAATAGGTTGATGACAGAGGTATGCAGAGATCGTAGCGTTTGTCGCTCCGTTCTTCCCCTACTACCCCTCCTAGACTACCCCGCCTAGGGATACAGCGTGAAGATAGATTAGATTTCTCAAATGTGAGAATCGAACCCACACCCGTCGCATTACAGTCACACGTTTGTGACACTACACCACTACGGCCACCAATTGTACAACAAGATAATTTATTCAATTGAAAATTTTATAATAAAAAAAAATATGCTTGTTATTTTTTCGGTATAAAGATACTGGTTGCCATTATGGAATTACCGACGCCTGGCTGTCTATCTATAAACATCCTAACTTTAAGTATAACTACATCTTCCTATAGAGAAATTAATTTATCTCTTATAGTTTTGCAACATCTGTTCTCCATTCTCTATACGAGCACATGTCAACAGTCAAATATTGTATCAATAACATGTGAATGCGTTGTATAGGCCGTCGTGGCACAAGGATGTGACTGCAACGACGGTTGCGACGGTCGTGAGTTCAATCCCCGCTCGAGGAAATGAATTATCATTTATGAATATTTTAAATTTTTCGTTCGGGTAATTAAGCAAATAAGCAGCGTTGAGCTCCGCCACTCAACCCACAATGCATCGAAAAATTCGGCGGAAAGTGGGTAACGGAGTGTCTTAACACTAGGTCCCTCCCTCCGCTTAACCTTCTATGTGCGGGATACAGCGTGATTGATTTATTTGATTGATTGATTGATGATTTGTTTGCGAATTATAGTTTACCCTAAGGGTAATAATCAAAAGTAAAGTGAACAACTTGTTTCACTTTTCTTCTTTTAGAAGCTTGAACAAAGAACTTTTATAATTAATTCTGTTTAGCTATAACTCAGAAATTCAAGAAGTGGATTTTTTTTGACGTACGTGGTAGTATTATATTTGTTTCTAAGTTAATTTCTCTTTTCCTTTTTAAAAAGACGTAAATGTTAAAAATAAGAATATTATTTTTAAAAACAAGTAAACAACATTTGAGGGCAGTCATGGCGCAACGGCACGAAGAGTGACTGTAAAACCGACTGATAGTGGGTTCGATCCACACTCGAGGAGAAGAAATATTTACTTAAATTTATATTTCCATTTCTTCGCTTTGGTGTCGAGGACAAGCGCGGCGTTGAGTTCTGCCACTCAACACGCAATGCGTCCAGAATTCGGCAGAAAGTGGGGAACGCAGTGTTTTAACACTAGGTTCCCTCTGTCTACCCTGCTGTGTGCGGGATACAGCGTGAAGCTAAAAAAAAATTAAAAATAGTAAAAAATAAAAAATAATATAAAAAGATCATATTGTAAATAAATTTACTTTTTTTACAAATATTGATTTATCTCGGTGTTTATTTCTATATCTAAATTATTCATTGCAATGTTAGGTTAGCCAAGCTTATTTTTCCAACTTGTATTTTTCCTTGTGGAAGTGTGAAAAATATGTGTTGAACTAATTTAAAGCAATATATATATATATCAGAAAAATGTTAGAAATATCATACACATATTTCAAAGTTAAGGTAAATATAAAGCGAATGAGGTTTTTTTTTCAGCGTCACGCTGTATCCCGCATGTAACAGGGTTGGCAGGGGGAACGTAGTGCAAAGACACTCCGTTCTTCATTTTAATCGAATTTTTTAGTCGATTTTTTCTGAAGCATTGCGTGTTGAGTGGCGGAACTCAACGCCGTGCTTTTGCCTTGTTTCAAGAAATGAAAATATTAATAAATAATAATTGATTTGAGCTTATACAGTATTAAATAATACCACAGTAAGAGTAGGGTTGGAAACTAACCCACAGCTTATGATGTACCAAGGGTTGAATAACTTCATTAAATATTTCGTTGTTGGTAGAGCTGCCTGCGCTTCCATGTTCCATATCATCCTTTTGAAAAAGGTTATAGAAATATAATTTTTGTTATAAAATATAGGAAATTATCTATGTATATAGATTTAAATAAAAGTAATACTATATTAATTTAATTTTGGATAGATTTTGTATTAGTCCGATTATAAGGAAAGGCCAGTCATGGCGCAGGGGCAAGTGTGATTGTAAACACACAAGGTTGTGGGTTCCATTCACACTTGAAGAAATGAAATATTTAATATTTTCACGCAACGCGTCCAAAATTCGGCGGAAAATCGCGAACCGAGTGTCTTAACACTAGATTCCTTCTGCCTATCAGTGCAGGCACGTGCTACACCTGCTACACCAGCTATGTGAGGGATACAGAGTGACGCTAAAAAAAATAAGTCTTTCTCACATATTGTATTTGTCCGAATATTAGATAACGATACTAAGAGCATCCATCTAGTGTTAAGACTTTACGTTCCCTACTTTCCGCCGAGTTCTGGAGGCATTGCGTGGTGTGTGGTGGAACTCAACGCCGCACTTTACCTGGACACCAGAGCGAAGAAATGAAAATATAAATGTAAATAAATATTTCATTTCCTCGACTGGGGATCGAATCCGCAACCACTCGATTTTACAATCACATTATGTGCCCCTGCGCCACGACTGGCCTAATTTAACTAATTAAATTATATGAATAATTAAAATGTCTGCCCATGTTTGTAGAACAATTAAATAACAAATCCACATTATCAATAGTCGATGCTGAGTATACCTAATACTCTTGTAGAGTTCATTATTTCCAGTCGAATAAAGCTACTGGCAATTATATCACTATAATATACATATATAAATAAGTTCCAAATCTTTATCTATAGGCGTGTATTTCTAAAACAAAATGGAAGCCGCTTAAGCTTAACATTGCGACACTATAAAGAATATTAACTACTTAAATTCCTAGCAAATACTGTTTAACGAATGCCCTATAGAATACTTTAACATGACAGTAACAGAAGACAAACGCAAAGGTCGTTTCTCTAGGAAATGGCGTATTATAAACCGAAACCTGAAATAGAAAAGTTTACACGAAGCGCAGCAGCGCGTCCGCTCTGTAACGCTGAAAGCGGACGACTGAAGGAACGTACGACGGATGCAATGAGTTATGACATGTGGAAGTCAATATAATGACCAATAGATGATAAATTATTATTAAAAATATTTTTTTTTATTTATAGCTGTATTTGTTTTGTATTATATATTATATATAATTAATTTTAAAAATAAGGTATTTCCTTTGTCTGCAGGGTGCCAACCAGTAACTTTACAGTGAACGACGTGCGCATGTGCGTCGGTTCTAGGCGCCTACTTGACGTCATGGATGTAAACACGCAGAAAAATATCGAGATGACCATGAAGGTAAACAAATCAGTGCAACACTGTGCACTGCTAATATAAATCAGTTTCACGCTGTATCCCGCACACAGCGGGGTAGCCAGAGAACCTAGTTTTAAGAAATTCCGTTTCTCATTTTTCGCCGAATTGTGAAGGCATTGCTTGTTGAGTGGCGGAACTCAACGCTGCGCTTTGCTCTGACGCCAGATCAAAGCAAATTTAAAGAAATATTTCATCTCTTCGGCTGGGGATCAAACCCACAACCAGTCGCGTTTGCAGTCACACACGATAGACCTCACTATATATTACTTTACTGTTAATTACTATTCGAGTCCACGATAACAATGCAATTAACATGAAACACGATTAAAAAACATTAAAATTGAACTAAGTTTATTTGAACTAAGTTGTCTAAGAGGCCATTCGTGGCGCAGCGGCACGAGGCGTGACTGTCAAAGCGACTGGTTGTGGGTTCGATCTCACTCGAGGAGATGAAATATTTACTTAAATTTATATTTCCATTACTTCGATGTGATGTCGAGGCTCAGCGCGGCGTTGAGTTCTGCCACAATATGCAATGGCTCCAGAACTCGGCAGAAAGTGGGGAACGGAGTGTCTTAACACTAGGTTCCCTCTGCCTACCATGCTGTGTGCGGGATTCAGCGTGAAGCTGATTTGATTTTAACTAAGTTTTTGTGCGCAGTTCCGTTTACGTGTCATATTAATGTTTTTTTTTATTATTTTTAATCTATTGTTAGGAAAAAGGAAAGCGTTTAGCGGCCCGCTCGCCGCTTTCAGCCAATTTGAGAAAAGTTTTTATAGCAATATTGTCACATTTCTTTATATTGACAGACCTCTTTTTGTGTAAATTTACCCCAATTTGCATAAAACTTATAATAAATGTTAGAGAAATTTGTAAAAATACAGTAGTGACACTGAGATTAAATCGGTTTAGCCATATCTGATATTAGCTTGCAAAAACGTACAGACAAAGAAAGTAAATAAATATATATATATATATATATATATATATATATATATATATATATATATATATTACATTGATTTCCGTCGAGTTTTACGAGCCATTACGTCTTGAACGGCGGAATTGAAAAACGGACTTTTGCCTTAGTGCTTAGAGGGAAGAAATGAAAATATAAGTAAATAAATGTTTGAACGGACAATACGATAATAAGTGTACGTTTGTATATATATCTCTATATGTTTGTATGTATGTAAGTATATTATATGTATGTGTGTATGTATGTATGTATGTATATGTATTTATAAATGTATGTATAAAATTATTGTGTTATGTATTTACTATTTTATATTTTATTTATAAAACAATGGTTTTTGCACCTTCCTGTATTCTTGCTTGAAGTAAATCCTTTGATATTTTATGGTTGCCTGTAAGAAATTACTTTTAGTGATAAGGCCGCCATTGCACAATTGTGTATCTTTTAATTACTGTTATGAACTGTATGTTTTATTACTATTTGTGCAATAAAGTATTATTATTATTATTATTATAAAATTTCGTTAACCGGAGCGGGGATCGAACCAACAACCGTCGTGTTACAGTCACACCCTTTCGCCTCTGCGCCACAACGGCCTCAAATATACAAAATTAATAAAAAATAATAAGTACTTGTGCTCCATAGATATTTATTTTTTTATTAATAATTAAGATATCTCTATATAAACATTGATCATTTTAACTGTAATATCGACAGAATTACAGCTATGAAATGAAAACTTCGTTTTGTATTTTACTAACAATGGTGTTTTGACTTATAAGACTTAAGAACAATAAAGTAAGTGTAATAATACTAAAATATTTTTACACATTTTTAAAGTGTTATTCCACACTTGGGAAAGAAAAATACTTATTAAGACAACGTACAAAAATTTTGAACTTAGCGGGATTTGATCCCGCGTCTCTTTAGAAACCGTCCAAACGTCCAACTTGGACGGTTTCCAGAGAGACGCGGGGTTTTTTAATAAATATATTAAAAATTAAAAAATTAAATTAGCTTCACGCTGTATCCCGCACACAGCAGGGTATATAAATATATATTTTTTTATATTAAAATAGTAATAAAATATATTCATAATCAGGATTGGCAACGCTATTACGACGACCCCAACAAGGAGAGGCTCCTCAACGTGATATCTCTGGAGTTCTCCCACACCCGCTTGGAGAACTATGTGCAAGCGCCGCGCATTGTGCGCCTCATCGACTGGGTCGACACCGTGTGGCCGAGACATTTGAAAGATCAACAGGTATTGTCACTAACGCCCAGTATTAATAACCTATCTCCAACGTCAATCTTAGATTGTTTCATACATCTATCCAATCTCTAGATTGGATAGATGTATGAAACAATCTAAGATTGACGTTGGAGATAGGTTATTAATATTGGGCGTTAGAGTATACAGGTGGAAGCGTCAGCGCTCCTATTACGGGAACAGCATATAGGGTAAAATATTTCAAACACATATCTAAAGAAATTAATCAAGATACCTTAACAGTTTAGACGTAGGATTTTTTTTTCATTTCACGATGTTTATCCATAGTTGTATTTCGTGTGACGCAGTTACGCATAGATACCAATAACGTAAACACACACTACTACAAAAATACTACTAAAGGTTAAACAACTTTGAACTTTGCCGCCAATACCTACGACTCGATTTCGGAATGAGGCGTATGCGACGGTTTCCCTTTGATAGGCTTATGTGTGCGTATGTGGTTCTTGACAAATGGCGTTTTATTTTACAACGATAATTTTATTAATTTTGTTTGAAAAAATCACTATTTTATTTTTGGAAAAGAAAAAATATTTTTTAAATTGTATTAGGCTTTTATAGAGTAGTTAAAACTGTGGATTCATTTAAAGTGGCGCTGACAAAAACACTCTGTATATGTGATACAGTGTGAAGCTAAAAAAGTATTATTTCATAATATTCCTTATTTTCAGACGGAATCTACAAACGCTCTAGACGACATGATGTATCCGAAGGTACAAAAGTACTGCCTTATGTCCGTGAAGGGATGCTATACAGATTTTCACATTGATTTTGGTGGTACATCCGTGTGGTATCACATTTTGAGAGGTAAATGTAGTATTTATTTATTATACATAGACTTGTTGTTTATTAATTTGTATGATGTATTTACTGATATGTCATGTTAAAATTGGTAATTCTTCTATTTGATTACTAGTCGTTGGTTCGATCCCCTCTCGAGGAAATGAAATAAATATTTTAATTTATTTTTTCATTTCTTCGCTCTTGTGTCTAGCTGAAGCGCGGCGTTAAACTCCGCCACCCAATACGCAATGCTGCACTCGGCGGAAAGTGGGGAACGGAGTTTCTTAATACTAGATTTCCTCTGCTTACCCTGCTGTGTGCGGAATACAGCGTGAAGCTGATTTACTAGTCATAGCCCGCAACTTTGTTGTTTTTCTGTTTAGGCTACGCAAAGGCCTTAACGTGAAATATACAATCGCGGGTTTTCCTTTTCTCATAAAATTATTGAGACATTGTCTCTGACGCCCTGACTTACCTATACATGCTTTCCAACTTATTAAGTCAAGTAGTTTCGTTTGTGCGTCTTTTGTCAGTCATAATGGAAGTTTTATATTGTTAGAAATCAGAACCGGTAAATATATCAATAAATTAATATAGGTTCGTCTGAGGTTAATTTAATAAAAAACTACCCAGAATCGACAATGTTTAATTTTACTCAATTCGAAATACTAAATTACTGACATTAAAAATATAATAAAATAGGACGAACTCACAGCGTCGACACCAACCACCTTCCCAAACGGCGACCGACTCGCAAATTAGCTTGTACATGAGATAACTTTTATATGGGTGGGAATGGTAGTGATGGGTATCGATACCGATCGTACATCGAAGTATTCCTAATATTATGTATAAAAAAGTAAAAAAAAAATAATGTAAGTTCGAACAAGTAGAAAGTATTGGTTTTTATAGTATTCGTGTTTTATTTTTAACAGGTGCAAAAGTATTCTGGCTCATACCACCGACAGAAGAAAATCTACAATTATATGAAAAGTGGGTGCTGTCTGGGAAACAGTCGGATGTGTTCTTTGGAGATACAGTTGAAAAATGTATTAGAGTTCATGTAAGTATTTTAGTTAACAGCTTCACCCTTATTCTTTAGGTATTCGTAAGTTATGTCTGAAAAAAAAAAAATTAAGAAACATTTAAAAAAATATATAAAATCAGCTTCACGCTGTATCCCGCAAACAGCAGGGTAGGCAGAGGGAACCTAGTGTTAAGACACTCCGTTCCCCGTTTTCCGCCGAAATTTTCTTTTTGTCTAGCTTAATAAATAATTTAGAATAAATGTTGCCAACACAACTTTAGTTCCCTATAATGTAATACATTATTTTTATTATAGAGGCCATAGTGGCGCAGCGTCTAACTGTGTGTGGTTTGCATCCCACAAAATAAAACGCGGCGATGAGTTCCGTCATTGGTAGAAAGAAGGAAACAGAGTGTCATAACACTAGGTTTGCCACTATCTATCGAGCTATGTTCCGAATTTCTCTCTGGTGTCGGAGGCAAAGCGCGGCGTTGAGTTCCGCCACTCGATACGAGAGTGGAGTGTCTTATCACTAGCGTTGAGCTAAAAAAATATATATAAAAAATTGAATAAAAATTTGATGTTTAGTATGATTATAATTTTTCAGCTACAATCGGGCTTCACGTTTTTCATACCAACTGGGTGGATCCACGCAGTCTACACGCCGAGTGACTCCCTGGTGTTCGGTGGCAACTTCCTACATCAGTTTGGTATTGAGAAACAATTGAAAATAGCGCAAGTTGAAGATGTGACAAAGGTTAGATGACTTTTTTAATTTGTCTCTTTTATTAAAATAAAAAATTATTTTTATTCTTCTATAATATTAAAAATTAAGACATCAAGTGAAGTGGTTGTGGGCTGGTAGCACAAGGTTGGGTGTGCAAGGTGTGATTGTAAACCTGATAATTGTGGATTCGCACTTCTCTTCCAACTTGGGTTACTGAAATATGTAATATTTTCTTGATCTGGTAACGAGGCAAAGCGCGGTGTTGAGTTCCGCCATCCAACACGCAATGCTTCGATTCAATGCCTCAAGAATCAAATTCAGAAGAGAATTCTACGCCGCAATCGTTTCTTGTTACAGTTAATTATTTTTACATTTAAAATAGAGACAAAAAACATACTAAAATGTATATAACATTTGTTGTTGGTATTATAAAAAATATTGATATTAATAAAATATTTTCTCAAATTACAGGTTCCACAAAAATTTCGCTATCCATTCTTCACCGAAATGTTGTGGTATGTCCTAGATAGATATGTGACGTCGTTACTAGGACGCTCCCATCTCGCCCCCGAAGGGCAACCGCCACCATCTGTACCACCACCCCCTAAGGAACATGTGCATTTAACTCAGAATGAATTGCATGGACTTAAGGTATGCCTAATTTTATTTAATTGTATTATATTTTCAGCTTCACGCTGTATCCCGATGGGTGAATTTAGGGTCTTAATTCTAGGTACTCAGGTTCCTTCTGTCTACGCGTTCTGTATGTGCGGGATACAGCCTGAGCTTATAGAAAAAAAAATTAGATATAAAATAATTCATGTAGTATGTTTAAATTTCATTAAATATGTAAGCAAATCGTTTTTTTTTTAAATTTAACTTGAAGCGAAGAAACCAAGTTTCAAAATCTATTAACAATAATTTCAGGCCATAGTAGTATACCTCCACCAGCTGCCGGCCGCACGTAAATCTGTACCAGAGTTATTGACGGACCCCATAGCGCTAGTGCGAGATGTACGGACGTTGGTGGAGCAGCACAGACACGATAAACAGAACCTGGCTATAACTGGCATACCCGTGTTGAAAGGTAGGTTTTGTAAACTAATATAACAGTTTCACACTCTATCTTGTTTATAGTAGGGTAGGGCGACAACGTATTGCTTGTTTCACTTTCCAAATTAGTTAACGCCATTGTCTTTTGTTAAGTGGCGGAACTCAACGTCGCATTTTATCTTACTAAAGCTGGAAAATGACAATTATTTTGTTAACCCAAAATTTGTTTGGTTGAAGGTTAATCGCTAATTTCAGGAACTACTAGTTTAAATTGTTTTTTGTTTCAAAATAACATTGTATAATATAATATAATATCATGACCGCCTTGAAACTGGGCTTTCTAAAATTTTCGCATTGCTAACTCGGAAACAATCAAAATAACAAAAATCCTAAAATCAAATCTGTGTAGCCATTTACAACTAACTTCAGTGGTGTGGTCATGACTTGTCGACTAAACTATACTGTAGTAGTACTAATCTATTTTTAAACTCAGGTCCAGATGAATCGGCATCTGGTGAAAGACGCCAGTCCAGTGGTCGTGGTGGTCGCGGCGGCCATCGCGGTGGTCCAGCTCGTCCTAGACCGGATCACGCTAATAGTGCCCCCAGACGACGACGCACTAGGTATTTGTTATTATTATGTTTTTAATTAGTTTAAATAGAAATTATGTTATTAAAAAAATATATTTTTTTAAAATGGCGTAGAACATGGGTTATGGTGATGCTTATATGATCTTTTTATTAACCCCAGACGAAAACAGAAGTTAACCCATTCGCTGCCAAGGACGAGTATACTCGTCTTTGGCAGGGTGTCACGCAAAGCCAGAACGAGTATACTCGTCCTGCTTTAAATATACTATAACATGCAGGCTTTTGAATTAGCAAATTTTTGTGGCCACAAACATAAATATAAATAAATATGTAAAAAACTTGAAAAAATACCACAAATAAAATTTTCTACAAAAATAATACTTTATTTCTTATAGAGAATGATCTTTCACGCAAAAATCAACTTCATCGTGTATTTATAACAAAATTTTATAGCAACTAAATCACTTATAATGCCCCTCTGCCTTCCCATTGCCAACGACGAGTATACTTGTCTTTGGTTTTCTGGTTCTAAATGATTATGTATGATAATATATGTGCTCTTACCAAGAAATAACAGGGTTTTGGTAAACAATAGCACTCAAAATATAAATGGCAATAGGAATGACTTCATATAATTTAGGCTTGGCAGCGAATGGGTTAATATATCTGACGTGATTGTGTATGTTTTTATCTGTATGTCTGTCTGGTATCGTAGCTCTCTAAGGGGATGATTTATTTTTGATAGATAACTATGATTCAAGGAACATTTAGGGCTTTTTGTGTCGGGGGATTTTAATTATCATATTATTCATAGTTCAATTTTACTCTTTTACAATAAATTCAATGAATATGGTAAAATAAATTTAGCTACAGTATTATGTTGTTAAATAATATTTAAGAATATTAAATCATAGATCCTAACATCAAAGCAAATATTGATATGAATAAAATATTCTTTTATTTTGATCTTAAAGGTGCAAGAAATGTGAGGCATGTCAACGTACGGACTGCGGTGATTGCGTGTTCTGTCACGACATGGTCAAATTCGGTGGGCTGGGACGCGCCAAGCAGACTTGTATCATGCGACAGTGTTTACAAGTAAGTTTGATTTTTTGTTTTTGCATAGTAGTAAACGAATTGAAGCCAGTCATGGCGCAGAGGATAAAGTCTGACTGTAAAATCGACTGGTTGTGGGTTCGATCTGCTCTGCTCTGGTGCCGAGGCAAAGCGCGCCGTTGAGTTCTGCCACTCAACACGCAATGCCTCCAGAATTCGGCAAAAAGTGGGTAACGGAGTGTCTTAACACT
This sequence comes from Heliconius hermathena, assembly GCA_013403705.1. NCBI lineage: Eukaryota > Metazoa > Arthropoda > Insecta > Lepidoptera > Nymphalidae > Heliconius > Heliconius hermathena. Next base: position 139,461 of record JAAIXJ010001878.1, read on the forward strand.
AGGTTCCCTCTGCCTACCCTGCTGTGTGCGGGATACAGCGTGAAGCAGTTTTTTTTATAGTAAACGAATCAATGTTTGGGGAATTTTATTGTATATTAAATTATCTTTGGTAATACAAACTGGGATGTTAGGTTACGACGCCTATACTGTAATTTAATTATGTAATTTGATTAAGTAATTTTATTATTTCCTCTTTTCTGTACTTATATTTCAATTTGACCAAAATCCGTTTAGAAACTTTTTTAACTATTTAAATTATTTCAAGATATCAAAATAAGGGGCATTTATATTTATACATATGGTTGAGGCAACTGTAGTGCAGCGGCACAGCTTTTGTGGGTTCGATTCCCATTTAGAGAAATTAGTTTTCATTTTCTCATTCTGGTGCATAAAGAATGGAATGTAAGACAATCCTCATCTTCTACGAGGATGTGATGTGCGGCGTAGAATTTTTTTTTCTTTTCTTTGAATAAAAAAAAAACTGATTCTAGTTTTATAATCACTCGTTCAAAGGCAAAGATCAGAGTACGCCTCGCGGATTTTGTATAAATATGTTTTTAATATATTTTTTTTAAATTTTTCCAGCCCATGTTGCCAATAACAGCGTCGTGTGCGGTGTGTCACCTCGACGGGTGGATGCAAACTCCGGTCGCGCCACAGGCTAAGGGTAACTCGGGTAATTTATTTATATACTAAGAAGTAGTTTGGATTTATTTTTGTTTACTGCTTTTTAATTTTCGTTTTTAATGTAGCAAATTAAATTAAGACTATAATTTAAAAGTCCAAGCCAATAAAAAGAAGTTATCAACATAAATAAGTTAACAACATGAATAAGTTGTAAAAAGTGTATAAAAATTTCGATGTAGCTTGATGAGAGCGTATGGCTTAGTGGTCAGAGCGCTTGGACGGTTTCCAAGAGGTGCGGGTTCAAATCCCGCAACATTATTTTTTTTACTTTTCTAAAAAAGTGTTTTTCTTTCCTAAGCGTGGAATAACATTTAAAAAATATTAAAAATAAAATAAGTTACTACAAGTAATCAAGTCAGATTCCAGTCCTATGGAAATTAAAAAAATTGGGATTGGATTTTAATATTAGAGTGTAGCAAAAAAGCTTGCAATGTTATTAATTGAGATGCAGAACGAATTAAAATGTTTTTTTTTCTAGTCTTAAGTTTCTAAGAGACAAGAAAAATATATGACCCTAGATATCTTTTGTAACTTTGTTGGAATTTATGCGTACAATTCCTCTTTCGTTTTTGAGAATTACCTTTTGTTTCTCCCCAACATTTGCCAAGTAACCTACACGTTTTCAACATTCTAGAGTCCAATAGTTTGTCTGTCAGGCAGTCAATAAAGGATTAGTTTTTTTTTATAATATATTTCAATATAAGTTAATATTTTTATTTGCATTTTAAGTTTTATTCAAAAAAATATATTAAAAATCCATTAAATACTAACCTAAATTCTATTCCCAGGTCGCAACGGGCCATCCTCCCTGCGAGAGTGCTCTGTCTGCTACAGCATAGTGCACCCGGCGTGTGTACCACCGGGTGGTCAGATCAATGAAGACTTGCCTAACTCCTGGGAATGCCCCACTTGCACCACTATGGGACTTAATCATGATTATAAGGTTTGTGTGTTTTGTGTTTTTTTTTGTGTAAATTGAAAATTTTGTTATGGAAAATGTGGCAGTTCAAATCTATTTGTGTTTATATGTGAATTTGTAAAGAAAAAACTTGTGGTTGTATAAAATAAATTGCGTCTTTGTATTGTATTATTTCTTGTATTCGTAGTAGTCGTTTTAGTAAAAATGAATTAATACTGTAATCTTTTAGGAATTAAAAATTTTATTGACGAATAAAATTATAATAATGGTAACTTCCGTATTTTTTTTAAATCTGGAAATCTGGAGAATTGTTTGTGACTAGGTTATACTTCAAAATAATTCGTATATTTATTTGAAATAGTTACACTAATTCGTCTAAAATAATATTTAATAGAAATAAGAATAATTTATTTTTTCCACAGCCACGCCACTTCCGCGCTCGTCAGAAGTCATCAGATTTACGTCGCATGAGTGTTGGATCGGACGCCAGCCAACTGAGTCAGCATCACAATAATACTCAGGTAAACTTACTAAAATCTATTGAAAATGTTGAATTAATCAATAATCTTATAAATACTTATTTATAAAACGTATAAAAATATTAACGTTGCGAGACTCGAACCCGCGCCTCCTGAAAGAGTTCGACCCTCTTTCGAGTCTCGCTACGTTCAATTTTTTATACGTTTTCTAAATAAGTATTTTTCTTTCCTAAGTGTGGATTAACACTAAAAATGTTTAAAACAATAATCTTATACTTTTATTTGGTTTACAAAAAAACTGGTTGTCGTGCAATGTTGTTTTGTAAAAATGTAATTTTATCTCTATTCTCATGAGGCCATCGTCGTGGCGCAGAGGTCCAAAGTGTGACTGTAAAATCGACTGGTTGTGGGTTCGATCCCCACTCGAGGAGATGAAATATTTATTTAAATTTATATTTCCATTTCACTCTGTTGTCGAGGTAAAGCGCGCGAAAGTAATGTAAGCTACAGAACAGTATTCAGAAGTATTACATAATTATGCTTTTGAAATAAAACTGATAAAAATTAAATGGTTTTAATTATTATTATATTTATATTTAACTATTTACAGAATAAACTACCTGTGCCTCCTCCTCCTGTAACTGTAAAATCGGAAACTGGATCTGATACGGAGAACAAAACTGATGGTCAAATTAAAACTGAAGAAGGTAAGAGTTGAGCTTTAGTTCAAAATAATTATAATAAAAACTATTATTTAATATATTTCATTATTAAGTGTAAAATTACACTAACCGTATAGCTGTCGTGGCGCAGGAGCACTGGTGTTTGACTGTAAACGGGATGGTTATGTGTTCAATCAGGTTCAGGGAATAATATATAATATATTATTATTACACGAGGTTCCTATAGTCCCTCTACCTACCCTGCTATGTGCGGCATACAGCGTGAAGTTAAAAAAGAAAAAATAATCATAAAAAATATAGTGCATAACTAAAAAATAATATATTTTTTAGTTATGCACTATATTTTTTAATAATATACTTTACAGAAATTAAAGCAGAAGTGGAAGACAATGTAGATGGCAACACGGGTGAAGGCGAACGCGAAGGTGACTGGGAGCCAGCGGTCAAGAAACGCCGCTCCAGCGATGAGGACGAAGCTCCTAAGAAACAAGCGTTGCGAGCGCACCTCGCCTTGCAACTGACGCATCACTCTGCCAAGGTAAAAATATATTTAATTATGTAATATACGTAAATATTTTATTCACGAAGCCGTAGAAGGGGAACGTGAAGGTGATTGACACTTTTGGACACAATTTTTTTGTCTGTTTAGTTTGCTATATGAGAAAAAACACTAATCTCAGAAACGTTTAAACCGATTTTAACGTATAAAATAGTTTTCATTAGTTTAAATAAATATTTACAATAGTGAAAACCATAAAATAGAAAAATGTAATGGGCAAAATTCCCTTAAGATTTAGTGTTTGTTTTATTTCAATAAGTTTATAAATTAGAAGGATAAACTAATAAAGTATTTTATTCAAAAACAAAATAACAATATTGCTACAAAATAACTGTATTATTGAATTATTTTTAAAATTATTATATAATATTATTAAAACACACAGACTGGCAAATAAATAATTGTGTAGTTGAAGCGGACGAAGCCGCGAGCGGGTATCTAATAATAGCATATATTTCCAATTCCAGGTCCTAAAGAAACCACTCTACCCAGTGCGGCCAGCGCCTTTCACACTAGTACCGACAGCCGGCTGTCCGTGGTTGGATCGAGAGGCAATGCTGTGCGTGTTCGCAAAGCTTACTCCCCACGAGCTAGCGACTTGCGCGTTGGTGTGCAAGGCTTGGGCGGAATATTCGGTGGGATTTTTTAAAATATTTATTTATGTATCTGTATAACGATTCATTAATTAGGATATTTAGAATTTTATTTGATATAAATTATTTTATTTCTGTCTTTTTCATCACTAACTACATATTGTATATGTATATGTATATAATATGTCCGCCAAAAACGTTATAAAGTAAAAACAAAATATCTAATTTTGAAACTTACACTATTTACAGATTTTAAAATTTTACTTGATAAGAAAAATATAACTGAAATTAACGATATTAAATGGCTTTCTTTATAATTGCCAATAGTAAGAACTTAATTAATGAAATTTGAATTGGAACAAAGCATTATTTTAAAAATATAAAATGTTAAGAGTATTGTGAAAATAATATCTATACAAGATATAGTGTTATTCTTTCTATGATGTGGGGATTTTTTATATATGTTTCAACATATTGAGGTCGTCGTGGCGTAGTGGGAAAAGTGTGTGAATAAAAACATGACTGTTATGGGTCGTATGGTCGTCGATTCCCCACTTCGGGAATCAATTATTTGCTATTTTTATTTTCTCGTTTTGTTTTAATAATTAAGCAAAGCGCTGCGTCAAGTTCCGCCATTTAACACGCAATGCGTTTAAAATTCGGCGGTGCGTGGGGAAACCAGTGTCTTACTAGGTTCCCTCTGCTATCAACAGATGGATCCATCGTTGTGGCGCAGTATGTCCTTCGTGCAAGTACGTGTGTCGGCTGCTCAGCTCGCTGGCATAGCGCGACGTCAGCCGCTCAGCTTGGGGCTCGAGTGGTGTCATTTGGCTAGGCGGCAGCTTGCTTGGTGAGAAATAATTTAACTTCTACCTTGCAATATAAGTGGAGAATTTTTAGCATATCTGTGTATTTTTAAGTAGGTTTTTTTATTGGGTTTTTTGATATTAGCGTAATGTTTCATATTGTATTTGATTGAGACCAGTCGTGGCGCAGCGGCACAAAGTGTGACTGTAAAATCAATTGGTTGTGGGTTCGATCCCCACTCGAGGAAATGAAAAATTTACTTAAATTTATATTTCCATTTCTTCGCTCTGGTGTCGAGGCTAAGCGCGGCGTTGAGTTCTGCCACTCAACACGGCAATGCTTCCATAATTCAGCAGAAAGTGGAGAACGGAGTGTCTTAACATTAGGTTCCTTCTGCCTAACCTGCTGTGTGCGGGATACAGCGTGAAGCTGATTTTTGATATTNTATTGGCTTTTTTGATATTAGCGTAATGTTTCATATTGTATTTGATTGAGGCCAGTCGTGGGGCAGCGGCACTAAGCGCGGCGTTGAGTTCTGCCATTCAACACGGCAATGCTTCCATAATTCGGCAGAAAGTGGAGAACGGAGTGTCTTAACATTAGGTTCCCTCTGCCTACCCTGCTGTGTGCGGGATTCAGCGTGAAGCTGATTTTTGATTTTTGTTTTGTTTCATGTTGTACACTTCTTATGTTGATTAATCTTAGACACAGCTTAAATACAATTTTTGTAAATAGTTTGTACTTTTATTGTATTTATAAACTGTAATGTTCAATTTGTTTTTAATGTTGTTTTTTTCTATTTGAATGTATTATAGAATATTCCAAATTTTAGTAAGAACAAGACAAAGTGCGGCGTTGACTCAGTACTCAATGTCTCGAAAATTCGGCGGAAAATAGGGAACATTGTCTTAACACTATTTCCTCTGCCTACCCTAATATGTGCAGGATTTAGCGTAAATCAAAAAATAAATATATTAATGACATATATTTCCTTTCAGGCTGCTAGCTCGTCTCCCAGCCCTCCGTTCGCTCTCCTTAGCTGGTTCTCCAGCTGAAGCAGCTTTAGCCCTACGCTCTAGCTCCTGTCCACCGCTCACAGCCCTCGACCTATCCTTCGCTAGATGCCTCGATGACGCCAAACTTAGGGGTATCCTCGCCCCACCAGAGAACTCCAGGCCTGGGGGTGGAGCCCGATCTGGTACGGAACCGTCGAGGCTGGCCGCCTTGGCTGTACTGAGGTTACCCGGAACTGATATTACAGATGTTGCCATGTTGTATATAGTTCAGGTGAGTTTTGGAGTATTTATCTTTATTATTTAACATTAAATCAGCTACCTTTTTCCTGTAATTAAACTATAAAATGCTACCATTTTTCATGTTGATAAATTTTATTTGTGAATAAGCTAAAATATATTCTTTTTTATTTTATTACACACAAAAATATGCTTCATAAGTCAAACAAACCTAATTTTTTCAGGCGCTACCTAAGCTATGTGAACTCGATGCATCTTCCTGCGCGAGGCTAACGGATGCAGGGGCGGCGCAGCTAGCGCATCACGGGTTACAACGGCTTTCACTAGCTGGATGTAGACTATTGACTGAGGCCACGTTGGACCATCTGGCTAGGTGTCCTAATCTTGTTAGGTATGTTATTGTGGGTTATTTTTTTCTATTTTATAGAAAAAGGCAAGGTAAACGACGGTACGGATCACCTAATGACCCCGTGTAACACCAGAGGAGCTGTAGGTTTTCTGGCATTTGAACTAAGAGAGAACTAAAGTTTTGTAAGAAAATTGTGCTTAGAGTAAATTATATAATTATATTAAATTTAACTACATTTTTTTAAATCTCACGCTTAATTCTAAACAGAGTCGCAACCTAATGTCAAGAAAGTAATGACTTAATTAACTTAACATTAACATTTCATTATATCTAATTTGTTCATACGCCACGACTGGCCTCGTATCTCACGCTATATACCGCACACAGCAGGGTAAGCAGAGGGAACCTAGTGTTAAGACACTCCGTTCCCCACTTTCTGCCGAATTCTGGAGGCATTGCGTGTTGAGTGACAGAACTCAACGCCCCGGTTAGCCTCGACACCAGAGCGAAGAAATGGAAATATAAATTTATAATAAGTAAATATTTCAACTCCTCGAGTGGGGATAGAACCCCGAATCTTGAACATAACACAATTTATATAATCTAAAAAGTATATTACACTTGCTCTTTGTCTCTATTGATTTTGTTATCCCGTTAATGCTGCAAAGACAATATTTTTTTAAGAAAAATCTTAAAATTATCCCATTAAAAAACTACTATTTTGTGTACACAAATATTCACTGTGTAAATAAACCTTTAAAATTGTCATAACTGTATATTAATGATTAATTGACTAAATCAGTGTTCCTTCAGAGTCAACCAGAGGGAACTAGTGTTAAGACACTCCATTCGCATTAAGACACTTCCGTTTCCTACTTCCGAAATTCTACCGAATTCAAGAGGCATTGCGTGTTGGGTGGCGGAACTCAACGCCGCACTTTGCCTCGACACCAGAGCCAAGACCTCTAATGGCTCTAAATTGACTGGCCTCTAAATAAATCAGTGTATGTTAACAAATAATTTTATTTCCTTATAGATTGGACCTCAGGCACGTACCGCTTGTGTCAACGCAAGCTGTCATCAAATTCGCGGCCAAATCCAAACATAACCTACACGTTAAGGATGTAAAGTTAGTCGAGCTCCGGAACACCTGATGCGAGGCCCAGCCCGAGGACGGGCCACAAGACACAAGTGAAGTGAACGAGTCAGTGAACGAATCTGTAGATGAATCGGTGAATGAATCCGTGGATGAATCAGTCAGTGAGGAGAAAAAGGACTAATTGAGTAAATGACACACGAACGTGATATAGTATAGTGATGTGTTGGTGGCATAGTGAAGTGAACAAGACTCTATATTCTATGATAGATTAAGTTTATTAGTGAAACTCGATTAATTTTGTTTGTAACTTCGTAGGTATTGCAATTTTTTTTTTTAATCTTGTAACATATTAATCTCGTAATTCCCGAATAACACTATATTGCTGGTTTTATTTGCAATTGTAATAGTGAAAATTTACATAGTATTTTAGTTTGTAATTGCTTTACATTTTATCGTATTGACTTATTGCCAAAAAAATTATGAATGCTGTGAAAAAAAATATTAAATATATTTTTGGCGCAACATATCGTTATCTATGCTATCAACATGTGAAACGCAAAGTGAAAAGACTAATTAAGTGTTGAATGTGATAAATTTATATAAATTTATATATATAAATTTGGATGGAATGGATGGAAGGAAACAATTTGGACGCATTTTTTCTGTCTGTTTGTCATGTAAATAGTTCACTGTTTGATTTTTTTTTATTATTTTTGACTAAATAAGTTTCAAAGTTTCAGCAATATTTTGGATTCTGAACCCAGCAGCACCAAATAGTAGTGTAAAAAATCCTAGAGACTGTTGATTATGATTGATAATTTCTTACATAAATCTTGAATTCAGTAATAACTCTTTATATTGACACTAAAAGTACTGGACAACAACCAACTTTCGAGTACAAATTTTACAAATACCTTTATACATTAATATTAAAATGAAACAAAAAAAATGTTATTATAGTATATCTTTTATATTTTTATTGGCAAATAAAATGTGCTGACTGGATACCATTTCTTAGTATTTCAAAACATATATAATGCTGACAATTAAGTTGTTTTGTTTTATATAGTATGAAAAGAAAAAAATACAATTGTATCAAATTAATTAAAAGAAAAAGAAATAAATCAATCAGAATCAACATCTTTAGTTTCATTACAATTTTTCACATGTTACAAAAATATATTATATGTAATACTTCTCTGAAATTTATATATTGTGCTAATATTATGGTTTTCTACCATATGCATCAAGGATACTACATATATAACATATAAAAAGAAAATTATTGGTTACAAATACTTTTTTTTATTTCGGATACCTGTTAGTTTTGGTTACGGAGTTCCGTAACGTCCACAATGTTATGCACAATCAAATGACCTATATAAAGTTGGAAATTATAATTTTATTGCATGCTGTTGCATCGGTATATGTTTATTTTAATGTTATTATTTACCTCTATCGAAAAGATTTTTTGTTTTTACTTTATCACAAGCAACAGATTATTCTATTTAAAATAAAATTGTTTTTTCTTACACCTTTTGGGCCCAATTTTCTATATACATATATCTAATATTGGATTTTAAATACGGTATGATTCAAATACAATAGTTATTAAACAGATTTTTGATTTGAATTTGAGATTATGTACACTCACTAGGTAGCTCTATTAATTAAAGAATGTGTGAATGATGAAAAAAAAAACTCTAAATTTGTAGATTTTGTTTTATTTTTTAAATCACAATACTAATAAAGAGTAATATTATATATAGAGTATAATTGGGTCTATCTTTAAGGTAATTTAGTATTGATTATGACAACATTTCTGTAAATATAACAATATTTATTATTGCACCAACAAAACTTTTCAGTTTCATGACAATATAAGATTGCTTGTATTTTATTTAGTTCTAGTCGCTTATTAGGTTTAAGCATTCATATTAACAATTATAATACTGGTTTCCATTCAAAATGTTTGAGGCTATCATTATCAAATTATCACATGACAGCTTGAAATTAAAAAAAAAAAAAATAGTCTGTAGACGAAGTATAATTTGTGTAATTAATGGAATTTAAATTTAGTTGAAATTTCAATAGTGTAAATAAATGTTTCCCCACACACCAAACCTGTCCCATAGATAATAAATAGTTTTTAATGAAAATGTATTATTATTGTTTTTTTTTTTCTAGTAGTCTGTAAGTAAACCGACTCTGGTCACAGTTTGCGAGGTCGGAGGGCCGCCTATAGTTTTAGAGTAGATATGACCTTTATGGTTTTTTTATTATATATATATACACTGTATATGTGACAAAATTTACTTAGAATATAATATTTCTTTGTTTATAGCATTTAGTAAATAATTTAAACTGGCACACTACATAACCATAACCAAATTTTTTTTTGAGATATTCTCAAAAAAAAATCTGTTTTAGTCTTTGTTTTTTCTTACATTAATAATTCTCATTTTAAATTATTTAAAAATCAGCTTCACGCTGTATCCCGCACACAGCAGGGTAGGCAGAGGGAACCTAGTTTAAATTATTTACAAGATGATATTTAATTTTGTCTAAATATAAATTGTTAACGAGTGAAAATGGATATTATTATTACGATGAAAACTAGATATAAGCATTGTGTGCCTCTGAAATAGAGAAATAGTGACGTGATTATTGTACACATTTGCTTTAGTGAATGTTTCGAGTGGTAAATAAATTTTTCTAGTGTTGTACTTTCGGTTGATGGCTGTATGACTTTTTTTTTAAAATAATAATTAGGTTTTCCAGACTAAGCAAGGAAAAGGAGATATTTTATCTACTACAGTATTGTAAAGGAAACGTTTATATCGATTTCTTTGGTTAACCTAATTATTCAAAATTAAAAAAAAATGTATTTGAAGCCGTTCACCGAAAAAATTACACAAAATATAGTAAATAAAATTCACTTATCATATTGTATAATGTAATATAGATGATATTATATAGTTTTGTAAGGGTTCGTAACGGCCGACGCGCTGGCGACACGAGATGGTGATACTACGGCTAGGACTATATAGCTATAGCATTTTAGTGGACGACGGTCGAGTCTAACATTGTATCATTGGTTACCATAAGCACTTATAGTATTTGAAATAAATATTTACATTGGATTTTCGTGTTTTTGTTTGTTTAGAGGTTTATAATATTAAAAATAAAATAAATAGGTCGGGGCAAAAGTATTTTCGTATTTTGAATGTATTATTAGTAATCAAACCTCTTTGGCTGTACTGAACTGGCTGGTTTTAATAGCATTAAATGGTAGATATTCTGAAGATGTAATAAATAAAGAAAAAAAACTAGATCCCGTCATTTTTTTTAAATTAAGAGAGCTTGCCTGAGATGTGTCGATGGTTCCTCAGGGTAGCCCTAACCTTGCTTCATCAGATTTCCTCCTGTTTCGGTCATCGATCAAAATGGCACATACATATTATAAATAAATAAAAAATTATAATACCTAAAAAAATAGTTTCCTTTGTATGAACAATACGAAAATACATTAGCCCCAATCTTATATAATTTCTGTACGTACCTACGTAAGATCGTCATCCCATTATAGGCCATCATGTGGCAGTGGCGCAAGCATACAACTAAACGCGACGGTTGTGGTTTCTATTCCCAAAGTGGAATAATACATAAAATGTATGCATTTCTCTTTCTATTCCCTTATCCCCATCCCATCTCCAATACCTCCTTCCTTAGAAAATCTAAGAAATCCTCTCACAATGTAGGTGGTTGAGAGCTCCCAAATGTGAATTTTAACTCGAGTGTGTAGACGTTTATATATTGATTTCACCATCACGAGGAGGTCATGTGCAGGTTTCCTTCTTATAATGTAGATTGAAAAAAAAAATTAAATTAGCTTCACGCTGTATCCCGCACAAAGCAAGGTAGGCAGAGGGAACCTAGTATTAAGACACTCCGTTCCCCACTTTCTGCCGAATTCTGGAGGCATTGCGTGTTGAGTGGCAGAACTCAACGCCGGGCTTAGCCTCGACACCAGAGCGAAGAAATGGAAATATAAATTTAAGTAAATATTTCATCTCCTCGAGTGGGGATCGAACTAACAACCAGTCGGTTTTGCAGTCACACCTCGTGCCGCTGCGCCACGACCGGCCTCATAATGTAGATAATGTAGATTGAATATGTAATATCCTTTTGAATAAGTAGTTCTTGCGCTCCATTCTGCCAGCCAATCAATATAGGCAACCCAGTGACGGCAGGAATTAAATAAATAAATCAGCTTCACGCTGCATCCCGCACACAGCAGGGTAGGCAGAGGGAACCTAGTGTTAAGATACTCCTTTCCTCAGCTCAGCTCGTCTTTCCACCGAGATCTGGCATTGTGTGTTAAATGGCGGAACACATCGCCGCGCTTTGTTTCGAGACCAGAGCAAAGAAATGGAAATATAAATTTAAATAAATATTTCATTTCTTCGAGTAGGGATCGAACCCACAACGAGTCGCGTTTACGGTGTCACTTTGTGCCCCTGCGCTACCAGTGGCCTCTGGAACAAACTGCATTTTTTTCTATTACCTACTTATAACACAAACGTATCCAACTTATAATATATATTATAATAGTAGGTACGACAAAAGTCAACGTAAATATCAGGTGCTGTAGTAAATAAAAGTGTTGATTTCTTTTAAAAGTAACTTCCAAAACTACCAGTATTTGTGCAGAATAATCTTTATATAATTATATAAAATCAGCTCAAAGACAACTTCTTTTAATGTTAAAGAACGTACTTGAATCTTGAAACAGGAACAAAATTTATCATGAAAGTATACTTTACATCGATTTCTTTGGACTGTAGTTCGACGATGTTTGTAGAGTACAATAAATTTGATATTGTAAAGAAAATCCTATATTAACTTTCATAGGCTGTAGATAAAATATTTCACAACTAAATTTCTTGTATAGTCTTCTACCTTAAAAACTACAAATATACAAACTACATTAGAAATCAGCTTCGCGTTGTATCCCGCATACAGTAGGGTAGGCAGAGGGAACCTAGTGTTAAGACACTCCGTCCCTTTTTCAGCTAAATTTTTCGAGGCATTGCGTGTTGAGTGACGGAACTCAACGCCGGTCTTTTTTTTGTCTTGGTGCCAGAGCGAAGAAATGAAAATATTAAGAAATAATAATTCGATCCCTCGAGTGGGGAACGAATCCATAACCGTCGCGACAGTCACACCCTTGTGCACCTGCGCCACGATGGCCTTCAATATATAAACAATTATAACTATAAATACTTTATAGCTATATAGCTATTTTATATCCGAACTATCAAAACAAACAATCCTAATTTAAAAAATCTGGTATAAGCGCAAGTCGGGCTCGCCCACCGAGGGTTCCGTACAAAAATTGGAGGTTTCGAGCTTTTTCTGTAATTAAAGCTTAGCTTAGACAGAGCCCTTTCATCTGATACCTCACATGAACTAGCGGCTAGGAATTAGCTTTTAATGTTATTATTTTTAAGGATTTAACCACAAATATATAGGTTTCAGATTTTTTCCTGAACGAGTATTGTACCTGTAGATGCTAGCTGCCGAATTTTTATAATTCTAGGTCAACTGGAACTATTCTATTGATTTTGAATCTCATTCGGAATACGCGTTTGTTACGATATAAACGGCTTTATTTTTTTATTTAAGTAAATGTAGAAACACGATTTTTTCGGCAAATCAAGGTACCGTAGATCTGAGTATATATATGATTTGAATTTCAACTTGATATCTCCAATCGTTCCTAAGTTAAAGACTCTTGACAGACAGACAGTTACACAGATGGATGGACAACAAAGTGATCTTATAAGGGTTTCTTTTTTGTTAAAAGGTACGGAACCTCAAAAATAATAGTAGGTAGAGATATTGGATATATATATCATATCTACGTGCCAAACATTTAATCTCTTTTTTCCGTCCATCTACACGTCAAGACCACTTTTATTAGCTTAGCTTAGGGGTATAGAGACCTAAGGTCCAAAGATACGAGAATTTCTTAGATTTGGTTACATTTTGAGTAAATTTCGACGCGCAATTAAAATCTATATGGTAAGTAGGATAGGTAGGTACTTCCCGTTGACCTAAAATTAGTATATTTGGCAAAACTGATAAAATCTAATGTGGACTGTGTAGGTTCTCACTAGAAGTTTTTAAGATAACATCTGAAAATTGCAAATTTGTAGGCATATCATATAACAATTTTTTTTGTAACCTTGAAAATTATAATTGTAGTTAATTTTATAAAAATCTGTGTTGTTTTGTTAACTGTTAAAAGTTATATTATACCTACAATCATAGAATTTATAGGGAATTCCAAACGCACACTTGACTTCTTTGTTATACATAAGTTAGCATAAAATTAAAAAAAAAATCAGCTTTACGCTGAATCCGCACACAGCAGGATAGACAGAGCGAACTTAGTGTTAAAACACTCCGTTCTCCATTATCCGCCGAATTCTGGAGCCAATGCGCGTTGAGTGGCGGAACTCAACACCACTTTTTGCCTAGCCACCAGAGCGAAGAAATGAAAATATAAATTTAAATAAATATTTCATTTCCTCGAGTGAGGATCGAACCCACAACCAGTCGCGTTTACAGACACACACTTGTGCCCCCGCTATGACTAATAGTAGTCTCATATACAGCCAAAGAAAACAAAATTTTAACGAACATCTAACACCGAATAGGTATTTCTATTTCAACACGCATTCCCCCAAAAAACGAGAGGCGTCGAGATTAGTCGAGAAACCAATTACATTTTCCAAATACACATTTTTCCTTACTGCCGGTTCAAAGCTCAAAGAAAATTATCTTACTAGCCCTCTCGAGATGAAAAATAAACGTGTCCACGGGAAAAATGGAGGCTCCTCGGCCAAAAGAGATAAGAAACTGGAGGATTGCTTGAGAAAGAAAAAGATAAAAAGGTTCTAAGTTCACGCCCCGATTGGGGGATTTGTCAAATGAGTGGAATAGTGTAGGTTCTTATAGACTTCATTTCGATTTTCAAATGAGGCGTGTCGTTACGTGGATTTGAATATTATCTGTGATCTTTAACTTTTTCTTTGAACAACTGAGGTAAATATTTTCTTGTACTATATGTAAATAAGAAATTATATAGAAATACAATATTTTTATTTGTTTTTAGATAATGTGTATATTTAAATACTAAATTAAGGGCCAGTAGAAGCTGATTATTTTTAATTAAAAAATCTATTTTTTTAGCAGAGGCATTGCGACGATTATTTAAAAGAGGCGTTGAGTGACGGAACTCAACACCGCGCTCCACCTTAGTAAGTACCAAAGCGACGAAATATAAATATTAATAAATAATAATGAATTCAAAAATAGAATAATTACCCAATAATATAAATGGACGATGGATCCGATATATATCAAATTACACACCACCGACCACAGTACATTATATTACCAATACATTACAACCATAAAATATTACCAAATCAAATTCACAAGTTCCCCAAAAGTTAATTATATAAATTACCATGTTAGTTGTGACGTGATTGCGTCCCCTCGCGAGTCGAGCAGGTGGCGGGCCAATACTCACTAATCTGTTCAATCACACAGCAATTGCCACAAAAGTGGAAAAATAGTGGGTAATAACCCAATAATAAAAGCTATTTACAAAATCGAATTCCGACTAGTTTTTTGTTTGTTAGCATACATATATATACTAAAAATTTCCTTTGATAGTATATTTGTATATACAGTATAGATTTTTATGTAATTTCTTTGTTTTTTTTTGTAAAAAGATATAAAATAAAGATGGTTTAAGAGAATAATAAAATTTATTTATCGGTGTCCATACATGGAACATATAAAACAAAAATCTTCTTGAAATATTTGTGAGTTTGTGTGTTAAGTTAAACTAAACGATTTAATTTTTCTTTCGTTCCGTGTTTACTTTTGAATATAGATATTGTTTTTGAAACTATATTATTATTAGAATACGAGAATAGTGGATATAAGTAAATTTATTTATGTAGTTTAAGCGGGCGAAGCCGCGAGCGGGTCGCTAAATAATATGTTTCTTATCTAGCTTGAATTTCAATAAGTAATTCGCAATACTTACTTATATTATTAGGGATCATTGTTATTGAAGCCAGTCGTGGCGCAGTGGCACAAAGTGTGACTGTAAAACCGACTGGATGTGGGTTCGAGCCCCACTCGAGGAGATGAAATATTTATTTACATTTATATTTTCATTTCTTCTCTCTGCCACCCAACACGCAGTGTCTTAAGAATAGGTTCCCTCTGCCTACCCTGCTGTGTGCGTACAGCGTGAAGCTGATTTTGTCATTATGAACTTTAAATTTGAGACAAAAAATAGATCATTTACCAAACCGATCAAAGTGCCTATGTTCGAAATTAAAGACCTAAAATGATATTGATCGTTAGTAAAATTTAAAAAGAGAAGACGAAACAATAATAAGGGTGGGCGAGTCTTAATTTTTTACTTAAAATTATTTTAATTTTTTACTTTCCAATTTACGTGTATTGTAAAATAAAGAATAGGTATATACAGTTATGATTATATACACCAGAACGAAGAAATGGAAATATAAATTTAAGTAAATATTTCATCTCCTCGAGTGGGGATCGGACCCACAACCAGTCGGTTTTACAGTCACACTTTATGCCGCTGCGCCACGACTGGCCTCGAATAATAATAATAACAGTAATATTATAACTATATTCTGAGAATTGAAATTCCTACGTTGAATAAATGCAGTTTGCTCGAGTGTCATTATCACTTAGTTGTAAATTTAAATAGTCTCTTGTATTAGTTTCAAGAAAAAAATGCAAATTACTTTTAGATTATATAAATGTTAGATACATTATTATATTGTAATTGATTTTTTTAATAAAAATGTTTATATAAACATACTCTACATCAGATCTAAGAAACGAAGATAATAAATATTCAATTGGGAATCGAACCCACAACTTGTCACGTTCACAGTCACACGTTTATGCCCCTGCACTATGAATGAAGGAATGGAATCGACATTCGACGGAAAGTGTCGAGCGGAGTGTTTTAACACTAGTCTCTCTCTGCCTACCCTGCAGTTGCGGAATATAGCTGGAAGCTGAAAAAAACATTTTTTTTTGTCATAATTCTAAGTTATTGCTATTACTTCAGATATTTTAATAATAATAAAGGTTCAGAGGCCAGTCGTGGCGCAGCGGCACGAAATGTGACTGTAAAACCGATTGGTTGTGGGTTCGATCCCCACTCGAGGAGATGGAACATTTACTTAAATTTATATTTCCATTTCTTCGTTCTGGTGTCGAGGTTAAGCGCGGCGTTGAGTTCTGCAACTGAACACGCAATACCTTCAGAATTCGACAGAAAGTGGGGAACGGAGTGTCTTAATACTAGGTTCCATCTGCCTACCCTGCTGTGTGCGGGATACAGTGTGAAGCTAATTTTGATTTAATAAAGTTTCATGTTAAACAATTTTTTTCAATTGCACCTTTCTTACACTAAAGTCCTATAAATATTTATTTATACTCAATTAAACTACAGTTATTTTAGTAATTTATACAATATTCGTAATCTCAGAGCGGTAGCGGTGTAGATATCGATCGGATTCGAACTTGTACACGCGCACGCGATGTAGCTCCTAACCACTGATTCTCGCGTCCCGTTGACAAGTGACGTACGTCTAACAGCTGACTTGGGTACTTTCTGTGCAAAAACTGTTTTAATATTTTTTTTTTAAATAAATATATATGTAACTTTAAATAAAATATTCCATATTTTAATTTTTTCGTTCTAGTGTAGAGGCAAAGCGCGGTGTTGAGTTCCGCCAGTCAACACGCAATGCTACCAGAATTCGGCGGAAAATGGGGAACGGATTGTCTTAACATTAGATTTCCTTTGCCTGGCCCGTTGTGTGCGGGATACTTACTATTATTATGAGTTTGTGTGTTTATTCATTTTAATATTATTTGTTTTCGATTAATAAAAAAAATATATAGTTAACTATATTTTAATTCTGTAAACAGATTTTATTATGTAAACAGTGATGTTTACATTTCATTTTCGATTTTACGCCCGAAATTTTTTTTTAAATATCGAATGATGTAATAATAGACAATTTAAACTTCTCTATACATAAAATGTGAATATTTTCCGAAGTGGATTTCGAAGTGACGACAGTCTCCGTCTCTATCTCTTATCAAACTCTTAACTCTTATCAAAAATTATCCAAAATTTCATTAGAAACATACAACCGAATTAAATTGAAATCTAAATCCAGCGTACTACAGGCACAATTTTTGTTTTATATTTATATGTAATAAATATTACAAGACCAGTCATGGCACAGGGGCACAAAGTGTGATTATAAAACCGACTGGTTGTGGGTTCGATCTCCACTCGAGTAAACGAAATATTTACTTAAATTTATATTTCCATTTCCTCGCTCTTGTGTCGAGGCAAAGCGCGGCGTTAAGTTCTCCCACTCAACACGCAATGCCTTCAGAATTCGGCAGAAAGTGGGGAACGGAGTGTCTTAACACTGGGTTACCTATGCCTACCCTGCTGTGTGCGGGATACAGCGTGAAGCTGATTTTTTTTTAACTTGGCTCTGTTTTGTTCTATGGTTACCAATTCGATACCTCAGACCTTATACAGCGTGATGCTAAAACCTATATATATTTTAACAACACTTGTGCACTCGACATTACATTAAAAGCTGAGGTCTGCCTGATGGACGTGCACGCGACGCGGTCGCGGCCGTCCTCGCTGCACGCATCCCTATTCTGAAACACTGCCTCGTTAGAGTAAGGCTTACACGAAAATTAGAACTTAAATTTGTTGTAATTCAATACCATAAATCTAAGGAACTAGGAACTAGAAAAATATCTTGTAAAGATCGAATGATAATTGTGGTATAACAAAAATGAGCTTGTTTGTTCTGTAATAATGTTTTTAGGGTTCCGTATCTGAAAAGGTGGAAACGGAACCTTTATAGGATCGCTTTGTCCATCTGTCAAGACTATTTAACTGGAGATAAGGAGAAAGAAACTGAAATTAGTATCGATAATTCAAATTATTGTAGGTTCCCGAAACCCTTGAAGAAAAAACACAGAAAAAAATCAAGCTCTGATCTAAATGAACGCAATCAAAAAATATGAACATTTATGTATCGATTATGCTTCATTTTGTATGAAATTCGTCTCTTTAAAAGCTATAGGGTCTCGACGTACTGATATGAAATGCGACGCAAAGTGAGAACTTACAATACAAATAAAGGAAAAAATACGAAATGTGAAAAATTGTAGATATATAGAAAAAAAACATTACAAACTTAAATTGGTAGTTCATTTGATCTGCCCCGTTTTCAGTCACGCTTGTACCCCTGCGCCACAACTGGCCGTAATATGAATGCTTCTCGTTATATAAAGCACACAGCAGGGTAGGCAGAGGGAACCTAGTGTTAAGTCACTCCGTTCCTCACTTGCTGTTGAGTTCTTGAGACATTGCCGCGCTTTGCCTCAACACCAGAGCGAAGAAATGAAAATATAAATGTAAATAAATATATCATTTCCTCGAGCGGAAATCGAACCCAAAACCATTACAGTCACACTTAGTGCCCCTGCACCACGACTGGCCTCTAACATTTATAATATTATGTATTATACATAATAAACACACATACATACAGTACGGAGGTGACGTCGCCCTGTGGTTCTGTAATCGTCACATGTGTCGGATGATAGATGTAGCGGCAACTCTGGTGCGACGTGGCATGATGAAATACAGCTTTTTAATATTAGATATATAATGGGAATACTTTATTATACTATAAACGTGAAAGTCATGGGTTCGATTCCCACTCGGGGGAGTTAAATATTTAATACTTTCTTTGCTTTACTTTGATAACGAGGTAAAGCGTAGTTTTACGTTCCGCCACTCAATACGCAATGTCTGCAGAATTCGGAGGAAAGTGGGGCACGGTAGTGTCTTAATGGGAACGAAGTACACTTGGCTCCCATGTTCCCTCTGTCTGTTCATATGTGCGAGATACAATGTGAAGGTAATAAAAAAAATATACTGTAAATATATGTAGAACATTATAAATTAATATATTTCGTTTTTTTTGTAATTTTCTTTTTATTTAAAAAGTATGTGATTTAAAATAGGGAAGAAATGTACATATATGTTAAACAATTTATAATTCCTCTATTTGTTGTTAGTTATTATTTAGTTTTGTTGTTAGTTAGTTATTGTTGTTAGAATAAGTTCTCGCTGTTTTTTTTTGTTTAAAAAAAAATAATTTAAAATATAATGCTTACTTTGAGTAATGTCATTACATTACTCAAAGTATTGTCCATCATTAGAAACCACTTTCTCCCATCTCTCTGGTAGCAATTGAATCCTGTGTCGGAAAAACGACTCATCTTTCGAGGCAATCCAGGAATGAAGCCATTTTTCGGCGAAACAAGTGGTAATCAGAGGGGGCTATGTCCGGTGAATACGGCAGGTGGGGTAAAACTTCCCATTGAAGTGTTTCCAGGTAAGTTTTGACTGGTTTTGCCACATGTGGCCGAATATTATCATGTAATAAAATCACTTTGTCGCTCTCTGCTCGTATAGTGGCCGCTTTTCTTTCGGAGCGCGACTCAAACGCATCAACTGAAGTCGATAGCGAGCTCCCGTGATAGTTTCATTAGGTTTAAGCAGCTCATAATAAATTACGCCCTGCTGATCCCACCAAATGCAGAGAAGAAGCTTAGAACCATGGATATTTGGTTTTGGCGACGATGTTGATGCGTGACCCGGCATGCCCCACGATTTTTTTCGCTTTGGATTGTCGTAGTGAATCCACTTTTCATCCCCAGTGACGATACGGTGCAGAAAACCTTTTCTCTTTTGCCGTTGAAGCAACAATTCACACATGAGAAAACGTCGTTCTACGTCTCTCGGCTTCAACTCATACGGCACCCAATGCCCTTGCTTTTGGATCATTCCTAACGCTTTTAAACGTTTTGAAACTGTTGACGCATCTACTTGTAACGTTTTCCCGAGCTCTACTAACGTCTGACATGGATCTTCTTCAAGCAATGCCTCCAATTCTGTCTTCAAATTTTGTCGGTGCTCCAGAACGCTCTTTGTCTTCAAGGTCAAAATCATTACTTTTGAAGCGCCTAAACCAGTCTCTGCACGTTGTATTCGACAA
Source organism: Heliconius hermathena (assembly GCA_013403705.1). Classification (NCBI taxonomy): domain Eukaryota; kingdom Metazoa; phylum Arthropoda; class Insecta; order Lepidoptera; family Nymphalidae; genus Heliconius; species Heliconius hermathena. Next base: position 160,136 of record JAAIXJ010001878.1, read on the forward strand.
AGCATTGTCTCAACGAGAATTCTGTGTGCTTCTGCTGCAGATTTTTTCTGAATAAAGCAGTGCAATAAAATTCCCCGCAAAAACACTTTATTTGGCACAAAAGTACACATTTTCACAAAGGGAAAATAAATATGTAGTTGACACTGTAGTAAACACTATTCTACTATAATTTGAGGTTACACGTAGTACTACTTTGGTGATTCGTTACCGTACGAAATACCATGCACAGAGTGCCGCAACGCCATCTTTCAAAAAACAGAGAGCTTATTATAAATGAAAATTTATCCTAATTATATATTTTAACAAACATTTACATATAAGAATTATTTATAAAATAATTCTGTTTTTTTTTTTAAATATGATAATTATTATTACATATAGAAAACACAATTTCAACAAAAAAAAAAACCGAAAAGGACGCCCCACAACTTATCGTATGAATATCAACCTGTTTTAGTAGCGTCGCGTCGTCTATTCCCTGAAGTTATTACGGGCAGCGAGGCAAACAACGAAGCGCACTGTAAATAATACGTCGCCATCGAACCCGAGACACTCGATTATTTTACCAGCTATATGGATATCTGAGCCATTGCGATCTTATTTCTACGCTAAATTAGCTTGGAAATAGATTAAGATTGGTTTTTTTTAGCTTCACGCTGTATCTGCTGTAGAGTAGGCGGAGGGAGGGTAGTGTTTAGACACTCCGTTTGCCTTAACTTCTGGAGTAAGCACCTGAGGGAAGAAATTAAAATATTAAATATTCATTTCCTTGAGTGGGAATCGAACCCCATAACTTGTCGCGTTTACTTGTCACACGCCTGTGCCCTTGCGCATGTACTGGCACAATATACATGTATTAATACATTATTACACAATTTAAATTTGTTAAAATTTTTATAATATCTAAGTAGATCGGAGTTTGAAATATTGATTGATATAAATTATTTAGGATATATGTACTTTAGTAGTTAATTAATTCATTGGTCAGCTTCACGCTGTATCCCGCACACTGCAGGGTAGGCAGAGGGAACCTAGTGTTAAGACACTCCGTTCCCCACTTTCCGCCGAATTCTGGAGATATTGCGTGCTGAGTGGCGGAACTCAACGCCGCGCTTTGCCTCGACATTAGAGCGAAGAAATGAAAATATAAATGTAAACAAATATTTCACTTCCTCGAGTGGGGATCGAACCCACAACCAGTCGATTTTACAGTCACACTTTGTACCTCTGCGCCACGGCTCTTTCCCTTAAGTGACCTTTTTTATAATTAATTCCTGAATTATAAAAAAGATCAATTAAGGGAATGAGTTAGCTGTTTTAGTTTTGGTTTAAGAACCATAACTTTTACTTATGTAATAAAATTGAGAAATATCTGTCTATATTTTACATCAGCGAAGGTAGTGGGTTCAATATTCATTTTCACTCCACCGCTCTGATAAGACAATGGAAAAACGCGGTCATAGGAAAAGATGATAGAAGATATCATCCCTTAAAGTCTTATAATGTTTAATGAAAAATATAACATACTTAAACACCAATTCTACCCTAAATACGTTTTATAAATTAACAAAGCAACCCTTGACACGATCGGTTGTCAACGCTGTCCAGAACTGCTTATGATTTATTGAATTCCCACAGGATTTGTGCTGATTAAGGATTTTAGATCTTATCCTTATAAAAATTAGGATTAAAGTTGATCTAAGTTTAGGGGATGATAAGGGGCATATTTATTTATTATAGTTGTGAAGCACGACTGCACTATTTTAATTTGTATTGTTACATTAATTTAAGGCGTTGTTTAGTGTTCTAGTGTTAGATCGTGGTGTTAAGATACGTTTGTTTATTTTTCAGCTTCACGCTGTATCCCGCACACAGCAGGGTAGGCAGAGGGAACCCAGTGTCAAGACACTCCCCACTTTCCCCACTTTCTGCCGAATTCTGGAGGCATTGCGTGTTGAGTGGCAGAACTCAACGCCGCGCTTAACCTCGACACCAGAGCGACTGGCCTCACACATTTACATTTGTTTGTTAAATTTTAATTTAATAATGGACCATAGATTGATGTGACGTGGCGCCGGGGCACACATATAAATGCAAGGTAGTATGATCGGTGCTTATTATAAAATGGACCTTAGGTTGATACTGCCGCCCGATATGCTTCAGCTTCACGTTGTATCCCGCACACAGCAGAGTAGGCAGAGGGAACCTAGTATTAAGATACTCCGTTCCCACAACTATTCTAGTACAAAGCGCAGTATCGAGTTCCGCAACTCAACAAGCCATGCGAGAATTCAATGGAAAGTGGTAAATAGAAGTTAATCTGAATGGAAACGGAGTGTCTCAACACTAGGTTCTCAAAAGAAAACAATTATTTCACACAATAAAAACAACCTTATCCAGAAAAAAAAAGGGAAACACGAGACGCTATAAAATCACACTGTCCCCATATTCTAAAACCGTTTTCCCCAGTAGGTGCTATCACCACAATCAAACTTAAATCTAGAGCCATCTGTACATATACAGTGTCCCCAGTCGTGATCGTATGTACATAATGAAATGAGTGCAATATGCGTCCCCGTCTCCAGAGACTTGGATCTTTGATGACGTTTGCTGTGCTGTGTGGATGTGGTATATTTTAATATTTATCTATATGAAAAATAAATACCTTGTTTTAGTTGTTTTTTTTAGTTTAACGCTGTATCCCGTTCACAGCAGGTTAGGCGGAGGGAAACTAGTGTTGAGACACGGAGGGAGTGTCGTTATTTGCAGCCGAATTCTTGAGGAATTTTGAGTTGAGTGGCGGGAACTCTATGTTGTGCTTTGCCTTGACACCAGAGCGAAGAAATTATAATGTTTAATATATGATTTTCCCGAGTGGGAATCGAGCCCTTGCCTACCAACCAACCTGTCGCTTGCACAGTCACGCGCTTGTGTTAGCGTAGGTAGACGTAATCCAACACTGCATTCTGAGCTTACAAAGGCAATGAGTATAGAAAAGGATTTTGATTTTAAACTAGCATTCCGCTCGCGGTTTCGCCCGCGAAATTACAAGTATTCATATTTTTATGTATGTACTAGAGATTCAAACGCGACTGGCTTCGCTCGTTTAAATTTATATTTGTGAATAATATTTTTATATTTTTTTTATAAAAAGTATTCTATATCCTTTATAATACCTCGGAAAATATGTGACTTTCGTGATATTACGTAACAAACAAACTTCCATTTCTTCGCTCTGGTGTCGAGGCAAAGCGCGGCGTTGAGTTCTGCCACTCGACACGCAATGCCTCCAGAATTCGGCAGAAAGTGGGGAACAGAGTGACTTAACACTAGGTTCCTTCTGCCTACCCTGCTGCGGGATACAGCGTGAAGCTGATTTATTTATTTTATTTTACCTTTTAAATTTTTTATAAAACAAAAATCTAAAATTTTATTTTATATTACTTTTTACAAATAAAGAGTATTAAAGACCTTCCTGGTCTAGGTCCCAAGGGATTGAATCCCAGGACGTGGCGATCAAGTCCTGATTTATTTGTCCTCCGAACACGAACGAGTTGATGGGCGCAAGTGTGTTTACTCTCCTCACTTTGTTTACTGATCATTTATTTTTTACGCCGCGTTGGAAATTGAGGCCGACCGGTTGTAGGAAATTTAAAATTCACTGTCGCTTTTTTTACTGTTTTAAAATATTGTAAAATGTGTGTTCTGCGTTGAGTGTGAGTTTTGTTTAATATAAATTGTAAAAGCGGAGTTTTTTTTATTTTATATCAATTGTTTTCTTTTAAAAATATTTTAAATTCAATTTTAGGCCAGTCGTGGCGCAAAGAATAGTATATATAATGTTTGATCTTTTTATTCAAATTATTCAAATTTATATTTCCATCTCTTCGCTCTATTGTCGAGGCAAAGCAGGATGTTGAGTTTCACCACTCAACACGTAATTCCTCTAGAATTCGCCAGAAACTGGGGAACGGAATGTCTTAACACTAGGTTCCCTACTTTGCTTTATAAGGGATACAGCGTGAAGATTTATTTTTTTAAAATTCAAATAACCTGATTGCGCCATCAAAACAATACCAAACAAAATGAAGGTGTGAAATAACTTATAACAACAAGATACACCCGTGGGATATGCAAATACGGGTAGTATTTCGCATTTATAATTTAAATCTAACCTAGCTTAGCGAATTTGCTACCCCCAAGCCGCACACGATTGACGTTCCGCCCGCGCACCCCGCGTATTGTGCGCACGACGTGAATGCACCGCCTAATCTCGTCCACGTGCCCGCCACGCGCCGGTCCTGCACACGACAACCAGTGCACACCCAACTCTACATAACATTTTTAATCTACACCTCACAATCTATAATTATCTGTATCTCGTTGACGTAAGAGTTGTTTTGTATCTGTATAATTTTGGCGCTTAAATCCCTGTCAAGTTGATATTTGGTAAAAAGCGTGTCCTTTATCTTAACTGATTGGATAATCTGTGCTCAAACGCTATAGTATATCGTATCGGAAACAGAAATGTAAGCCCCGACGTCCTGATTAAGTTTTCTGTTATAGCGTATTTGGTTGTAGGAAATTACAGTTATTTGATGCAAGTATTGAATTTCTTTTTGTTGTCACATTTTTTTTTTGGTGAATCTCATCAAGATGTCTGTAATTATTGAATTTGGTTGTGGCGGGAGAAAAATGAGTCAATTACGTAATTTAAGAAAAATATTCGATATTTTTGTATTATATAATACATATAAACATATCAATAGTTGCGATATTTATGTTTTTTTTGTCGAATTCTATAACCTATAAACCATTCTTTCTGTAATAATGAAATAATTAAAGGAAGCTAGTTCCTTCGTTCTAATTCACTAATCATTTTAAAAAAAATATCAAATAGAATATTCTTAACAAGAAGGTTTCTATTACATTTCTGATTTTGCATCTATATTTAAGTGTTCTGTTTCAGTATGTGACCTAGGGAAGTAAATATTATATATTATAGTTGACCCCCACAGGCTCGCATATAGATAGATCATTTACCGCCGATGTGCACCTGATTACGTATTCATTGGGGGTTGGGGGTTGACGCGTATGGAACAGGAAGATAATGTTTTGTTTAACCCTTGGATGTATTATATATTTTCTTGGCCATTTTCGTAGGCCGCTGTGGCGCAGAGGTTACGCGACGGTTGTAGATTCTATCCTCAATCGAAGGAATGAATTATTATTTATTATTATAATATTTTCATTTCTTTGCTAGAGCACCAAGGCGAAAGCCCGGCGTATTAAGTGAGATACGCTACTCAAAATTCGGCTACTAGTGGGGAACGGAGTATCTTAACACTAGGTTCCCTCTGCATACTTTGCTGTGCTTGATTTATTTATTTTTTATTTTTGCATTACATATTGAAGTTTAGTAAAAAGGACTCCTGATTTGTAAATATCAAACTAGTATCTATATTTGTGTTTGGAATCTCGTAAGTCAAATAATCGAATAAAACGATCAATATCGATTCTATCTTGTTATTCCAGATATTAATTACTCAATCAAAATAATGGCACATCATTTTTTCAATGTAAACTCCTCTATGGATATTGTAAATTTCAATAAAGCACCGGGGGTGGTTTATTTATTCTGGATTTGAATCGCAAATTGAGATATGATAGGTTAAATATTTGCCGATCCGTTTTCACGAAGTTCTAAACAAATACTCTGTATTGAGAATAAATACTTTGATCCCGGGATTATATGACGTCGGTATAGCTCAATTGGAAAGTGTCTACGATGGATGTGGGCTCACGTGGGAGTCATCTTAGTTTTCAATTTTGGGTGTTTTCTATATGTGATAACTACATTTTTAGGATTTATTTTCAATACTTAGTCTTCTATATATCAGACTAAGTAGAGAGAACTTAGTGTCAAAACACTCAATTCTCCACTTTCTGCCTGAATTCGGTATATCATAATAATACAAGTAGGTATATCTTCTTATTGAAATGAAAATGAAGAAATTAAAATATAAATCAAAAATCAAATCAGCTTCACGCTGTATCTCGCACACAGCAGGGTAGGCAGAGGGAACCTAAGTGTTCCCCACTTTCCGCCAAATTCTGGATGCATTGCGTGCTGAGTGGCGGAACTCAACGCCGCGCTTTACCTCGACAACAGAGCCAAGAAATGGAAATATAAATTTAAATAGATATTTGATTTCCTCGAGTGGGGATCGATCCCACAACCAGTCGCTTTCACAGTCACACACTTGTGCACTGCGCCACGACTGGCCTCGAATTGACGAATTCGATTGACGAATGATTAGTTATAATACATTATTAAAGTCTAACTTTATTTAACTTTCTTTTATTGTCACTTTAACTAGATATTTTTTTGTATAAGCAATAGAGAAATATATAATAGAGAAATAAAAATATAAATAGAGAAGAATATAAAAAAAATTAACGTATCGAAAACACTTTAAAAATGTTTAAAATCGATTTATAAGTTAAAAATATTCTTATAATTACTTACCCCCCATTTTATGTATATATTTTTTTGATTTTTTTTCAGCTTCACGCTATATCCCGCACACAGCAAGGTAGGTATAACGAACCTCCGTTCCTTATTACCCACCGAAGCTGGAGTTATTACGTGTGGAGTGGCGAAACTCAACGCCGCTCCTCGATACCAGAGTGAACAAATCAAAATATTAAATATTTCATTTGCTCGACTCGATTTCCGGGAATCGAACTCACAACCCATCACGTTTAAGACCACACTACGTGCCTCTGCGCCACGACTGACCTCTTATTTTATATTTAAAACACATTTTGTTGCTTTTATTAGATAAAAGTTCTAAAGTGTAATCCCTTTTATCGCAATTTGTTGAAGTATTATAAAAATTATCGACACACGTTCAAGTGCTCTCGGGAGCCCCTTACAATATTTTGGCCCAAAGATATATGGACTATGGATACTCTACTGTATGAGACTCGAGTGAAAATGAATAAATAATCGATTTTGGATAGTTTATAGTTGAATATTGATGTTCTAGATAAATTTATTTCAATTTTTTAATGTTTTTTTTTCATTACATTTAATAATTTAATTATATGTCTGACGATTACTTAGAATTTGAAATTTCACTCAGAGATATAAATTAAAGTTAAATCTGCAAAATTAAAACTATTCTTTTTACCTAGTTTTTTTATGAGCTTCTTCACACTGAATCCACCATAATGCAGGGTAGGCAGAAAACCTGCTGTAAAGACACTCTCAACTTTAAGACAGTGAACTTAACGACACGCAGGCCAAGAAAATAATATATTTTATAATTAATTCCCCCGATTGGAAATCGAACCCATAACCGCCTCGCTTACAGATTTTTTATTAAACTTAAAAAAAAAACAACCTATTACCCCTCAATCGACTTAACTTAGTAAAAGAACAAATTTGTACTCCACTATCACAGTACAATGCCCTGCGGGTGCACCATATTGCTGTCAGCATGGTGCGGAGATACGTCCAGCTGTTACACTGTAACAAACATACATACACACTCGAGTGTTGGCGAATAATTTTTATTTTATTGAGGGCTCTTCAATTTGTTAGGAGTATTTAGTACAGGTTCAATTTGTGAATGGGGGAAATTTGGAATGTTTTTCATAAGTATCCTTTTCAATTTTTTTTGTTATACTTATTTAGAAAACGTATAAAAATTTTGAACGTAGCGGGATTCGAACCTGCGGCTCCTGGAAACCGACCTGGGGCTCAGACCACTAAGCCTAATGCTAACAACCTAAATAAGTTTAACACTATTAATACTTTAAAAAATGTTTAAAATATTTTTTGTTATATTTTGTGCAGTTCGGTTTAAAATATATTTGTTTGAAACACAACTGTATATTCTGTTACTTTATTTAAGAACGATAATTTTATTAGTTATTTTATTTAAAAAATATTTTTTTCATTTTTGATAAAAAATCTTTTGTTCGAATTGTATTAGGTTTTTATATAATAGAGTAGTTAAAACTGTGGTTTCGTTTAAAGTGGTGCTCACAAAAACTCTCTTTATAATAAATAAAAATACATAAATAAATTTTGAGGCCATTTTGGCGCACCGGCACATATCGTTTGAAAGTAAATGCTATCTATTGTTAAAACACTCCGTTCCACACTCTCCGTCGGATTTTTCGAGGAATTGCGTGTTGAGTGACTCAACGCTAGACTTTTGCCTTACTGTCAAAGTGAACAAATAAAAATATTAACAAATACTAATTCATTACCCCAAGTGGTGATCGAACCCACAAACGTCGCGTTACAGTCACACCCTTCTGCGACTGCGCCACTACGGCATCACATATGAAATAAAATAAAAATATGAAATGAAATAAAAAGTCCTTATTTAATCGAAGCCTTTTAAACTTAAAAGATGAATGACATCGATAATAAAAATTACCTATATATATTACAAGAAACAGCTTCACGCTTCCCGCAGACAGCAGGGACAGAGGGAATCTAGTGTTAAGACACTCCGCTTCCCACTTTCGGCCGAATTTTGGAGGCATTGCGTATTGAGTGGCGGAAACCAACGCCGCGCTTTGCCTCGACACTAAAGCAAAGAAATGGAAATAAACATTTTTTTACTCGAGTGTGGATCGAACCCACAATCAGTCGCGTTTATAATCACACTTTGTGCCCCTGCTCCACGACTGGCCTCTATCTATCTATTTATATATTACAAGAAACCATTTATAAATTTTCTTTTACAAAATATAAAAGCGGCTGCTTAATCGTCTCCACCGCGTGGCCCGTTCACTTTAATTATGATTATTAGGTATTACTGGATATTACAATAAATAGCGTAATTACAGCAGAAAACATGGCCCTCGTACGATTTACGTGCGGTGCTCGTTCTACGCCTAGTTGGGTCAAATGTGTCAATGAATATGTGGAAAATACAGTTGTGTTTCTTTTTTATTTTTTTTTTCGGGTTCACGTTGTATGCCGCATGTGATAGGGTAGGCAGATGGAGGCTAGTGTTAAAGCATTCCGCTCTTCAATTCTCAACGAGTTTTGGAGTGGCGGAACTCAACGCCGCGCTTTGCCTCGATACCAGAGTGAAGCACTTAATTTCTTCGAGTGCGAATCGAACTCATAACCTGTTGCCTTTTCAGTCACTTGTGCCCTGCACCTCGACTGGCCTCATTTATATTTATATAATGAAATGTTAATAAATTTTAGAAATTATTTTTTTAGTAAATGCTATTGGTTTTTAATAACAAAATTATAATGTCATAAACAGTGTCTCATTCTATTTATTTTATTATTAGAGAGATACTGGGCGTTGTTGTGCTAACTTAGCACTACAGCAATAAGCTGATCGTTAAAGAAAAAATATTATTTTGAATATTGCTAAAAAGTAAATCTATAATGTATTTACCTATACATAAGAATTTAGAGACATAATCTCAATTGACCAAAAAAAAATATGATAAAATTAGGTATAAAAAACAAAACTTTTGTTACATATTTACATAGAAATGTCTCTCAGAGGCGTTTAAAAATATGCAATAACATCGCAAATTCTAGATAAACTATAAAAATGAGTGATGTACAAAACAAATCGGCAACAAGGGGAGGCGTGGTGGTATCCCGCAGAGCACGTCTGTCGCCGTGTTACCAACAACAAAAAAAAATTATAATCTACCATTATGCCATTGTGCTGGCAACCCTGATGACAGGTCGTAGGACACATGTTTCAGGCGTTTTGGGGCAATACCTACTTTTAATAGATGTGTTTTAATGTTCTGGAGATTTATAGTAGTTATATTATACTACTAGGGTTATATTCCCTCAGTTTAGTTTTAATATTGTTAATAATATTATCTTTATATGTATGCATGTATGTATGTGTTAATACAATTTTATGGGTTATTTAATTATTGTTGTGCAACATTTTTCGATTGAATTTAGTAGGATTGTGTAATGAGATCGCATAATAGTAACTTGTTTTATTTTTTAGTATCATATTTTCACTAATAAAGAGAGCTTTGAAAGCTCAGAGATTTTATTTTGTATTTCTTTTTAAATTGAATCTGTGAAAAGACTTCAAATCTTTCATTCTATATCCTGCATAAAGCAAGGCAGGCAGAGGGAACCTAGTGTTAAAACACTTCGTTTCCCATTTTCTGTTTAATTTTTCGAGACATTGTGTGTTTAGTGTTGGCACTCAACGCCACGCTTTGTATATTACCAGAGCGAGACGAAGAAAACAATTTTTTGTTTAAAGCGGGAATCGACTCCAAAACCGACACGCTTACACTCAGACGTTGAACCGCTGTGCTCCGACGACTACATCTTACTAATAGATATTATAAATGTGAAAGTTTGTGAACATGGTTGTTTGTTCCCAGTGGCGTAGCTGGGGGGGTGCGAGCGGTGCAGTTGCACCGGGCATCAAAAGGAAAGGGGCATCAAAGTCTACAATCAATTCTTCAAATTTTTTTTCAATCAAGAATCAAAAAAATTACAAGAAAAATGAGAGAATGAAAATGAAAAATACAATCTCGCTATCATGTCAATCGAATATGAACTAGACGATACTATTGATTTTGAAAATGTGATTAATGCTAGTCAAAAAGCGCGTAATATTCGTTTTTAAAGTTTTGCAATATTTTTTACCGAAATCTAATGTTATAAGTTATATATAGTTTTGAAGCAAAGAAAAATTATATATCTACTCTACTGTGTTTTGAAATCTGAAATTATTTTGACCATTTTAAAGGGCGTCAAGTCTTAAGCTGCACCATCAAGCCCCCAGGCAGCAAATACTCTAGCTGCGCCACTGTTTGTTCCACCTTCACGCATAAACTACTGAACGGTTTAAGATGAAACCTTACAATAATATACCTATAATAGGTATATCATATAAATAATATGAGGCCAGTCGTGGCGCAGGGGCACAAAGTGTGACTGTAAAATCGACTGGTTGTGGGTTCGATCCCCACTCGAGGATAAGAAATATTTATTTACATTTATATTTTCATTTCTTCGCTCTGGTGTCGAGGCAAAGCGCGGCGTTGAGTTCCGCCACTCAACACGCAATGCCTCCAGAACTTGGTGGAAAGTGGGGAACGAAGTGTCTTAACACTAGGTTCCCTCTGCCTACCCCGCTGTGGGCGGGATACAGCGTGAAGCTGATTTATTTATTTATATAATTAATATGAAGATTTTGTACAATTTGGCTATATATAACAACCAGCTCAAGCGGGCGAAGCCTCGTTAGGGCCGCTAGTAACACATATACCTACGGCAGGATATTACTAACTTGGCCCACATCTTTCAAACCTTCAATTCAAATATATGATAAATAGTTACCTAGAAAATTATTCTCAGCTCATCACCTATCGTCGTTAAAGAAACTAGTTTTTCGTCAACGAAACGTCATAAGCCATCATCAATCAATCGACCGTTGATTATTTTTTGTATGTTGGTACCGTTTGATTGACGCATAGACAGAGGCTGTAATGAAGCTTGCAGTATAGGCTTTGAACGTGGTTATCATTTGGGTCGGGTTGGGGTCAAGGAATTACTACTATGAAAATATATGAGGCCAGCTGTGGCGCAGGGGCCTAAAGTGTGTGAGTAAGCGCGACAGGTTGTGGGTTTAATTCCCCCTCAGGTATATATTTAAATATTTCCATTTTCTTCGCTCTGGTGTCGAGACAAAGCGCGGCGTTGAGTTCTGACACTCAACACGCATTGCTTCCAGAATTCGGCGGAAAATGGGGAACGGAGTGTTTTAACACTAGGTTTGCCCTCTGTTTACTTTGCTGTGTACGGGATACAGCGTGACGGTAAAAAAAATGAAAAGTATGATTTTTTTTTATAAACGTAAGGGATATCTGATGGTAAGTAATCACCGCGGTGTGTTACTGACTTTTGAGGTGGAGAAAAACGCACATGCCGCAGGTAGACCGCGTGGAAGGAAGCTCCTACGGAACCTCACAGATCGGAGTGCCAATTATTTACATTGAAAACTTTTTTATAATTATTTTAATTTTATTTTCTTATTCATAATAAGTTAATATTAGTAAATTTACTTCATGTTAAGTATGTAGTGTGAATAAAGAAAGCAAAGAGTCAAAATTATAATTTATACATGTGGTGAAAACATAAAGGATTAGTTATTATTACAAAAAATGTATGTATCTATATAGATAAATGTGTTTAAGTGGATATAAATAGTTATCCATATTGTACTGGTTCACATATCTAAAAATTATGAAACGAGGAAGCGCGGACAAAGTGAGATTAAATCTAGAAACAAAAACATCTGAGGACGCCGTGACGTACAAGCATATGACTGGAACGTGACAGATGTGGGTTCGATTCCTACGTAGGGGAATGAATTATTATTTATTAACATTTTCATTTCTTCGCACTGGTACTAAGGCAAAACCGCGGCGTTGAAGTTCCGCCGCTGAACAGGCAATGTCTTGAAAATACGGTGGAAAATGAGAAAGGGAGCTCTCCCTCTGCCTACCCTGTAATATATGGGATACAGGTAATATCTATAAAACTTAATTAAAAAGATTAAAATCAACTATTTTGTAAGAGAAAAAAAAACAAATACAATATTTTTAAATATTCTCAAAGAAATCCATAAGAAGCAGTACAATCTCAAAATAAATGGTTTATTTAAATTCAAACGGCTCCACGATTTATACGCGTCATAAAGTCAATTCTTTATAAAAATCTCCCTAGAACGTGGCATCAGAGCTTATCTGTGGATGTTGCAGGCGTCCGGACCCTACGGCCGTTATCGCGATACTGCCAGATTTCATAACAATAAACTCCCTACCCCCCCTCTTATCTTGCCACCGATCGCGAGGGGAACGAAACTGGCTTCGAATTTGGGACTTCGGTATTGTAAATATTATTCTAGCTGAGTCAATGGTTGAAGGTAATTTTGGAATTCTAGTATATTTAATAGTCGGGGTGGATGTTTTTTTTTCAATTAAAATAATGCGATTTTGCAGATTTTGAATACATTACTTTTGTAGGTTTTTTTTGCATTATTTTTAAATAACGATTCCCTCGTATTGATCATCCGTATATAATAGCAGGTTAGGTCCATAGAGATTAGACTTAAGTCACTCCGTTGTCCACTTACCAGTTGCGTGCTACAAGCGTGGGACTCTAAACGTGGGTTCGATTCCCACACGGAAAAATAAAAAATATAATATTTCACTTCTTCGCTTTGGCGTCAAGGCAAAGCGCGGCGTTCAGTTCTGCCATTCAATACGCAATGCTTCCAGAATCAGCGGAAAGTGCGAAGCGGAATGTCCTAACACTAGGCTTCCTCTCCAGTAATTACATATGAGTATGTAATGAATATAACTATAATTTATTTTCAATGTTTTAGGTCTTATTATAATACTTACTCAAACACAACGTTAACAGCTTCACGCTGTATCCCGCACATAGCAGGGTAGGCAGAGGGAACCTAGTGTTAAGACACTACGTTCCCCACTTTCCACCCAGTTCTAGAGGCATTGTGTATTATAATATTATAATATAATAATATAAATATGTATTTCAACAAATTATAACATCAAGACACACATATAAGGCCAAATAATATATTCCATTATTTCTAGATTAGGATTTACTTAGACGTTTCTACATAACAACCCCTAACCTAACACACAACAAAGATGACAAAACACAAAACAAGGGTTGTAATTCCCCAAAAATTAATAGTTGATAACCATAATCGTATAGCATCGCCATACGGCCGTCTTCCATATGAGCACACCCCTGAGGGCGGTGGAACATTGCCACCAACTGTTACACTTTCATACAATTGTGATCTGGTTAACATTACTACTTTATGCACGGTCAGTTAAACTTGTTAGTTGTGTAATGTATATGGTTTGAGCTTTTAATTTGGTGAAGCTTTTGTATAGATTCTTTTATTTTTTCTTTCAAGTACATAGCTGAGGCCAGTCGTGGCGCAGAGACACAAAGTGTGACTGTAAAACCGAGTAGTTTTGGGTTCGATCCCACTCGAGGAGATGAAATATTTAGTTAAATTTATATTTCCATTTCTTCGCTCTGGTGTCGAGACAACGGAGAACGGAGTGTCTTAACACTAGGTTCCCTCTGCCTACCCTACTGTGTGCGGGATACAGCATGAAGCTGATTTATTTATTTTTTTACATAGCTAAGGTTAGTTTTTTATGTTATTTATTTTCTTATGTTATAAGTTTAACTTATAAGTTAGGGGCATACCTATCATAATTATTGATTATTTTATACAAGTTTCGTATCTCAAAAGGAAAACAACGGATCATTTATAGAATCATTTTGTCTCTCCTCTGTCTGTCTGTCGATACCATTTATATCGAGATGAGATGGAGATATCAAGCTGAAATTAATAAAAAAAATAATAATTATTAAATAAACGATTGTGACGAGCAATTGTGCATCGTTTTTGCTGCAAATCGTGATCAGAATCTTTAGGGTACTCAACGTTGACCTACAGTTATGAAAGACAATTTTGGCAAGAAATTAGTACTTATAGTATAAATAATTATAGTATATTAATTTGTCAACTTACGGGAAGTATGTACTTGTACTTCATGTTAACCTACAAGCCTGAAAGTGATGCGGAACCCGCAGAGGGTTACCGACTTGTACTTGACCAGTTTATAAGTACCAATAATCGCTTTACGAGAAAAATTTAATGTCTTCCTCCATTCTAGAAAAAAAATGAGAATAAAAACTTTACATCATAACATAATACTTTATTAAAAAAGTAAACATAATTAGATTAGGTTTGTCTATTGCAAAACAATAAAAAAAATAATAATACGAATTTTATATATTTACTCGAAAGTAGTTGATATCTTGATAACTAAATTGCAATAAATAAAACTATCTATAATAACGTAATACATTGTTTCAATAGCGAACTCAATTAAAAAAAAAACAAAAGAGAAAGTAAAAAAAAACTCTCCATAAATATTGCATCGTAGAAAGATAATATTTCAATATCCGGTGCTGATTCTTACTGAGGTGAATCGTAATTAGAATCGGGTCTATCTGCAGTAAATTATATCAAAATCCACGTTATATTTCATGGTTATAGCTGTAATTATTATGATAAAACTTTGTAAAATAAATAAATTTATAACTAGAATGCCTGTGTAGCGGAAGTGGAGGGCATTTCTTGTCTACGTTAAAGCCTGTATATTAATGCAGTAGACTGAGGGAACCTAGTCTTAAGACGGAGTGTCTGTCCCCCACTTTCCGCTGAATTTTGGGTACATTGCGTGTTGAGTTGCGGAACTCACCGCCGCGCTTTGCCTCGTTACCAGAGACTCGTTATGAGTACGTTTAAGCCTGTATATTAATTTATTTCTTGTATTCCGCGTATCTGCTGTATGCGGTAGGCTGAGGGAACCTAGTCTTAAGACACTCCGTTTCCAACTTTCCGCTGAATTTTGGGTGCATTGCGTGTTGAATTGCGGAACTCAACGCCGCGCTTTACGTTACCAGAGCGAAGGAATGAAAATGTTAAATATTTCAATTCCTCGAAAGGGGATCGAACCCACAATCTGTTGCTATTATATTTATATAAAATATTTTATATAATCTTTGCACTTACAGTTATGGCGTCAAATTAAAAAAATACTATTATATGTGAAAATATTATAATATTTAAGAGTTTTAATCAACAAATATGAATTGATATCGATATATAATATAAATGTAGCAATATCGTAACACAAGGTTTTATTTTTTCTAAATATGAGAGATTACGATTATATCATAAAAATAACATAACCTACTAGAAGTTTGTTACTTTCCTGTAAAATTATGAAATAAATCGTCTAAAATATATTAAATTGAGGGCAGGACCTGTAAACACGATAGGTAGTGAATTCGATTCCTACTCAAGAAAGTGAAATACTTAATACTATCATTTTCTCGTTCTTGTAATGAGGCATGTGCGGCGTTGTGTTTCACCAGTCAACACGCAATGCCTTCGGAGTTCGGCAGAAAGTGGACAACGGAAGTGTCTTAAAGGGAACCGACTGTCATAACACAAGGTTTGATTATACAGCGTTAAGCTAAAAAAAACCATGTAAAATAATAAAAAAAAGACACTACTTTACTTTATTTTAATATTAAACTAAAAAAAAAATATAAACAAACCCACTACCACCCCTCTCTCCCTGCAATCCGTCAAAATATAAAAACTACAATCTATTACAAATATAATTTTGGCTTCCAAATAGTACTTATTTAGTCAAGGGTTAAGAAGCCATACATTTATTCACAATGGGGTGTCTTTTTAACGCCGACTATTTTGATGGGACAGGTCGTTTTGCTTTGAAGGGGTTAGTGCCCCTATAATTTGAATTTTTTTTGCTTTGGAAGTGTAAATCGGAAACTTTTATTGTTATACACAATGTAGCTCGAATTGTTTGTGATAGACAGATTTGTTAAATTATTTGTATGTTGGTTGATAGATGGTGAATTTTGCTTATGTGTGCTATGTTATTCTACTGTGATTTGCTATAAGAAGTTTTTATTTGTCACCTTCAGGCTGTATCCCGCACATAGCAGGGTAGGTAGAGGGAACATGGGAACCTAATGTTTAAGACACTTACCTCCCGAAAGTAATAAAACATTCTCATTAAGAACGAAAGTACCGTTCCCCACTTTCCGCCGAATTCTGGAGGCATTGTGTGTTAATTGGCGGAAGTGATTAAACATTATTTTTAATTTTAGATCTTGAGAACGTAGCATTAACAAATGAAACGACCAATCTGACTAAACTAAAGAGGCTATTGTAGATAAAGCATATTATGTCTTATTTTATTGTATCTGTTTCTAAAAAAATCCAAATTAAAAAATAAAACAAAATAAAAAAAAATGCTTAAGCAAATAGCCCTCAACAAAAACTTACATAGCTATACCACTTCTATATTTACATCTGTCATATAATACAAAAAAAAAACTAAAAAAAAGCGATTCGAACCCACTCCCAAAGGTCCCAGTAATCATTCAACACTTGCCCTTAGCCCTAATCTCGGCAAATCTAATCATTCATCATACACATCTGTGGTTCTATCGCGCGAGCGTTTATAAAGTCGCTAGTGTCGACCAACAGTTGGTGTCCGATCCCCCTTGTTTTTGAAATATACGGAAACGTTCTCTTGTTTTAACTGTTTGCTAGAAAAATATGGATTAAATATTGCTAGCAGGGTTGTGGGTTTGATTTTCACTGGAAGAAATTAAATATTTAATATTTTAATTTCTTTTTCGCTCAGGTCGAGGCAAAAGCTCGGTGTTGAGTTCTGGCACTCAACACACAATGCTTCTAGAATTTGGTGGAAAGTGGTAAGTGGAGTGTCTTATCACTAGGCTCCCTCTGTGTACTCTGCTTCATATAGGATACAGCATGAGGCTGAAAAAAATTGAGTAATTAAAAAGCGATTTTTTTTATTATACTATGGTTCATATAGGTGACATATTAGCTTAATATTTAATATTAATAGTATACAATTTTATATAACAATAAAAGAACAAAAACACAAGCAATTAACAACTTAAGAAAACATTTATTAAATTCACTTTCAAAAAGTGTTAAATGTTACCTTTAATATATAGAAATAAATGTTCTTCCGCTAGAAAGCTTAAAATCAAAACTCCATACAGCGGTAAAGTACAAGATTCTCTGCCGTATGTTCACACACGCACTCGACGCGGAGGGATTTCGCGAATTAAATGACAATTTTAACGTGTAACAGTTCGGTGATAAAATAAATATCGTTTGCAAGCTAGATAGTAGGGATGGGTGGGTGAGGGTTGGAGGGTGAAGGTGAATTTTGTTTTTATATATGTACTTATAAGGAAAGTTAATTTTTGTTTATATAATAAAAAAAAAAGTTTTATACTTGTGTTGAGACATTCTGTTTCTCACACATTTATATTTGTATATATAATATAATTTTAGAGAATTTTTGTTTTTAAATATATATTTTGTGTTAAAACACTCCGTTTTTCACTTTGTGGCCAACTTTTTTAGCGGAATTCAACGTCTTTGTCTTAGAGAATATAATAGAACGGTAAAATGAAAATAATTCTTTGCTTTCGTGGGAATTGAAGCCGCGACCATCGTGTTTACAGTCGCTGTACCATTGCGATACGATGACCTCGACTCTAATGAAATTATATAGGACCTTGAATAAGTTGCTGCTGTTTTTTGAAAGATGGCGTTGCGGCACTCTGTGCATGAAATTTGGTACGGTAACGAATCACCAAAGTTGTACTATATGTAACCTCAAATTATAGTAGAATAGTGTTTACTACAGTGTCAACTACATATTTATTTTCCGTTTGTGAAAATGTGTACTTTTGTGCCAAATAAAGTGTTTTTGCGGGGAATTTTATTGCACTGCTTTATTCAGAAAAAATCTGCAGCAGAAGCACACAGAATTCTCGTTGAGACAATGCTTTGTCGAATACAACGTGCAGAGACTGGTTTAGGCGCTTCAAAAGTAATGATTTTGACCTTGAAGACAAAGAGCGTTCTGGAGCACCGACAAAATTTGAAGACAGAATTGGAGGCATTGCTTGAAGAAGATCCATGTCAGACGTTAGTAGAGCTCGGGAAAACGTTACAAGTAGATGCGTCAACAGTTTCAAAACGTTTAAAAGCGTTAGGAATGATCCAAAAGCAAGGGCATTGGGTGCCGTATGAGTTGAAGCCGAGAGACGTAGAACGACGTTTTCTCATGTGTGAATTGTTGCTTCAACGGCAAAAGAGAAAAGGTTTTCTGCACCGTATCGTCACTGGGGATGAAAAGTGGATTCACTACGACAATCCAAAGCGAAAAAAATCGTGGGGCATGCCGGGTCACGCATCAACATCGTCGCCAAAACCAAATATCCATGGTTCTAAGCTTCTTCTCTGCATTTGGTGGGATCAGCAGGGCGTAATTTATTATGAGCTGCTTAAACCTAATGAAACTATCACGGGAGCTCGCTATCGACTTCAGTTGATGCGTTTGAGTCGCGCTCTGAAAGAAAAGCGGCCACTATACGAGCAGAGACACGACAAAGTGATTTTATTACATGATAATGCTCGGCCACATGTGGCAAAACCAGTCAAAACTTACCT
Source organism: Heliconius hermathena (assembly GCA_013403705.1). Lineage (NCBI taxonomy): Eukaryota > Metazoa > Arthropoda > Insecta > Lepidoptera > Nymphalidae > Heliconius > Heliconius hermathena. The sequence goes on from JAAIXJ010001878.1 coordinate 179,335, forward strand.
GGAAACACTTCAATGGGAAGTTCTACCCCACCCGCCGTATTCACCGGACATAGCCCCCTCCGATTACCACTTGTTTCGGTCGATGGCGCACGGTTTAAGCGAGCAGCGCTTCCATTCTTTTGAAGAAGCCGAAAAATGGCTTGATTCCTGGATTGCCTCGAAAGATGAGTCGTTTTTCCGACGAGGGATTCAATTGCTACCAGAGAGATGGGAGAAAGTGGTCTCTAATGATGGACAATACTTTGAGTAATGTCATTGTAAGCATTATATTTTAAATTATTTTTTTTTAAACAAAAAAAAAAAAATTCAAGGACCTATTATTATGTAATATGTGTACAGGTTATATATTTTACTTTAAGAAGTTGGTATGAGGTCAGACGTGACAGGTTGTGGGTTCCTTTCCCACTTAAAGAAAAGAAATTTTTAATATGTTCATTCTCTCGCTCTGGTAACAAGGCACAATGCGGCGTAGAGTTCCGCCTCCCAAAACGCAATGCCTTCAAAATTCATCTAAAAGTGGGGAACGGAAACGTCTTAATGGGAACATACAGTATAAACACTAGGTTCCCAGATTCTCCCTGCCTATCCTGCCATATGTCGGATAATTCGTAAAGTTAAAAAGAAAAAGAAGTTAAGTCATATAATACATTTTATATCATAATTAGAATTATTATAGAATTTTCATAATTACGATTATAATTATAAAATATTATACAAACAGTAAAGTAACAGTAAATACTATAGTATTTACTGACATTTTAAATTATAAAATCAAATTAAATCAGCTTCGCGCTGTATCCCGCACGCAGCAGGTTAGGCAGAGGGAATCTAGTGTTAAGACACTCCCCTTCTCCACTTTCCGCTGCATTGCGTGATGAGTGGCGGAAATCAACGCCGCGTTTGGTGTTACCAACCGAGGAAATGAAAATATTGATGTAAATAAATATTTCATTTCCTCGAGTGGGGATCGAACCCACAACCAGTTGATTTTACAGTCACACTTTGTGCCCCTTGCGCCAGGACTGGCCTCTGACATTTTAATGCGTTATTTATTCTAGAATCAGTTGTATTAAACGTCCCTCTCTCATTCGCTGAGATCTCTACCTACAGCTTGAATGTTTAATTGCTTATTTACATTGACAAATGCTCGGCCAAACAGTACAGTACTTTTGGTTGTATCTATTCACCCTGATTTATATATTTGTAATACTAAAGTTTGTCTTCTCTACAATTTGGGAATGTAATATTGCCTGAATTAGTTCTATTTTGTATGTATATAGATTATTTTGTTGAAATAAATGTTTTCTTTTTTTTTCACGCTGTATCCAGCACACAGTAGGTATCTACTCTGTCTACTATAGAGGGAATAAAATATTTACTCTGTTCTCCATTTTCCAAAGAATTCTGGAGGTATTACGTGTTCAGTGGCAGAATTTAACGCCGCGCTTTGCCTTAATACCAGAGCGAAGAAAACGGAAATATAAAATATTTAATTTCCTCAAATGAGAAGCGAGCCCACAACTTGTCACGTTTACAGATTTTTTATTATTAGTAAAAATAATGCTCTGTTGAATTAATCTAAAAAGCTCTTTTTGATTTTGTTAACGACTTCAGCGGCAGAACGAGAATTACGATACCTATAGTTGATAATAATATTATATATATTTTTTATTTATACTTATTTGATAATTTTACAAATATTATCGCTTTAAAAATAAATCAGCTTCACGCTGTATCCCGCATATCCCACCACGACGGCCTCTAATTTAAAATTTTTAGGAGCATTTAAAATGTGACTAAAATATAACTTTAAATATTGACTCTAAGTCAATATTTAAAGTTATATTTTAGCCACATTTTTTGTTTCAAATCGAACCCCAACGCCTCGGTACGGGTGTACTGTAAGACACGTCCTTGCCCAGTCAGGCACCTCAGCTCAGTTCTAAGCTTAAAGGATTTACCTAATTCAATGTGACACGGGCTTGACGAGAAAAAAAAAGAAAAAAAAACTATAAGTTGACAGCACCGCGCCTTACGACATCGTTAAATCCCGTCCGTCTGATAAAGATCTGTGACACCTTCGCTTTTTAAAAAAGTAAAAATAAACGTTAAAAATTGAACGTCAGAACCCACCTGGGCTACTGTATTCAAATGTATTTTTTCCCCGAAACCCCGTGGTTTTCGGGAAACCACCCTTAGTATGTGTGAGGTCGTATTTTAAGCTCATTTCGTAGTTTTTGTTAAGTTTTTGTGGTGATTTTGTGGTGATGGAGTGAAGGACAATTGTTATTTGTGCTCACAAATGGGTACTTATTAAGATAGCATCGGCAACGTATCGTTGTAACGAGATTGCATTTGATACGCGTGATCTTTTACAAGTTACAGGTAAAACTTTTAAAAATATTGTATCTTGCATATAGCTGGGTAGGTAGAGGGAACCTAGTGTTAAGACACTACGTTCCCATAAATACAGTGTCTTAATGTTATGGTTCACATTAGAATAGTGTATGAATAAGTGTATTAATGGGAACTTAGTGTTACCTTTTCCTCCTAAGTGGAGCTACTCTCCGGCGCTTTTTGCCTCGACACTGGAGCAAAGAAATAGAAATATTAAATATTCCATTCTTGGAGTGAAATCGAACCCACAACCTGTGTTACGGCAAATGATATGACACTTTAAGCTAAGAAGTATTGTAAATTAAAAAAATATATATAATGATAAATATTTGCCCTTACACTAATGCTTTTCTTTCTGTTTTGATTTTTCTTTTTGTGTTTCTTGTTGATGTAATAAACTATTAAATAATAAAAATAATAATAATATTTAATGAGGCCTGAGGCCAGTCGTGGCGCAGTAGCTGACAAAGTGTGACTCAAACACGACTTGTTTTGGGTTCGGTCTCCACTCGAGGAAGTGAAATATTTATTTACATTTAGTGAAATGAAATATTTATTTTCATTCAGAAGTTAAATATTTATTTTCATTTCTTCGCTCTGGTTTCGAGGCAAAAGTGCTGCGTTGAGTTCCGCCAATCATCACGCAATGAATCCAGAATTCTGCTGTAAGTGGGGAACAGAGTGTCTTAACACTCGGTTCCCTCTGCCTACCCTGCTGTGTGCGGGATACAGCGTGAAGCTGATAATATTTAAGCCGTAAAAAATATTTTTAAATAAAATGCAATGTGCAAACACTATATGCTTTATTCTAAAATTCTATTTACCAAACCATAGCAAAATAAAGGAAATAAACACATCTTATATCCTTGTCCAGTCATATTCGTGTCGCCCATCCCATTATAGTCTAGGGATCGATCTCGGTAGCAGCATTGTATTCAAATGTTTAGAATTTAAATACAAAAACGCGATTATGTCGCGAAGCACCACGTTATAATATAAGCCTTGCGTCCTTTGCGATTGTCATCTTCTTAGTTGAGTAAAATTAAGGTACTTCGTCGCTAGATATTGAACGACGAGTTTTTCTATACTTATTACAAAACAATATATATCTAGTTTCGTTGGTTGTGATTTCGAATACCGTTTGAGGGGATATCTTTATTTATAATATATTTATTGGTATGTCTTTACTTTTCTGAAACAATGGGTGACATTTTTTTTGGATATCTAATGTAAGAATGACATGAGCAGTTCAGTAGAGTTGATTTTCTAAGTATGTATGAGGAAAATATAACTACAGATTAAAATTATACCTGTTTTAATTTTAAATTTAAAATGGTTTAAAACCATGAAGTAAAAAAAAAACAATAATAATTTGATGAAATTATAACCTACGATATATCAATAATAAAAAAATATATATCATATGTGAAAAAATATATAGAACGAATACACAAAAACGCCGCGTTCCTTTTTAATAGAAAAAAAATCGCGGCGTTTCTTAATAAGTGTATAAGTTCACGAAACGTTTGTTCCAGATAGAAAATCATAATCCATCTTGCTGCAGTTGGACCGCACTATCATTAAGTGCCATTGTTACACCTTCCGGTTTACATTTGGATATTTCTTGAACTATATATCTACATACTACTACAATTAAATTGTAATTTTATTTAATAACATACTGTATGTAAATGAATTTATTAAAATATATTTAGGTATATATTATGTGGCGCAGGAGTACAAGCGTGTGGCTGTGGATTGCCTCGTCTATATCTCGAAATTTCGGCGGAAAGTGGAGAACGGAGTGTCTTAACACTAGGTTCGCTCTAACTAACTATATGCAGGAGAACGTTGAAAAAAATCTATATAAGAGTGTTAGAGTACATCTTAAATGTTTTAGGTTAAAAATAACAGTTATTGAAGACTTCATTAAAAAGATATCATCATCTTTCAAGTACTTTTTATATTTTGTCTAATTTAATATTATGTAGAGGCCAGTCGTGGTGCAGCGGCACAAAGTGTGACTGTAAAACCGGCTGGTTGTGGGTTCGATCCCCACTCGAGGAGATGAAATATTTACTTAAATTTATATTTCCATTTCTTCGCTCTGGTGTCGAGGCAAAGCGCGGCGTTGAGTTCTGGCACTTAACACGCAATGCCTCCAGAATTCGGCAGAAAGTGGGAGTGTCTTAACACTAGGTTTCCTCTGCCTACCCTGCTGTGTGCGGGATACACCGTGAAGCTGATTTATTTATTTAATATTATGTTAAAACTTTATTATATATAAAAAACAAAACTTTTTATATGGAAGTCACATAATAATAAATAATTTAAACATTTAACACAAACAGCTGTTGCAACTCGACTTGAAACGTGACACAAAAATAAATAACTATTAATAATAACAACACAAGAAACAAATAGATACAGGATATGCATATTTGATATCACAAATAAAATAAAACAAAACAGAGTGAGATTGGATTAAAATTGCAATATTTTTATTATAATATTATATGTCAATCTAATGAACGTAAAGGCGTGAGAAAAATGCGCAAAGATTATTTTATTGTAGACGTAATACAAGTATTACATCGGGTTTGTTTTAATACTTTGGTAAGCGAAGTAAATCCACTGAGTGATCAATGAGAACCAATAAACGCTTTATATCGGCGCAAGCGCTGTCATATTTATCGTCAAAGAATAAATACTATATGGATATCGCTCAAATAAAGTGTTTTTTTTTTATAAAATTAAATCGGCTTCACGCTGTATCCCGCACACAGGATGGTAGACAGAGAGAACTTGACTTGAGTGTTAAGACACTCCGTTACCCATTTTCGTGAGCGTGGCGGAACTCTAAGCCGCGCTTTGTCTCGACTCCAGAGTAAGGAAGTTAAAATTTAAATTTAAATATACATATATTCCATTTCCTCGATTGGAGAACGAACCCACTACCAATCACGTCACATATCAGTTATCGATTTCAATGTAGTGTATTGTGTAAAACAAGACAAAACAATCGTTTTGTCTTGTTTTTCTAGATTTCTTTTAAATAAAGAAAATGAACGATGTCCTATGACATTTTTGGTAAAATCGTTATTTTAAAAGAAGTTCATGTCGAGACCACTTAGCGAGCGACGGGTAGTTGACAAATATAAATTCTGACAGACAATTATTTTGTTTCGTCTTGAAACAGCACGAACATTGTTTCTGTCAAAATGTTGGATACGGTTAGTAACCTGAATGATATATACATAGATATTTAAGCAATTATTTTTTTTATATATATAATTTTTAAAATGAATATTCGAAGAAAATACTTTGCTTAACGAGATCACGATGAAAATTAAAAAAAAAAAAACAATATTTATATCTTATTAAAAAGAAAGAGATATAGATAATATATTTTTACTATAAATGTAGATTTTTTTTAAAGAATTGCAACAACAATTTCCTTATAAAATATAATGATTTCAAAGTTTATCAAAACTTTTCGCATTAACTTCCAAAATACGAAACACCTTAAAAAAATAATTTACACATCACAAAGTAGCCAATACCGTGACGTCGTTTAACAATATAATTATAGTTTATATTTGATAGCTCAATCGTCTATATAAATTTGATCTATGAACCGTCTCGTATGTCACTCGGATTAAGGCGCGCGCGCAGGTAGTCTGAATAAATTGTCACTGTCTATTGCGACTGACAGCTCATTCAGGGCTATCGATGATATTAAAAAGTAAACAATAGGCAAGAGCTTAAATAAAACTTCCGTAGTTAAGATAATTTTTTTAGCCCTAAAAAAATATTAATTAAAATTCTCAAATCTCAGGGGATACTATAGTAATATTATTAGTTTTGTAAGTTATTAAAATGTTAATTTCTTTCTTTGTAATTCATTAAAAAAAAAACAATATTTGCGCTGTAATAATACTGGTTCCCATTTTTACTTATTCGCAATTAAATTAGCCTAACTAAAACAAAATAAATAAATTGTTAGTTTTAGCCAATTAAAAAAAATATATATTATTGTTACAGGAAAGACATTTTTTTTAACTGGCAACCCTCAGGCGTGTCACGAGTAATCCTCATCAGCGTTAGGCAACACGGGTAGCGCGTGAGAACGAGCGCCTTGACGAGTCCTCCTCTCTACAAGGTCACCTTTACATTGTTACACACGATTTAATATGGTCCAGTGGTTAGTATGGTATATATAGAAGATAGTAACCAGTTCATAGTATTTTTAATAAAAAAGTAGCTGAAATATAGAATACGTTAATTACATTTTTTTTTAAAGCTTCTGGTAAAGGTTGTTTTGTATATAAGAAGTATTTTATTATTTTTTATGCATAATCCACAGTTAATATGGCAGACCGTGAAGTCAATGTTTATAAGATATTATATTGTTAATTTTTTTCGCTAATTGGTCTAGAAAAATTGTGTGGTGGGTGTCCAACCCAATGACACACTTTGACCTCTTTTTAATGTTGTTTCGTCCATATGCAGTTTGGGCAGAGCAAAAAATAAAAATTATTTGAAGCATTTTATTTTGAATACGTCTGATTACAACGTACACTTAAATTAGTTTTTAAATCATTAAAATTAAATTAAATCAGCTTCACGCTGTATCCCTCAGCAGGCAGCAGGGTAGGCAGAGGGAATCTAGTGAATCTAGTAGAACGGAGTGTCTTTAGACACTTTTCCAAACTTTCCGTCGAGATCTGGAAGGCATTGCGTGTTAAGTGGCGGAGCTCAATCCCGCGTTTTTCCTCGACAGAGCGAAGAAATGAGAATATACATGTAAATAAATATTTCATTTCTTCGAGTGGGGATCGAACCCATAGAAGCTGGAAAAAAATAGATATAAATATATTTTAAACAACCATACCAGGTGAAAATATGAGAATATAGATACACTATATTAATATAAACATTACATACAATAATAGTTAAGATCATTACACTCAATTAGAAAGTAATCATTAATAAGCATTGGCTAATTATATTATTTCAAAAATTAAGAATTTTGCTGAAGCCGGCGCCTGACGGTTGTGGGTTCGATTGTCACTCGGGGGTATTATATTTCGTAAGTGGAAATTTTTTCGCGGCGTTGAGTTCCACCACTTAAGTTGATAAAAACAATTTTGGTCAATCAAGTAAGACATTCTAAAACGATATATATAAAAATAAAAAAAAGAAGCCAGTCGTGGCGCAGCGGCACGAGGTGTGACTGTAAAACCGACTGGTTGTGGGTTCGATCCCCACTCGAGGAGATGAAATATTTACTTAATTTTATATTTCCATTTATTCGGTCTGGTGTCGAGGCGCGGCGTTGAGTTCTGCCACTCAACACGCAATGCCTCCAGAATTCGGCAGAAAGTGGGGAACGAAGTATCTTAACACTGGGTTCCCTCTGCCTACCCTGCTGTGTGCGGGATACAACGTGAAGCTGATTTTTAAAAAAAAAATATTACGATAACGCTTATCTACGCTTAATATTCTACCAATATTAGTACCAAAATTGCTATTTTACTATTATTACTATTATACCTTAATACACTTTTACTTATTTCAAAAAAGACAACAATACTAAACAAAGCACGGAGCTAACAAAAGCTAAGCTTACCTCAAAAAAATTGCATGCCCAAGGGCATGTACGATGCACGAAATCTCGCCAGACGTGGCTGACGTCGGCTGCCACTCAAAAGGGCTTCGACTAATCCCGGTTGGCTTAAGGAAAAAACACACCGACGGACCCCTGATGTCCCGAGCAAGCGTTCACGCTTGGCTGATCTGCCCAAATGTACGAACAAGCCTCGTGTTGGTTGCCAAGTCAATATCACTCTTTTTGGTATGAGCATAGGGTGCTCGAAAGCAGTTCTAGCTGATGGGTAGGAAATCTGCAAATGTTGAGCATTTGACGCTTGAGCTTTCGCTTTATAATGTAATTGTTGGATGAGGTTTTCTTTTGTAAGGTATGTGAGTTGTGAGTGAGAGATTTTTTTTTATTTTCGTATGGATAAACTTAAAAATAATATATATTTTTTTTAATATTTCTAAAAGTAATCTTGACGAATTTTCGCCTATTAATTGAATTAAATTACATAACAACCTGTCCGGACCTGATGATGACATCGATATCTTCCACGACAAGGTCATTCATTGACTTAAAAAAAATTACCACAAATTTAGTTGTAAAAATTAACTCGAAGCTATAGCTTTATTCACTGCATTGATATATAGTATCGCTTATTTTACCATTTTTAATTTTCATGAATTCTAATTTTACTATGTATTATAATTTATTATGTGCCTTATTGTATTATTATAATTGTATTAATTTTCACTTGCAATTTTTTATTGTTTTAAATGTAATTTTATTTTTTAAAATTTAATCTTTTAACTATTTTTAATTGTATTTAACTGCAATTTTATTTAATTTTAACTGTAATTAACTTCATTATTATATATAATTATCATTAGTAACTCATCAGGATTATTTTGTGAATGCTGTACATATCTATAATTGATATTTGTAACAGAAACAGACCGATACACGAATATTCATTTAATATTACAAGTTACATGTATTGTTGATATGTCAAATAAATAAATAAACATTGTATACACTAATAAAAAAAACTGTCTTTTACATCTTACATTGCGGCGTTGAGTTCCGCCACTCAACACGCAATGCCTCCAGAATTCGACAGAAAGTGGGGAACGGAGTGTCTTAACACTAGGTTCCCTCTGCCTACATACTGCCTGGAATACAGCATGAAGCTGATTTATTTATTATTTGTCTCTTACATCCATATTACATATATATAAATCTTTAATAATTAATTGAATATTTTATTTCTAAGTTTAAATTTTACTATAGTACATTACAAAATAAATATTAACACAATAATATCTTAAGGTACCTCTTAAGGTACCTCTAAAGCAATAAATAATGATATTTATAAACGTTTACTAAAATTCGTGTGCAACTGATCGTAAAAGTAACCATAATATTAAATTCACTTTCTTAAGCATTTGCGGTTTCCCAGAAACCAGGAAAAGAAAAGAGATCGTATTTAGATACAATTACACCAAAGAAAGCCGCTATTGCCAGCAAATTTATCTAGAAGCCTATAGAACTCCTCAAAAATGTCAACTGTCAGATTGAAAGGACCACACGTACAAGAATTATTCGCACTATGGATTTACCTTACCTTCCTTGGAAACACCTTTTATTCAGCGTGGATAAACCAACAAAGAGGCGTCGAAATCCATACCTTTGCTAATCCGCTAAAAAAAACAACTCCTAAAAGTTCGCAGACCGAAAAGTAGAAAAGGCGAATCCAAAAACAGATTATGACAAGCCCCTATTTTGTTTGTAAACATATCTATGATGCTCACAAAGGAGGTTCGTAATGTGACACCTTTGCTGATTGGATGTATGTATAAGTTAGTCATTGATACGTGAATTTTTCATTGTGGCAACATTGGCGCGGATTGGCGGCAAAATAGTCAAATTGTTGACATTTCGGAGGTATTAAATGGCCACATCTGCGTGGTAAAATGGGCGTGCTGTTGTGTAATTTAATTGGCTTTTGTAAAAAATAGGATTTACTCGGATTCGGATGTTTGGATGAATAGAGAAGTTATGCTGATTGTTGTGATAAAAGGTTTATAAAAACATGGCTATATTGTAAAATTGGTGGTGCAGATAAATGTTGGTCTTGTTTTATTTAGATATTTATTGTAATATTTAGTTTTTAGAAAACGTATACAAGGTTAGTCGTGGCGCAGCGGCACGAGGTGTGACTGTAAAACCGACTGGTTGTGCGATCGATCCCCACTCGAGGAGATGAAATATTTACTTAAATTTATATTTCCATTTTTTCGCTCTTGTGTCGAGGTTAAGCGCGGCGTTGAGTTCTGCCACTCAACACGCAATGCCTCCAGAAATCGGCAGAAAGTGGGGAATGGAATGTCTTAACACTAGGTTCCCTCTGCCTACCCTGCTGTGTATGGGATACGGCGTGAAGCTGATTTGATTTTTTAATTTGATTTGTATAGAATTTTAACATAGCGGGAGCCTTGGAACCCGCCCAAGCGATCTGACCACTAAGCCATATGATCTTATCATATTATGTTTCTAATATATTTGTGTTAGTATCTCTGTAGAGATTATTTTATCAATTCCAGAAGAATGCTATTTGTTTAATATTTCTAACGTATAAAACTGTTTTCGCACAAAATCAAATAGAAAAACATTTTTAGAAAACGTATAGAATATATCAAAAAAATACCGTAGTACCCGGCAGTAAATAAACGACCCACATAACATTTTTAGCATAAAAAATCTCCTAACCTGGACCAAGCGCGACATACATACAACATTAACCTTGAACACGTCCTAGTTCAAAATGTGATCAAATTGACAATCATCAAAGCCATCAGCCAGCTTACTCAAAGAGACAGTGGCATGCAAAATTTGGTCTGCAGCTCTGGCCACTCGGAGACTAATGATCGCGGATACCGGCCGCCCTCATCCATTTAGGGGTGGCGCATAATGGTCATTGGTTTTAGCAATTATTACATAATATTTTTTTTTATTAATTATACGCAAGAAAACAGCATTTCATCATCATCATCATCGTCATTCATCTGTTTAAGATATCTCTGACAGTCAACTAGTGGAAGTAGATGAGTGACAAGTAGAAGGTAAATAATAATATTTAATATTATATATTTTTTTACTTAAAATTAAAGTTTTATTAGATTATTAATATCAGTTAGATATATAAAGGAAAATGTTTTGTAAATCATCAGTATTTATCTATAGTGTTGACTATGAAATAGGCTGTATAGGTTTATTTATTGATAGTAGAACTAATTTTAGTATACAGCTTCTATAAAATTCTGCCAAAATCCACCTTAAAATAAGAATTTTCAACGAAAAAATGTTATTCGAGAGATACAACGGGTATTTCGTATTTTCCAAGATGTTAAGCCACTGTTATTTCTAAAGAAAAAAAACTTTTGCTCGAAACGGAGTCGTAAACTAGATTTTCCCAATAGGCAACCCTACGCTCCAGCGTCTAGTTCTGTAATGAAGCAATTTAAATGCATGAAGCAGGGCGCGACAGACGCTTGGTGGGGAGAGGAGAGTTTACTTTAAAAGGTCACAACTCTCCTATACTTTTATTACAAATTCTTTCTTAAATACTTAACCAAATAGAGTATATTTTTGTTTGATAATTGTCTATGATATAGTTGTTTTATATTATTGGCTATATAGTAGGTATGGATGATAGTGGCTGTTCGGGGTAAGCTACGTATATCTCTCCAGGTACAGGATTACACGAGGGTACAGGGACGTCGGCGGAAATGTTTTCCTAACTTATTTCGTATAGTGAAAGGAAAAGTGGGGAAAGTGGCGTCGATTCACAGTGCCTCGAAGTTTGCTGAGGCGCTGTGGACGCGTGATATACTATTGAATAGAAGATTTACGATAAACTTATCTATATAAGATAGAATTATAGCGGCTCGGTGTCTGTATATGGTAGATGTATAAGAGAAAATGTTATCGGGGGTATTTTAATAACGTAAATCAGCTTCATGCTGTATCCCGCACACAGCAGGGTAGGCAGAGCGAACCTAGTGTTAAGACACTCCGTTCCCCATTTTCAGCCGAATTCTACAGGTATTGCGTGTTGAGTGGCTAAACTCAACGCCGCGCTTAGCCTCGACACCAGAGAAAAGAAATGGAAATATAAATGTAAGTAAATATTTCATCTCCTCGAGTGGGGATCGAACCCACAACCAGTCGATTTTACAGTCACACTTTGTGCCTCTGTGCCACGACTGGCCTCAATTACGTAATAGAACTAAAGTGAATGACTATTTTTTTTTGTGTTAACCAATATAATTTCAAATTTCACTATCTTATATTGGCAACCTTTTCTTAACATTTGATGTTGTTTTGTTTTAATTGGTTTATAAATAAAAAAGATATACTATTTTAAAGAATGTTTTTCAATAAAATAGTTACTGTTTTATTGAATTGACTAAAATTTTACTTTTCTATATATATACATATAGGTATAGGTTATAATATTATTTTAAAAAAGAGGTATAGGTTATAATATTATTTTAAAAAAGTTTTACAATGTATACCTATATATTTTATTTATCTGCTTCACGCTGTATTCCTCACACAGCAGGGTAGGCAGAGAGAACCTAGTGTTAAGTCACTCCGTTCCCCATTTTCCGCCAAATTCTGTAGACATTACGTGTTGAATGGCGGAAATCAGTGCCGCACTTTGTGACACCAAAGCAAAGAAATTATAATATTAAATATTTCATTTCCTCGAGTGGGAATCGAACCAACACTAAAACAAAACACACATCGTACTATGTGTATAATCCAAAAGGAATCGTTAAGTATGATTACAATATTATATTTACAATGTTTTTGCTCGAACAAGACGTTAAGGGCTTCACGACGGTAAGGGGTTGGTGATATATCTATAGGTTATCACGAGGGCACTTGATCGACGTCACTAGACGACAGTGGGGTTGATATATTAATATTAATTATTTTATATTATTATTTTTACTATTTATAATAATAAGAATTATTATAATATTTATATTTTTATTTTTTTTAAATAACCAAGATTGAGTTGATTGGTTGGTTGGTTGACGCCAGTTAAGGCGCATGGGCACAAATGGGTGACTGGAAACGCGACTGGCTGTGGGTTCGATTTTATTGTTTGTGTTTTTTTTTTCAAATAACCAAAAACCGCTATTCACTATATGTAAGAATATTTAAAAGTGTGTGATGGTTATGCTTCGATTTTCATTTTTAGTGATAGACTGTATTGTGAATTATTAAATAAGAAACTATCCTCCGCAAAAGTTATTAAATTTGCAAAGTTTCGAATTCAGCCGGAGAGTGGAGAATGAAGTGTTTACAACTCTACGTTATCTCTGTTTCTACAGTATAACTTGTAGGTGATAGTCATAAAATAAAATAATTTGTATTTAAAATGTGCAACTTGCATTTATATATTTTGCAAAAAATTAAAATATTTAAATTGGACTATATTGTACTACGTTGTCCTTCTTGTCTTTTAAGAAGATATCAAGTATATTCATTATATTTTATGAGATTTCCGTAAATAAACAGAGATTTTGTGCAAATTTTATTTTAAGATCACATGCTTTTATATAAAAGAGGTAAAATAATATTGTTTTCATTTTCTTGGCTACAAAAAAAGGACGAATCGAGACATTGCGAGTTAAGCGGAACTCAACGCTGCGCTATTGCTCTGGTACTAAATGGAAATATCAATAAATAATAATCCATTCCCGCCAGAGGGAATCGAAGCCACGACCGTTGCATACACTACGTCACAACGGCTCCTTAATAATAATAATATTTATCTTAAATATCCACCAGTTTTTTTTTGCTTTCACACCACCAATATTTCATTCCGATCGATATATTACCGTGCCAACCCTAAGCGGCAGTGTGTCTGACAGCCGCATTTCACCTGATCGAGGGAGCCGCTCTCTGTTTCTGAGCGACTAATCGAATTTTTCATTTAAAATGGAATTTGTTTTTACGGATATATTTATTATATTTTGTGGTTAAGCGCCTTGTTTATATTTATATTATATAGAACACTATTATATATAGAAATTTAAATTTTATTTATTTGATGTTTTTATGAGATTTTTTTTATATTAGTTTAATTTCTCTCTAGTTAAATCTAAATGAGAGAGATTATAAAAAAAATACATATTTTTCAAGAAACTGACATTCGATCTGTTGATTTATGTCAAATAGTGAATGCTTCCTGGAAAACCAAATAGTCTTTATAAATTCAGCATCACACCGTATCCCGCTGGGCAGGCAGAGGGAATCTAGTGTTAAGTCACACCGTTGACAATTTTCCGCCGAATTCTGAAGACATTGCGTGTTGAATTGCGGATCTCAACGCTGCGAATCCACAACCTGTTGCTTTTACAGTTACACTTTGCCACTGTGCAGTGGCGTAGCTAGGGTATTTGTTGCCTGGTGCGGCTTA
>JAAIXJ010000251.1:0-36837 GCA_013403705.1 Heliconius hermathena
TCAATGTCATAGCTGAACGAAGTATTTACTCACTTCGTTTACACGTATAATAAGTAATTTGAGCTTAAAGCATTTTCGACCTATTTGTCAATAAAAATATTATTATTATTAAGAATCGATAATATAATAGTATCGTGCATTAATTAAAAATGTATTCCATTTGGTTTCCACGTCTAAATAAAATGGTACAAACGATATAGTTTGAAATGTCGAAATTAATCGTATGTATAGATGAAGAGTTTTGTTCACATACCGAATAGAAATTTTATATAGAAATAATCTCAAAATTTGGAATCGCTAATATAATAAGTTCTTTGATTTTCACGATCATTACACATTTTAAATGAAACTATTTTAAGCGGATTAATCGCGTATATTTTATATTTTTATACATTTTTGGAAACTCGACGTTTCGAATACTTTGCGGTAGTCCGTGGTCACGGGTAGACTGAGGTGGCATTCGTCAGTTGACATAATTATTATATCAAACTACCGCCAACGATTTCTTTATTGCCTCGCGTACTGCCCTGGATTCCTGCAGAATGAGCTGATAGTATCTTGCCCTTTGGTATGGTGGGTTTGAGACTTCAATGATTTTATAAGTGGGTCCCAGATGGTAGAAAGTTTCCAGTCATCCTCTATTGAAATTAGGATGTTTTTGTATTTCAATAGCCTCGCGGATCATTCTAGGAAAGTATCTGTTTTTCTTAGCGAGGATTTGGAGTTTATCAAATCTAAGTAGTGTAGTGGCTGGGTTTATCCATAGTATGCTCACACACAGCTGACTTTGATACATGCCCATTCTTGATATTGGAGATGTGTTCCTTCACCCTAACACCGATGCTTCTCTTTGTTTGACCGATGTATGATAAGCCACAGTCACAATCCAGTTTGTATACACCTGCACTCTGTAAAGGAATATTACTTTTCACCGGTCTCAAGAATTAGCTCACTTTCTTGTTAGGCATGAATCTGGTTTTTATGGAAGCTCTTCTTAAGAAATAGAAATGCCGGCTGTTTCTCTACTGTGGATGGCTTGTTGGTCTTCTGACAACGCTGGCGGGGAACTGGCAGCTTGTTCTGATGAAGGGCAATCTTCACCTGGCGAAGCTCGTTCCCTAGGTGTTCAGCGTCGCAGAGGTGGTGTGCTCTCTGAAACAAAGATTTGCCAACGGTAGATAACTGCGTGGGGTGATGGTGAGATTCACCATTGAGGTATCTATTGGTGTGCGTGGGTTTCCTATATACTGTGTGGCCTATTGTGCCATGACTAACTTTATTACATTTGCAATAAAGTTAGTCTTTGATATGCAAGCAAATTCTAGATCTCTTCCTACGAGCCTCTCCTTGACAGCACACACGAACTTTTGCAACCTAAGGACGTGTGATTGACAACCATCTGTCATGGTCTGAACATATAAAACGTACGACGTCCAGAGTCAGAAAGCTTATGTTCCTCTTTAAAAACCTAAGATCGATTCTTAACCTGATAACATTGAAAATGGTTTATTACGTCCTGGTATAAGCGGTGTTATCCTATTGTGTAACCGTTTGGGGAGGTACTCGAAAAAACAAATTTCTCTAGAGAGAAAGGGCTCAAAGAAACTCATCTTTGAGCCCTTTCTTGAGAACTTAAGGTACTGTCTTCGACCTTCGACTTATATAATGAATTACAACTGTTAATAGTTAGAAAGCTTTATTAAATGTAATCTTATGAAAGCACTCCGAATTACCATATAAAACCAATCCCAATAAACGTAGGAAAGGCAGAGTATGTAGGTACTATAGAATATTGTAGGTTTGGAGATAGCCAGAAGTCAGTATTATTACTTCCCTTGTTCTGTATACAACAAAGTCAACAAAATTTTTCCTTTACGACCAAGAAAATGTAAAGAAAATGTAATGTAACACAGTGGCTACAAAGCTTAACTTATGATGAGACGAAAAATCTTACGGAGCTGTAATGCTGTGAGCTGCAAGTATGCATACAAACTCACGATCATATAATTAGGTTCTCATCGAGCTACGTCGCAATTCTTTACGCTTGTTACAACTTATTTATTTTGTTAGCATTTCTGTAGGGAGATTTTTACAAAATTCCATCCATTGACGTATATGGCTTAGATGGGCAGAGCGCTTTGACGGTTTCCAAAGAGGCGCAGGTTCAAATTCCGCTACGTAAAATTTTTTATACGTTTTCTTAATAAGTATTTTTCTTTCCTAAGTGTGGAATAACACTTTAAAAATGTTTAATTCTTTTTTACCTGTCGCGTTTACAGTCACACCTGTACCCTCCTTCGACGCTGCTTGCGACAAGCTTCAATCTTTTCTCAAAGTCTGTGAGGATGGATGTTTGTTTAACTTTCGCGCAAACACTCAGTAGGTACTTAACGGATTTAGATAAAACTTTACAGTAATAAATATAGCTTATATTAGAATAATATACGTTGGCCAGAAAATAAATAGATATAACTTGTCATCTATTATATATGTAAAGATTTTTTATAACATGGCCATAATATATAATAACAATAAGTTCAAACGGGCGAAGCCGCGCGTGGATTGCTAGTTTAGCATAGTATCTTTAATCATTATAATTT
Organism: Heliconius hermathena; assembly: GCA_013403705.1. NCBI lineage: Eukaryota > Metazoa > Arthropoda > Insecta > Lepidoptera > Nymphalidae > Heliconius > Heliconius hermathena. The sequence continues at coordinate 2,601 of JAAIXJ010000251.1, forward strand.
CTTTCATCAAATATTTAAAATCTATTCCGTTAATAACGAAATTTGGTAAAATACATAAGTCGAACCAGGGCCTAGAGGTATACATATTTGAAATAAATAGGTTCTTCTTGCCGAGAGAAACAACTATACAAATAATTCATGAACACTGTCTCGATACAACAGGCCGCGCTAATGCCGACAGCCACCCTCGAACAATCGATCGCACGTCCTTGTCCGCAATTACCGTTTTACGTGCAATGCAATGTTGGCATTTACATGCCAAATCTCACGAAAGCATTTTATCCATTTTGTAATCAATAAAGTAATAATGCAGTATTAAAGATGCGAGATATCTTGTTACATAAATTTATTTGTTAATAATAAAAACAACAATATTATTTTCTGTATAAGATGTTGAGGCAATGTTACTTTAGATATATAGCTACAGTAAAAAATTAAATTACAGTTTCGTGGGAAGCTTTTTAAAATTGAACAAATCAAGTCGTCTGCGATGCCAATCGTGATTCTCGACCATTAACACACCGGTACAAATTCTCTTAAAAAAATAATTTCATGGAAATAATATTCGAAACATATTCAATTAGCGCATGGTTCGCAGGTCAAACGCAACTAACGTCACAAAGTGCCGCTAGTAAATATATGTATATATACTTGTACGAAGCCTCGAAGCAAAACATTGAAATCAACTACGTCGGAACTGGAAGTAGAAACAAAGCGAGGCGCACGCGCGGTGCTGCGGCGCGCAGGGCGGGCGGCGGCGGGCGGCGGCGGCGGCAGTGAGGCGCGCTGCAGCGTCGGAGCCGCGGTCGAGAGCCACACGCGAGCCCGCGCGGGCCCCGAGCGATGCGAGCCGGCCCGCTCGACCCCGCGCGACCCCCTCTGTGAGTCCCCTTACGTAAGAGCGGCGAGCAGTGCTGCTCGCGTAAACAGTATCGATCGGGGTCCGCCGTCGCCGCCGGTGCACGTTACACCATGAAAACATATTTTGTTTCCGGTTGCGCTTTGGCTCAATGCTCCAATATAAATGTAAGGTACTCGGCCACTCGACGTGACCTCAAAGAGTGCTGTTGATTGACTTTTGTCGTAGATTTTTTTCTAATATTGTTCGTTTGTTTCGTTAGTTTTTGTAGATGAATGGTTATTTAATTAACTAATTTGGGCGTTGAGATATAGTTAAACATAATTATAAATGTGTTTGTATTTGTGTCCATCAGAATTTTGTGTTTAAATTAGAGTATAGGTTAGATAACAGTATACTTGACGCTTTGTTCAAAATAGGTATTTGTTTACAATATTTCTAATAATCAATTCAAGACGATCAACCAAATAACTACTATGTGATTAACAAAACAGCAACACTGTTCGGCTCGGATAGAAGTATCGTATAATATTAGGAGCGAGTGAGTTTTGACTTTCTATAATCATATAGAAGGAACGTCGTAGACTCACATTAAGTCAGAAGGTGATTATACGCAGACGGAGCTCCGCGGTATCTTATACGAACAAATCTCGACAGGTGTGAGGTGAGACGAGCAGTTGTAGGCGTTCCTTGGACACTCGCACGTGTGTTTTATTGGCTTGAATATCATTCTAACATTAAAGCCATGCTTTAATATATGCATACGGTATGTACGGAAGGTAAGCTGTTCTTAGAGTCATTCGTAGGCACACAAGTTTAATCCATTCTAAATTTTGTTACGCAATTCACAGTAAGCGCTCGAATATGTAGTTGCTGGAGATTTCAATTCATATATTTTTTTAATCGTCATAACTTTGTTGTTGCCAGTTAAATATGTTTGTTTGTTGCGCGCTGCATGCACCTACCCGTAGGTTCATAAGTGTTTACAAGAATACCTACGTTAGAGTGACCAGTGCACCTCCGGTCGGTTGCAGTGGGCCTCGCGCCCGAGTAGCCGCAGGAGCAGCAGCAGCAGCGCGCACGTGACGCGAGGCCGCAGCACGCGCGCGGCATGCCGGGCGGCCGCCGGGGGCTCGTAGCCCCGCAGAATACCTTCCTCGAAAATATCATACGCCGCTCCTCATCACAGCGTCAGTATTTCACCTATTCCAAATGTAATAATTATTGCTTTATATTATGTTGCAATTTTTATATTATTTTAGTTTTTTTTTATTGAATAGAAATAATTTGAATAAATATATATTATATGTATATAAAAATAAGAATATAAAAGAGCAAATACACAACTTCTTTACTTCATATACCTAGTGGTACAAAATGTATTTAGAAAAAAAAATGTTTAAATGTAAAAAGTGACGTAGATAAGCTATAAGATAAGTTTTGGCCAACAGCAGATAGCAGCTTCCTGCTAGCCAACGCGCAGATCGTGGACTACCCCATCGTGTACTGCAACGAGACGTTCTGCAAGATGAGCGGATATAACCGCGCGGAAGTCATGCAAAAATCATGCCGGTATGTCTTGTTGATATCGTAAGTAAGAGTATCGTATCGTACCGTATGTACCACATCGAGTATCGTATGTACCATAGAGTATACTGAGTTAGTACCAATGCCCGTCTTGTACACAGCTGCACGTGGATGTACGGGGAGCTGACGGAGAAGGAGGCGGTGGAGCGCGTGGACCGCGCGCTCGACCACCACCTCGCCGACCAGTTCGAGATCTTGCTCTACAAGAAGAACCGTACGCTTTTTATTATACACTATACTAGCGACTCTCTTCATAGTTATCTGTTTAGTAATCTGAATTACTTTCGTGTTCTAATAACATTATCAGTTAAAATTCAATATCCATACATAGGAAACTAACAGTTCAGCCAATGAGTTACACCAACACATCAAAAGTTGACTATCCAAATTACTGCATTTACGTCACGGGTCGACAGTTATGTCCGCTTACGGGTGATATTGAGTGTTTTTTAACAGTTTTATTTATGTACTATAAATAATAATTGCATTTAGAGCAAAACCGCGAGAGCTAAACGAGCCAGATTATGAATGTGATCGCAAGCGCCGACTGGCAAGACGCAACATGATGTCACACGCTTAGCCAGACTTAAAAGACAGGAAAAAAAAATTTCTCTTTTTTCTCGAGTTACCACACAATAACAAGTTGGTATGACTCATTCAATAAAACAATTAAGTATTTTGTAGCTATTTTGCCGAATCAAATACTTTATATATATGAAGTCAATCATGGCGCAGGGACACAAAGTGTGCCTGTAAATGCGACTGAATGTGGGTTCGATTCCCACTCGAGGAAATTAAATATTTATTTAAATTTATACTTTGCTTTCTTCGCTTTGGTGTCGAATTCGGCGAAAAGTGAGCAACGAAGTGTCTTAACACTAAGTTCCCTCTGCCTACCTTGCTGTGAGCGGGATACAGTGTGAAGCTAATTTTATTAAATACTTTATATTGATGTAATTTTTTTTATTTATGAACCGATTTAAATAAAACAAACACTAAATGTTTGACAAAATATAATCATGGAAACTGTATTTTAATCGATTATGCCGTTTCTGAGGCTCGCCTGAGCGTGCACAAACCCACAAACACAAACAGACAAATACAAACAGGTATAAGTTTTTAAAAATCATTGTTTTGAATGCTCCCAATAATGGATGTTCTCATATATCTTCCATGTACTCGTCCGTACAAACAGCGATCATTTACAATTTTATTATACCTATGTATAAATATAGACATTAATTACCTATGCTACTGGTGACGGTACCGGTGTGTTGTCACAGGCACCCCGCTGTGGCTGCTGGTGCACGTGGCGCCGATCCGCAACGAGCGGGAGCTGGTGGTGCTGTTCCTGCTCACCTTCCGCGACATCACGGCCCTCAAACAGCCCATCGACGCCGACGACCCCAAGGGAGGCAAGTCTGTCCGCACCTCAGACACGCTCATTCAGTCTCGACCTCGCAAGTCACAACACTTGTTACTTTTTAAATAAATAAATTATAAGATTAATAATTAAGATTATATATGTATATCTATCTACTTAGTTTTGGTTAATAACACTCCTCGTTAGGGCAGAGCAAAAGTATATTTGATAAGCCGCGGTTTGACTGAGGCAGGTCTCTCGAAGTTCGCCAAGCTGGCGCGCAGCGTGACGCGCTCGCGCTCGGTGCTGGTGTCGGCGCTGCCGGCGCTCAAGGAGCCGGCGCGCCAGAGCCAGCTCGCGCATGTCAGTACCAACGCACACCATGTAAACACGCACGCTCTTCTCTTCTACACTTACCGCTAGTCAATCTTCTTTACCGAGGAGTTGTCTGGACGCCATACGACGCCATACGACGCCATACAGCTTTGTCCAGGCAACTTCGACATTATCAATTACGTTTTTATTAAGTAAAATGGAAACGCGGCTGTCAATGAATATCTACACCTCATAGCTATCTCTTACCTCATCATGAAGGCTGCGTGGATGCCGACGGCCGTGGTTCGCCACGCTGTGATAGTTTTGAATAAACAACGTTCACTTGATATTTGCGTTTTCATTTACAATATTTTTATAATACTCGGGTTTATAGAATGCTTTTTTATATTGTTAATCTAATAGGATGGCTATAATTATTACATTTACAATGTTGTTAAATAGTCTATTGTGGATTTTATTTAAATCACTAAATGTTAGGCAGATAAATATACCTACTTCTTAATATAAATAATTTTAGTGTTCACAGGGACACTAAATGTTTCTTATGTGAAAGTAAGCCTTTCTTTAGTACGCACGACGACGCTGCACTTTACTCGCGGAACCTCCACCGCATGTATTGATTTCATAAATGTATTGATACAATAGTCAACATTTCATTTCAAATTCACTCCTCCACATGTACATGTCTTGTATAAGTGTTATTATTTGCTTGTACTTGGGGACCAGTTGTGGACTGTACATTGTGTCGGTGCGCAGGTGATGTCGCTGTCAGGCGACGTGCTCCCGCAGTACCGACAGGAGGCGCCGAAGACGCCACCCCACATCTTGCTCCATTACTGCGCATTCAAAGCCATCTGGGACTGGATCATTCTCTGCCTGACCTTTTATACGGCAATAATGGTCCCGTATAATGTCGCATTCAAGAACAAAACCAGCGAGGATGTTTCACTTCTAGTCATCGATTCAATAGTCGACGTGGTGTTTTTTATAGACATTGTGCTCAACTTCCATACAACTTTCGTGGGACCTGGGGGTGAAGTTGTGAGCGACCCTAAAGTTATACGCAAGAACTACTTCAAGTCGTGGTTTCTGATTGACCTCCTCTCGTGCCTTCCATACGATGTCTTCAACGCGTTCGACCACGACGAAGACGTTAGTATATTCCTCTTCCTTCTTGTTTGTTTAAACCTTCGAAGGTTACAAAATAATAACCGTTACGATGCTGCGAAGCGGCTGCGTAATATTATGTGCACGAGATATAATCCAATTTAATCTTACGAGACTAAGAAAAGTTTCCTTGTATTTAAATTCATATATAATAATATATGTATGTCAGTGGCGTAGCTAGGGTATTTGCTGCCTGGTGCGGCTTAGGACTTGATGCCCTTTAAAATGGAAAAAAATAATATATATTTTTTTATTGCTTCAAAACTATAATAACTATATATAAGTTATAATGGGGGTATAATGGTGTGTCAAGTGGCGACGAATGCGGCGTTGGAGACCGCCATCCAACACGCCATGTCCGGAACGACGGGAGGTGTTGGATGGAGCTACAAATAGCTACGTGGAATGTAAGAGGAAGGATGAAACAACAGATGAATGAATTTCGCGGTTCTGTCAAGATGTAGATGTGTTATTGTCCTCTCGATTGGTTAGTGCAACGGTTGAATACAAGGCGATCAACCTGAGAATGCTTTGGATTCGCTTTAAGCTTGGGATAACAAGAGTATTCTTGTTAGCGGCGTATGCGCCAGTATCCTCAGCTCCATTAGGCGAACTCGAGGAGTTCTGGGAGAGTGTCAGGGTGCGTTAGAGGGAATGAAAAATTAATAATATGTGGCGATTTGAACGGATGAATCGGAACTGCGCGAAGCGGTTACGAGGGAGTGCTAGGTCAGTATGGTGACAAGAGAATAAATGAGGCTGGAAAGCTTATATTGGAAATTTGCAAGGAAAGGAATTTGTTTGTGGCAAACACTATGTTTGACCACAAACAAATTCACATGTATACATGNGATGTGGAAAGGCGTATTGCTGCCGGTAACAGGGTTAATGGAGCCTTAGCTGCATTGATGTGACGGCGAAACGTCAGCACACCTGCGCGTTTGGCCATACACAATGCAGTGTTGGTACCGACGCTGTTAAACGACAGCAAAACGTGGGTATTACAGAAGAAGAATGAAAGAAAGATGAATGCCGTGGAGAATCTCTTCGTAGGATATGCGGAGTCAGCTTAGCCGATTGAATCCGTAATGAAGCGATACACAGAATGGCAGGTATTAGCGAGGATGTCACGGTGAGAATGAAGAAGAACACGCTCAGCTGGTTTGGGCACGTCGAACGAATGAGTGATGAAAGGGCAAAAAAGATTTATGATGGACAAGTGAGTGGTAAGAGAGATAGAGGGAGACCTCGGTTGACCTTCGAAAACACAGTATCAAAGATACTGGAGGAAAGTCATATAAAAAGCATGAGGACTCCCCGGAGGGCATGTATGAAGAGGTTGATAACAGTGGACAAGGCGAAAGAGGTATGTTGAGACTACGGTCTCGCTACGGCGTTTGGCGTTCCGTTCTCTCTGACTACCTCGCTAGGGATAAAGCGTGAAGCTAAGTTAAGTTATAAGTTATAACATTAGATTTTGGTAAAAAATATTGCAAAAATTTAAAACGGAGATTACGCGCTTTTTGACTAGCAAAGTCATTAATCACATTTTCAAAATCAATAGTATCGACTAGTTCATGTTCAATTGACATGATAGCGAGATTGTATTTTTCATTTTCATTCTCTTATTTTTCTTGTACATGCCTTGATTCTTGATTGAAAAAAAATTAGAAGAATTGATCGTAGACTTTGATGCCCCTTTCTATTTGTTGCCCGGTGCGACTGCACCGCTCGCACCCCCCCAGCTACGCCACTGATGTATGTAAATATAACACTTTACTAAAACACATAACAATAGCTAACACAAGTTCAATGATAATGTATAGGGCATAGGTAGCCTGTTCAGCGCGCTGAAGGTGGTGCGTCTACTGCGGCTGGGGCGAGTGGTGCGCAAGCTGGACCGCTACCTCGAGTACGGCGCGGCGATGCTCATCCTGCTGCTGTGCTTCTACATGCTGGTGGCGCACTGGCTGGCCTGCGTGTGGTACAGCATAGGGCGCTCCGACGCCGACTCCGGCCTGCAATACTCGTGGCTGTGGAAGCTCGCGAACGTCACGCAGAGCCCCTACTCGTATGTGTGGTCTAACGAGTCCGACGGGCCCGAGCTCGTGAACGGGCCTTCGCGCAAGACTATGTACGTGACCGCGCTCTACTTCACGATGACCTGCATGACCTCCGTGGGCTTCGGCAACGTCGCCGCCGAGACCGATAACGAGAAGATCTTCACCATCTGCATGATGATCGTAGCAGGTGCCGGAATTCTTCTGTTATTAGCCGGAGCACGAGCGCGACTCTCGCGCAGCTCAGATCGCTGCGTCGAGAGCCGCGCTGCCCCTCACCCTCGACTCACACCCTGTCCTTTCTTTCTATTTGACATTGTCATCTATTATTTGTGACTTTCGTTATTTCGTATTTCCGATTTTTTTCATTAGTTGTAGAAATATGATTTTAGTAAAAATCGCTATGCTTGAATTTATTTATTTATTTGTGTTATAAATCATTTCGATTATTTTACTTAAATCAATTTTTCTTAGTTACTTAATAAATGTTTAATAACTAAATTTGTATTTTCTTTGGTTAATAATTATTTATTACATTTCTCATATTATAATCCCATAAGCAATCCTGTCCCATCCGACCCACCGTGCAGGCCCACGAAGCGTCACAGTGTGTGGGCGCCGCGCTACTCTCGCGTTCCGCATCACCGAGCTTCTACGATTTTATGCCCTTTAAATTTGTAGGAGCTCCTAAGGTGCCAGGAGGGTCGTGGCTCTCACACATATAACGTTTATTTAAATTAATATCGTCAAGACGCCAAACGCAGTCGATTGCGCGATACTTTCTTGCTAATATCTAATCTCGTTAAGGTAAGTCACTGAGTTGTTAGATAGTTGTCTCTACTGTAGAGTCTACATTGTACTCATCTAAGTCAATTACATGATAACTTTATTTCATTATATTTTCTTTATAAGCTAGTTATTCATATTTTACTTAATTTAATTGAACTATTCGTAGTGAGCTATAACAACATATTTTTGATAATGCAAGTAATCGTCATCATCTTATATTGTAAATCTATACTAATATAATAAAGCGGAAGCGTTTGTTTGTTTGCTTAAGCGCCAAGATCTCTGGAAGTACGGATCGGATTTACATTTTTTTTGTTCAGTTTGCTACATTTGTCAGGAGTGCTATAGGCTATATAACATCACTGTGTAATTCTTAGTTAGCCTTAAATAACGAAAGAACTATAACAACGGAAGCCATCGAATTACTTTATCCGCGTGCGCTGCAAAAATAGTTAAATGTATGTAAGTATTGCAAAAACTTTAAATATAATTAGTTTTAGAAAAATATCTATCTTTAATAAATAAGTACAATACGGCATTTTTTGACAAAAAATATTTAAAAATTGCAAGGTGATGTGTGACTTCTTTTTATTTAACATTCATATTGAAACTAACGACCGAAAATAAATTATTCCATCATCAAGAAAATTTAATGAAAATAAGCTTTGGCTTTTATAGCTTGTAATTTGGACGTATACTTTTCGAGGAAATGTAAAATTAAAATAGTTGAAACCTCTGTTTACGGTCGCAAGCCTAGCCTCGAATCCATCATCGGGCACTTTTGCTGCCCGATGATATCCTCTCAAGCAGCCACGCAGTGTTTGCAGGTTCATCAGAATAATGAAAATAAGTTGTTCATGATTGAATATATCAATTTGTTGGCAAGCGCAGCATAGTGATAGAATTATAGGTGGTATGCGGGCGAAGCCACGAGTGGGCCGCTTGTAAATAATCATTGCAAAAGCTATAACATTTTAACATTCGTAGATCGATAATTCAAAAAACTTAAAATATAACAAGTAATTATTTTTTCCTTAATGACGAATAACTCTTTAAAAATGTTGAAAATAATGGTGTATTTTATTTTATTGTAAGTACTAGTCCATTTAGATACGGAAATAGAACCGATTAATGATATTTTTATAAAAAATCTAAATAAATAGCTATCAATATTCTCAAGCTAGTCCCGTGCACAAAAAAAATCTCGGTGACGTTCGCGGTTCGTCTAGTATTTAGTAGGTATCAAATTGTGCGAGCTCTGGTTGTTATGCTCGTAAAAATATTAAATGTCGTATTCTGACTTTAATCACAATAAAATAATCAAATTGATGCTAACGACCTAGCTTCGCAATGTTAACAGCCCTGCTCTACGCGACCATATTCGGACACGTGACGACCATCATCCAGCAGATGACCTCCGCTACCGCCAAGTACCACGACATGCTCAACAACGTGCGCGAGTTCATGAAGCTGCACGAGGTGCCGAAGGCGCTGAGCGAGCGCGTCATGGACTACGTGGTGTCCACGTGGGCCATGACTAAGGGCCTCGACACCGACAAGGTGCGTCATGCGTGATCCGATGCGACGACGCGACGACGTCGACATACTTTACATGTCCCGTGCTCGTATTGTAGGTGCTGAACTATTGCCCGAAAGACATGAAAGCTGACATCTGCGTGCACCTTAACCGCAAGGTGTTCAACGAGCACCCCGCGTTCCGGCTGGCGTCGGACGGCTGCCTGCGGGCGCTCGCCATGCACTTCCACATGTCACACTCGGCGCCCGGGGACCTCCTCTACCACACCGGGGAGTCTATCGACTCGCTCTGCTTCATTGTCACAGGCAGCCTCGAGGTGATACAAGACGACGAGGTCGTAGCAATACTAGGTAAGTCATGCATATTAACAAGAGACACTAATTAAATAGTTTATTGTATTTTTAAACATTATATTTGCATGATGCTAGGAAATATCGAGTTTTTTAGATTTAGTGTGATAAACCGATCTGATATCGGAATTTTCAAAAATTGCGTTTGCAGTGCGCTCTTACTTACAATATGCCTATAGGGAACTATTATTTACATTACGGCGACGGATATCGGCACTGCTTGACAACCGTCGATCGGTTTACGCAATGGCCGGAAGCTGTCCCCATTGCCGATATCACAGCTGAAACAGTGGCCAAAGCATTTATATCTTGTTGGGTATTACGATTTGGTTATGCTACCGACATTGTTACGGACAGAGGTCGGCAGTTCGAATCCAGTCTGTTCGAACAATTGTCGAAATCCATTGGGTTTCAACATCGTAGGACAACCGCATACCACCCACAGTGCAATGATTTAGTGGAGCGCTTTCATAGGCAACTGAAAGCCGCCATAGTTTGCCACGGTGACAGCAAAAGGATCGAATCGCTCCCATTCGTCCTTCTCGGCATTATAAGCGCATAAAAAGAGGACCTACAAGCTTCATCCACAGACCTGGTGTACGGTTGAGTCACTGCGGTAAGTGAACCAAGATCCCGTGTAACACCAGAGGAGCTACAGATGAGTTGCCGGCCGTTGCCGTACATGTTCTTTTTAGGTACCAATGTCGTATCGACCCGCAGGGAAAACCTGCCACTACCACTAAAAACTACCACTGCCTGCGGCAGTGTTTCCCAATGTTCCCCAGAACTTTTTTTTCTTATGTGTATAGAATGAAGTGTTCTAATATGTTTTTACGATGTTTTATTTTCAGGCAAAGGGGACGTGTTTGGGGACTCTTTTTGGAAAGACAGTGCCGTGGGTCAGTCAGCTGCGAATGTGCGCGCTCTCACCTATTGCGACCTCCATACCATTAAGCGAGACCGCCTACTCGAGGTTCTCGACTTCTATCAGGCGTTTGCGAACAGTTTCGCTAGAAATCTCACTTTGACGTACAACTTGCGACATCGGTTAATATTTCGAAAGGTTAGATATATTTAGGTTTTTGTTATTTTTAAAGCATCTACTTTAGTTCGATTACATAGGTGTGACTGTTAACTCGACAGGTTTGGGTTCGATTCCCACTAGAGGAAATGAAATATTTAGTATTTTCATTTCTTCGCTCTGGTATTGAGGTCTTCGCTCTGGTATCGAGGGAGCCCAAGATGGAAGGCTTGTTCACAGCGACCTCTGTTAGCCCTCATGAGGGCTGTAACATTCCATCCGGCACGTGCACCTCGAAAAAGCTCACTGATAGGGCGTCCCCCAAAGGCAACTCGCACCAGTGTATCCCCGCTGGTGTGTCAAGTGGCGACGAAAGCGGCGTTGGGGACCGCTACCCAACACGCCATGTCCGGAACGGGGGGAGGTGGAGGACAGAGCTACAAATAGCTACGTGGAATGTAAGAGGAGAGATGGAAGAAAACATGAATTAATTATTAGATGTAATGGATGATAAAGATTTGGATGTCGTTTGTGTGACTGAGGACAAGCGAAACTGCAATGACACTATCGATTTCGTTCACTTATCGAGGTCGCTTTCTAGACCGGCGTACCAGAGAGCGAGCGGGGCTGTCAAGGTGTAGGTGTGTTATTGTCATCAACCCGAGACTGCTTTGGGTTCGCATCAAGCTGGTGATAGAAAGAGTATTCTTGTTAGTGGCGTATGCACCAGTATCCTCAGCTCCATTAGGCGAACTCGAGGAGTTCTGGGAGAGTATCAGGGACGTTCTAGGTAGCGTTAGAGGGAATGAAAAATTAATAATATGTGGTGATTTGAACGGATAGGTCGGAACTGCACGAAGCGATTACGAGAGAATGCTAGGTCATCATGGTGACAAGAGTATAAATGAGACTGGCTAGCTTATATTAGAAATTTGCAAGGAAAGAAATGTGGTAAAAGAAAAAGAGGCGGTAACAAAAAGCGTGACGAAAGGGGGGAAGATTATAGCGGTTTTTGTGAACTACGCTATTTAATAATATTCTATATTTTCAATTATGGAGTGAAATTAAATTTCCAAAATTTTGTGGAATAATTGTCCAAATTTATTTACACTTTAAGAAGATACACAAGAGAATAATTTTACACACTCACAGAAGGAAATAAAGAAATTTAAAGAAATAGTAAAAGAAACAGATAAGCGAANATTTTGGAAATTTAATTTCACTCCATAATTGAAAATATAAAATATTATTAAATAGCGTAGATCACAAAAACCGCTATATAGTCATAATATAGCTTTTACAATAATACAGAGTTTAGTAGAAAAGATCTGAATTTTAACGCGTTGGTGCCCGGTTTGATCCCCATTTGGAGATTTTTATTTTTCTGCAATAATAAAGACGAAGTGCGGTTTGGTCTAGGACCATCTATGCCTTCCTTAACCTTCAATATGGTAGATCGTATCATCGTCGCGAAGTTGATAAAATGATACAAATTGTTTTTTAATGCCCAAAAATACAGTTCGTATAGATATTTTAAACCACAGGTATTCATAAAGCTTAATGTGCACACAATGTAAAATCATAACCTCATAAAAATTCTACTTAAATTCTTAAAAAAACCTATCGGAAGGAAAAAAATATTGTACAATTTTTCTTATTTGGTATTAACAGCGGCTTCCTTGGAGCTCATCATCAGGATATTGATTACTTTTCAAACGCTATCCCGCGCCGATATCTCATTCGCGAAGCTAATCAATCGACTTAACTCTGAAATAAGTTGTGCTTATAAAAAAAAATTACTTTAAATTGTTAATATTTGGTATTTACTAAAAACATAGTTTCTTCAGTTTCACGTTATATCCAGAACACATAGCAGTATACCACCACACATGTAGCAGGGTAGGCAGAGGGAGCCTAGAATTAAAAGGTGCCCCGCTTCTTCCAATTTCCGCCCTTTGCTACGAGAGCAAAGAAATTAAAATATTAAATATTTCATTTGTTCGAGTAGGAATCGAACCCACATCTTGCCGCTTTTACTGTCACACGCTTGTGCCCGCTCCACCACCTGGCTTCATTTATATTTTTGGTTTTGAGTATATTACTATTTAGTAATAAAATTTTATGACAACGCTGTATTTTATTATTCCTACATGAAGCAAGAATGTATTTATGGAGTAAATTAAACACATTTTTTTTTAACTAATATAATAAGATTTATTTAAACAATACAACATATTTAAATTCCAAAACATTTTGCTAGAATTACGATTTATATCTTATATAATATAGTTTAGGTCATAGCACTTATACAATTTAGTGGGATTTAAATTCTATCTCAATCTTTGTATATTATGCAAAATACATTTTTCAGGCCAGTTGTGGCGCAAGGGCACAAAGTGTGACTGTAAAATCGATCGAAATCGGAAATCGGTAGTGGGTTCGATCTCCACTCGAGGAAGTGAAATATTTATTTACATTTATATTTTCATTTCTTCCCTCTGCTGTCGAAGCAAAGCGCGGAGTTGAGTTCTGCCACTCAACACGCAATGCCTCCAGAACTCGGCGGAACAGTGGGGAACGCAGTGTCCTAACACTAGGTTCCCTCTGTGGAACACTAGGTAACACTAGACACCCTGCTGTGTGCGGGATACAGCGTGAAGCTGACATTTTTTATTTAAATGTAGGTCTATATTAAAAATTATATACTCACATATTCAAATTTTAACTACAATAATTTTAAAGTATGCAAATAATAAATGTTGTTTATATTAGTGTATATACTTTTAATTAAGTCTATAATGATGGTGTGTAGTAATTAAACGAATGTAATTAAAATTTGCCATTTTCATAGAAAATCCTCTCGTTACAGGAAAACATTAAAGGGACGCTATTACTCCATAATCTTAATACAAAGTAGGTTATTTATTATACATAATTAATTGTGAGGGAACCAGGTAACCCGTTTATTGTCGTCAGTGTTAGCTTTAAAGCTGTATTTATTGCTTGCCATATAAGTTACCTTGAAGATATACGAGTTTTAGTGGTTTTTACTAGTGACTAAAACTTGATAGTAGTTGTATGTGATTTTTTACTTTCGAGCAAGACTCGTGTGATCTTTGTTTCCTGTCTTTGTAGTTAGTTATATTTACATCATGTTTATTGGAATCCAACTTCACGCTGATTCCTCGCCGAGGTAACGGCTATGGACTTTACAATACGATAATTTACTTTTAAAACGGTACGGTACGGTTGTGGGTTTGGTGTCGAGGCAAAAACGTGACGTTGAGTTCCGCCACTGAGAACTTCGGTTCGCGTTTCTTAACTTTTGTCTATTAAAATAAACACGTAAATACTATATTTATATTTTCCATATTATCTTCAAAATTAATTTTATACCTGTAGGTACCTGTTATGTTGATATGTGATGTTGAATATATATATATATATACATATATCTAATGTTGAATATATTTTGAAAGAAGAATTAAAATCCATCCGAACTGAATTAATATTGCTGAAGAATTTCATACTTTACTTAATAATTAAGTGACTTATACTTGCTGTCTGTCTGTAAATATAATTTAAAAATATTATCATTAATATTCATTTTCACATAAAAGTAAGTCAAGCTTGAAAAATTCATAAAATTGTTTTGGCTCTGGAATTCACTGGAACATATAAGTGGGGTACTATTTTATATGTGAAGCTGGCTCGCGCAGTCCGAGTTTAAAAACTCATTTCGGATTTATGGCCAAAATTAAAAACGTTCCGCTTTTCTAAAATATTGTTAAAATCATTTTTGCTATTGGATTTTCTAACAAAAGAGAAGATTCTGTAGATAAAGCTGAAATAAATATAGATAATAAAAAAATATGGTCTGATTCATACACAACTAAAATGTACAAATATAATTTGTACGTACATGAGCTCTTGAATTTCATAAATTTTCTGACTGGGTTCTTCTATCACGCTCCGTTAGATTAATGTATCCTTTTTTCATAAAAATATCTAGAACTCACAAATATTAATATAGATATAGATATTTTTAGTTTAAAAATATTCTTCTATAATGAAAGTTTCAATAATTTTAACATTTTCAAAGTTACTTCGAAAAGACGTTTTACGCTTTTTTAATAAGTAAATTTCAACAAGTAATTAAAAAAAATACAGTCGAATTGATAACCTTCTTTTCTTACTAAAAACAGTTAAAAAGGTTGTAACAACTCTATTTACCTCAACTTTATCACGCTATTGTTCAGCCAGAATCTACTATTTTAGTATTATTCAAGGGAGTGTGAGATCAAATCGCGTTAAACATATGAATATTAATATCGAATAAATTTCTATACTAAAGCCGTATATGTTGTGTGCTCTTTACCTTTCCATGCATATACATACATACATACATACATATATAGCCGAGCTATTAAATTTTAAGCCTCTATATTAATGCGTTGCGTCACATCGCGCTGCCGCTGCACCGTTATTGATTGTGTTTTGAACAGCAGTACAACGCAATCGTTAAACAGCCCCAGGTCGATCAATCAAAACTGTCGCGATGTCCAAAAACGTTCTGGACGCCTGCATAAGCGGAAATTAATAGCCCTTGTTTAACTCTTTAACCCGAAAGTTGTTTTTTTTTATCTAGTTCAGAAAGTTTGATATTTTAATATAGTTTAAAACTGTTTACTGCTGTTATTAATTTAACTTTTTACAGTAATTTCAAATATATTATAACTTTTTACAGTAATTTTACCTCTATATATTTAATTAAAATGTGTATATTAAAATGAATAATTGAGAACTGGTGGAATTTCAAGAATTTAACGCTATATCTGGTTGAAAGTAATAAACGACACTATCATTAGATGGTCGTCACTCATATAAAATTATAAGATTCATTCATTTTTCACTGGGTGATGTAAAATGTAAGAGAGCAAAAACGCAAATTGAATCCATTTAGATCATCCATCAAAGTCCTGCAGAATTATTCTTGTTCCAAGAAGAAGATGCCTCAAAGCTAGTGTCCTAATGCGAACTCGAATAAATAGGTAATTTGTTCAAAAACTTATTTAACATTAATGTGTCTGGTTAAATAAGTTATTATCAAAAGTAAAAAAATGTATTAGAATTTATAATGTATTGAGATCGTCGAGGCGCATGGCACAAGGGTGTGACCCGACAGTTGTGGGTTTGATCTCCATTTGAGTGAATGTATTATTATTAATTTATATTTTTATTCCTTCGCTCTGGCACCTAGGCAAACAAAAAGCTAGGCGTTGAGTTCCGCCACTCAACATGCAAGGCCTCGAAATATTCAGCGGAAAGTAGGGAACAGACTGTCTTAACAACTAGGTTGCCTACTCTGCTGTGTGCGGAACACGGCGTGAAGCTGATTTGATTTAAAAAAAATGGATTTGAAAATCGGGCAAGTAGTGGACATAGCCATATCTGTAAGAGTATTTATATATGTATGTATGTATAAGAGTATATGTATTATATATATGCGGCCATGTCTTTTGCGTTGCCTTAGTCGATTCGCTATACATATACAATTTACATATTATTATAATACTATCAATAAATTTAATACAGTTATCCTATTTGTTGTATTTATAGCCCTTGTTGTATAAATAAAACTTATAAATATTTGAAAATTGTATATGGTAAATACTACTATATTTATATATTTTTTTCTCTTCGCTTTTGAATACTAGAGTGTTGCAATATTTTGAGTGATGAATGTAAATATTATAAATAAAATTTTTATCAAAGCTTTTTTTTATTAAATTTTCAATAAGACCAGACAATTTACTTGATAAGAATTCACACAAATACTTCAACAGCTTCAACAATTGTATATCATAATTAATGTATTATACGAACAACTTTATATAGAAATTGCTGAAACTCTCTAATTCAACGTGCAAAACAATGAAACTCTGTACACGATAAAAACACAAACACAAAAAACAAACTAATATTTTACAAGACGAAGTTACAGCTGAACAATTTTAGGCTGGAAAGTTTAATACAAGTTCATTAGAATATGACTGAAGTTATTCAAAATGGAACTTCTATTTGTTGTTTTTGTTTAAATGAAAAAACTTTTTGTCCCTTGTCGTCACGTTTATACAATGGCTGTCTCTGCTTTTGATAATACCGATTTGGTATTCCCTTGCACGAATCCATCCAACCCCAAGCAGTTCTTACAAAGCAAACGTGCTTGAAACGAATCCTTTAGTGATTTCATTCTTACTCACCCCAGAGTAAAAACATGGTAAAATGTATGTATGACTTTTACAACCTCGTTCACACTTATATGTGATTAAGCTATCAGTGTCATGTATAGATTCTATATTATCAGCACCAAATCACATTATATTTGGGACGGCTTATCTCCTTATTGTAAATTGGTATTATAATAAATATTTGTATTTTCCATAAAATATTTTCTATATTCTTTGTACAATTTAGCAATACTGTCTCTTTTAAATATGTTAAAACTTGGGAATAGGAGTAACATTTTGCTTTAAAAAAAATTGAAATATTTTAGTGAAAAATACGTTAAATTGTTTATTTTTTTAATATCGGCATATTTTACGGAACCCGAAACGAAATTTTATCTTGCCTTAAGTTTCTGACAATGAGTTGATGAAAATTACATTGAAAATGGCGTCGTAGCGCATTGCGGCATTATCCTAATAGTAATAGTAGGTACGATTCCTATTTGTAAGAATTAATTGTTTTTAATTTCCAGTCCCTGGAAAACAAAGCGTGGCGTTAAATTCCATCACCTAACACACATTGACTCGATTTCGACAAGAAAAAAGAAAATAATGTAATAATACAATCTTTTACTAATATCTAAATTCGGAAAATTTAACTAACAGATATGTGCATTATCATATACTATCAATATCTACATACAAGTCAGTCGTGGCGCAGCGGCACAAAGTGTGACTGTAAAACAAACTGGTTGTGCGTTCGATCCCCATTCGAGGAGATGAAATATTTACTTAAATTTATATTTCCATTTCTTTTCTCTGGTATCGAGGCAAAGCGTGGCGTTGAGTTCCGCCACTCAACACGCAATGCCTCCAGAATTCGGCAGAAAGTGGGGAACGGAGTGTCTTAACACTAGGTTCCCTCTGCCTACCCTGCTGTGTGCGGGATATCTACATATAGTTTTTATTCAGTTATTGTGAACATTTAGATAAATATATGGCTGGATAAACATTAACAAGTTTAAACTGTGATTAACTACTAGCTGTGTTTCAGTGATTAGCTGTCGGTCAAAAATAATTATCGTGCGTCCTGATTAAAATATCCCTGAATAGCGGCCATTATGCGTTAATGTTTAAATTAACCTATTATTATTTGAATTGTGAAATAAAATTTATTAATGTTTGCCTATTTTTGCTATAAAAGTACAAAAAATTGTTATATAGGTTTATTAACACTATATTTAGTTTTGAGGGCGTCGCGTCGTGGCGTAGTGGCACAAGCGTGCGTCTATAAACGCAACGGTTGTGAGTTCGATTCCCACTCGGAGGAATGATTTAATATTTTAATTTCCTGGCTCTGGGCACTAGGCGAATCGCAGCGTTGAGTTAAGCCATTAATACACGATGCCTCCAGAATTCGGCGAAAAGTGGAAGCAGAAGTGTCTTAATGGGAACGGAGTCTTGACACTAGATACCCAGGTTCTCTCTCCCTACATTGCCATGCGCGGCATACAACATAAAGCAAAGAAAAAACACTAGAAATTAAATAGTCGTTTCTATTGTTGTCATAAAACAGCGCCTCCATTGTCTGGTAGCGGTGGTACGTTGTACAACGAGAATTTAGGACGTTCAGGGTTAGAATGCTATATAAATCTCCGAAAATCTTAGTTCACAGTAAGTAAGAGAAACTTGTAGTTTATCTCTTTTTGTTTCTCATACGCGAGCGTGCAGGAATCATAACCAGGTTAATTTTACTTAGAAAACGTAACTATAGGATACATAGAATAAGAACAAATTAGAAGAGTAAAAGTAAGATTAGCCTTGTTGTGATAAAGTTTCATTGTTAACTCCTTCGACATGAAAAGCATACAAAATTATTATTATAAATGTTTATAAAATACATATATGCACCTATACACACCAACTAATGAGCAAGACTTAAAGTTTTATCAAAAGCGTAACACAAAAATACACAATAAAAGTAAAATGTTATCCTCCAATTTACATAAAAAATTAAATTATATTAAAAAATAGTGGTCTTTTCGGACATTTCATACATTAAATCACCGGGTCCATAACGGCAATACGTGCAATTGATTGTAGCAGCATTTATACAGAACAAAGCATATGAAATCCCATCGTTTCCGAACAGTTGAAAGGCTAAAATATTTTATTTCACCCGCTTTTGTAGTTAGCGAAACGACCGCAGTCCTCGATACCATTTTGTTAGTATTACTTTGTTTACGAGGGCTTTGAATTATTGAAACACAAACAGTTGCATAAAACCATTTATTTATTAGGGACGGGATACAGTGTGGCTCTAAAAAACTTACTTTTAATCTATCAATTAAATTAAAATGCTGAAAATCATTTCTCAGATATTCATCTGTAACGTAGAATACAAGCATTTTTTTTTCTCCTGTAATAACGCAACGGTTCCAGCTCCGGATTATTCAAAGGCAACCTTTGGGTCTAAGTGATTTTCCGCCTTGGCTCTTTTGGACGTTTTCTTCGTCGGTAAAATAAAAAATAAACGACTTTACGCTGTAGTACATACTCGTGTGTGCGGTACCCGCAAATATAGGACAGAGGTCAGTTTTGTAATTTCGAAACTTTCGAACAACCGATATTCATGATTGTTTTGGTTTATAGATTATATAATAATATTATAATTATAATTTTTTGCCGTGTGATCCCGGCCTAGAATAGGATCATCCTGGTACTGATGGTGTTGTAAGAGGCAACTAAAGTATGTGTGGTAGAGTCACGTCGCCAGCAATGGCAACACGCATGGGCAGACTCGACCGGATCATTACCACGCCCGGCATTTAAAACCGGCGTTAAGTAGTGGCTTTATGCCACTGCGTTTCGCTGGTACTGCACGGGGTCGTGGGCGGCGGTAATCACTTACCATCAGGTGACCCGAACGCTCGTTTGCCGTGTCTTTTCCATAAAAAAAAATAAAAAAAATGCTTAATATTGTTTTTGAAATTAGTATGATAATAAATAATAATTTAATATAAAATACTAGAATTGTAAGTTATTGAAAACTAACACTTAACGTCGGGTAAAAAACCTGAGCTTGTCTAGATTAAATTAAACTTTTAAGGAGTGAAAGGTCTAAAGTAGGACGAAATAACCCTCGACCTCTCAACAAAATATTAGATATTAAAATAACCCGAAAATTTTAATATTAACTGAACAAACTAAAATTTTTAGGACTTTGGTGCAGAAACCATTAACATGAGAAAACTTTGTTATTAGCCGGCACTTGCCGATTTATTAATTAACCAACTCTATGTAATCACACAGCTATTTATATATTTATAATACAACAATAAAATAAAAATCTATAAAATTACCTTTATTTATGTAAATTAGTGAAGCGATCAGAAAAATCTTAAAAGTTCCTAGAAGTACATATTTTATGCTTCGTTATATAAATTAATACAATGCATTTCAAATTGAAATCCCAGAGTACGTGACGACGACATTTCCATACCATATGATATTCATTTTAATGAAATATTAATTCTCAGTCGAATTCAAAAGCTCAAGCACTCATCTTTTTGCCAAATTTATAGGTTCTTTGTCCAAAATCTAGGCTTTACGGTTTCTGGGAACATTCCTGTTCACATGCCGGTTTCTTGAAATTGCTTTGCTTCACCGAAACCGATAAATTTGGTTCACTATTGTAAGTATACGAATCTGTTCATGTGCATTTTTAAAGGGATCAGTCGCCCGAAATGAGGTGAAATACCTGCAGACTGCTTTAAATATTTGTGGTTCAATTTCTCTCTCTATGTACGGAGGTAAATTGTTGTTTAATTCACTTACTATGTATGTTATGGGATAATCTGTGTATTATATAAATCTGTGTAGATGTAGGTACAAGTATATGCTTAACTCATTAGATCTCATTTTTCGAAATTGGCTGAGTTCATAGTGAAAATGTAACGTAACGTAAGTCGTACTTCACATTTGCTCCTAGTGCGGACAACGTTTTGTAACTGACTCCCCACTCTACTCAATAAAATATTTAGATAAAATTATCTAAATAATAATTTTAATATTTTAGTACGGCTCGTGATACATCTAATATAGATAGAACCCTTCCGTAGTGATCGTAAATAATCCAAGATCTTTTTCAGGACATTCAGAGGTAACAGTATTAATATGAAATGTACCATAAATTTAATATAAGTACAAATAAAATATATTATGATAAATAAAATGTCATAGTCTGTCCGTTTCAATCTCTCGCGATATTTCTTAAGAATATAGTAGACGTCCTATCCTCCTCTCTGTTATACCTAGTCATTACTGATAGCTATAACTAAGGGGGGATAGTGACAGTGATACAAAATAAATAATGGAATAATATAATTAATTCTAAAAAAGAATAATTTATAGAAAAATATTATAAATATAATTTATAATATATATAAATCTTACAAATAATCTTTTAGTTCAGTTCTTTAATTAAGCGTTCCGTTCACTAGTAATATTAAAGTGACCGTACAATATACCGTAGGTAAAACACGCAGATATAAAATATATTTATTAAAGATAATTTAATAATCATATTTAATCATTATGTATTAAAATTTAAAATAAATAATAACATAATTAATATTTTAATTATTGTAAAATATCATGTTGGCTGAATAAGCTACTGTCAAAGTTAAGAGAAAAGGAAAGAAAGAGAGGGGAGATGGCGGACGCGTCTGGTGAAGGAGGGATGTTAAAAATGTTTAGAGAAATTTTAATTTATAATTAATATATATTTAGTTATATTCAATATCTAAAAAGGATGTGAGATTATGTCTTCAATTGTGATACAAGTATTCGAGGCTACTAAGATAAGTTATAAGTGCTTTGACTATTTACGATTGTTTGTTTTGGAATACTTCGTCGGTAAGTTTTCAATAGATTATTATTAAAACAAAGAAGAGTGATATTAATGCATATAATGCCATCAAAATCCAGAGATAAATATTATTTATTTAGCAAATGGAAATAAATACATGAAGATGTTTTATGAGGTATGTAAAATTACAATTATATTACTGTACGCAGAATGCCTGCCGCCATCTTTGTTAGATGCGTGTATGTGAATTGTGAAATGAGAGTTGAATAAGTTTGATGAAATATAATTACTTAATGTGTGTATGTAATTTCTATATATATTAGTACATATTTTACATGTTACTATAAAAGGAAATATAAATATAATAGTATCTGTAGTGTTTGTATCTATTAAATAGATATGTAGCATTGTCTCATGTACACCAGTAGAGGGGGGGAGTGTTGTCACTGATGCGGTACAGGTCGGATGTGCTCCCGCGCTGCTGCTGATCTGGTGTAGTGGTGAGCCAGTGATAGTGTTCTCAGTATTATTTAAGTGTGCGTAGTGTCTGTGGGTCCATACACTACAGTATCATTTATAATATAATATAAAACTATTATATCAAAATACGTATTTACAGTTTATAAATATTATATAATTTGAATCTATTTAATGTCCTACAATAGAGGTAATCTGTCAAGATTTTTAATTAATTATCACAAAGATATTAGACAGTTACAGTTTGTAACAAAACACACAGACAAAAACAATATTACGTTTATACAAGAAAACTTATATAATTAAAATAAAAGTCCCCATAAATATTCATATCGTGCTAATTAACACTGTATGCATAATATGTAAATAAAGTATCTAACTAAGTACACGGAAATTGAACTATTTTATTATGAAAGAAAATATGCATATAATGAAAAAGTTATTTTTAATAACGTATCTTTAATACTTTGAATAAAATATTCTACCAAGTGTTACGCCAACCCTACCTACGATTCTCCGTTTGAGCCATAACTGCTCTACGCCCGTCTAAAGCTCGGACTGCATTAAAACGACACTTCGCTGAGTTCTTGAGGCATTGCTATATTGTATTGTTGAGTGGCGAAACCCAACGCCGCGCTTTGCCTTGTAACCAAAGTAAAAAATTGAAATAGTAAATATTTTGTTTCCTCGAGTGGGAATCGAACCCACGACCTCGCGTTTATAGAATCACGCTTCTGCCTCTACGCCACGACTGGCCTCACGTTAAAACAAAAATAACAAAACTCAGTCACAAGAAGACATATTTTTCCATTTTTCCAGTTCACCATCAACAGACTGTCTAAAATTTGAATAACCGTAAATAATGATCACACTCACAGAGAGTACTTTAAATTATAATGAAAGTCTCTCTCTCAAAGCTAAACTTACCTATTACGGCAACGTCAAACAAATTCTCCATTGAACCAACGATAAATCAAGATGGAGTCTGGCCCATTACGCGCTCGGGCTACTTCAGCTCTGACAATCATATACGTTACAAATATAATAAAATATCGTAATAAAGCTACGTATATAAAAATTCAGGACTTATTTAGTTGATTTTTGCGGAGGGAGACCAGCACCATCTGTTTATTTTTTTTCAACTTCACGCTGTACTCCACTTGTAGCAGGATATGCAGAGGGAGCCTAGTGTTAAGACACTCCACTTTCTGCCGAATTATGGAGGCATTACGTGTTGAGTGGCGGAACTCATCGCCGCGCTTCTTTTGACATTTTACAGTCACACGCTTATGCCACACGAATGGTCTCATCTGTATATTTACCTGTGTTGGATGATTTCTGGTAATATAATAATGTATAGATTGAATTTTATAACTTTTGAATCAACAGCAAGTAAGCTACAATATGATTGTAATAACCTATAGGAATAGCTGTTTTGTATTAATTACCCTTTATTATTCAATAATTGACCCAAAACTTAATCATTATCATACATCGATATTTGAGTCCTGCCTTACATTTACATTTACAAACTATACAATTAACTCTGCAATACATAAATTGTTTTATTAAGCTACTAAAAAAAATTGTATAATTTTATATTTAAATTCAATTTATTAAGCAAAGATACACTTCTAATCTAATATTCAATACGATATTTCCCTATTTTTTCATCCGAAGCGCATTATTTAAAAAAAAGCATATTATTTAATAAAAAACTTATAATAATAAAAATAATAATAATAATATTTCCTTTACCATTTTATTATTATAATATAATAATAAAATAAGCTAAAGTAACGAAAACCAATAACCACGAATGTTTCTTTAAACATTAATAACAGTATTGTCGCACAAGTTTTACCGCCAAACTGACAATAAATCAAGATGGCGTCCTAACCCATTCCGCGCCCATGTTCGGACGACAGCGTTGACATTAATCTGCCCAGAAATTTAGGTTATGGACCCTTTCGTATACGCTCTCTATTCTGTTTGTCGAACCATGTATCTTTGTAAGTAGGATATTAAGATGGCGAATGTTATTGTAAGATTATATATTTAATTGTATTTTTAGCTAAATAGATTTTAGAACAGTGGTACAAGTGTGTGATTGTAAACATTTCACTCGAGAAAGTTAAATATTTAATATTTTTATTTTTTCGCTTTGGTGTTGGAGCAAAACGCGGCGTTAAATTCCGCCACTCAACATGCAATGCCTCGAAAGTTCGGCCGAAAGTAGGTAGCGAAGTGTATCTACGCTATGTTCCCTCTGCCTATCCTGCTATATGCGGAATACAGCGTGAAGCTGAAAAAAAAATCTTGATAATTTTTGCAAATTCATTAACTTCAAAGCATTTATTAATGGCTTTTCATACATAAAATATATAAGCTAAACGTAAATTTCGTAGAGATGTTGACAAAGGAGTAATAAACTCGTTAGTCGGCTTCCTAATCTCTTCTAGTCCTGCTATTAATCCTGGTAGCTCCGCTTCCTATTCTCCGCAGCTAGATTTAAATAAATTGCAATATGTTGACGCTATCGTGGTTCAGTTTGGGGCTGTTGGTTGTATACTATGGTAGTGATTTCAAATCAAATTCGGGAGAATGTTATATTAGATATTATTTTAGAATCTACTGAAATAGTGCGGTGTTAATCATTGTAAAATATTCCTTTATTTATGTCATATTACTTAGTGTTAAATTTTTAATAATTAATTAAAGGTTTCTGTGAAGTATCTTATAGTTTTTGATTACGGGACGAATTGCATACAAATTGTAGCAAAAACGATGAATAATTGCTCCTCTCTTTTGATGGCGTTGATTTGAACGCTGGATGCATATTAGAAAACGTATAATAATTTTAACGTTGCGGGATTTTTATAAGTTTTCTAAAAAATATATTTCTTTCCTAAGTTTGGACAACTCTTTAAAATGAAAAATTATATATTGAAAGCTTGATTTTTGTACTCCAAGCAACCGAAGGCCTGAATGTTTGATATTGATTTCAGCTTGACACTTCTCTCGTTCTCAATCTTTACTCACTACCATAGTGATCCTATAAGAGTTCCGTTTTTTCGTTTAGAGGTACGGAACCCAAAAAATGTATTTTATGACATATATAGATACTTATATATACTTATTATATAGGCCAGTCGTGGCACAGGGGCACAAATAGGGCCTGTAAATCGACTAGTTGTGGGTTCAATCCCCACTCGAGGAGATGAAATATTCATTTACATTTATGTTTTCATTTCTTCGCTCTGGTGTCGAGGGGAATACGCGGCGTTGAGTTCCGCCACTCAACACGCAATGCCTCCAAAAATTGGCAGAAAGTTGGGAACGGAGAGTCTTAACCCTAGGTTCCCTCTGTCAACCCTGCTGTGTGCGGGATACAGCGTGAAGCTGTAAAAAAAAATTATATATACTTATGCAATACGTAGAAAATTATTTATAAAAATAAAGTAATACAAAATATTACTATTCGATAACGTATCAACAAAAAGGTATGACGCGTTGACTGTCAAGCAATGTCAATTTAGTAAATTTGAAAAGCGAAACATGGCGTACACCAGCAAGGGCAATAAAATGTGTCTGCGATGCTCCCTAGCGATACTCTTACTACAGCAAGATAAAAATTGTTATATTTTATCATTGTATAAAAAAAAAAATAAAAAAAATAGCTTCACGCTGTATCCCGCACACAAAAGGGTAGGCAGAGGGAACCTAGTGTTAAGACACTCCGTTCCCCACTTTCTGCCGAATTCTGGAGGCATTGCGTGTTGAGTGGCAGAACCGGAGCGAAGTAATGGAAATTAAATATTTCATTTCCTCGAGTGGAGATCGAACCCACAACCTGTCGCGTTTACAGTCCACACGCTTATGCCCCTGCGTCATAAGTAGCCTCTATTTTACCATTTTTCACGCAAATCGTAAACAGATATAAAAAATAATTCAAGTTATTTATAATATTTTGCGTTATAAGTACTTTAATTTATTATATTTATTATTACAAAATCCCATGGGTTAATTGAATAAAAACATCAAATAGGTAATAATAATTATTCAGTAGAATTTTATACTGTACAGCATANAAAATATTACTATTCGATAACGTATCAACAAAAAGGTATGACGCGTTGAATGTCAAGCAATGTCAATTTAGTAAATTTGAAAAGCGAAACATGGCGTACACCAGCAAGGGCAATAAAATGTGTCTGCGATGCTCCCTAGCGATACTCTTACTACAGCAAGATAAATATTGTTATATTTTATCATTGTATAAATTTTTCTTATTTTCATTTTTCACGTAACTTCACGCCCTATCCCGCAAACAGTAGGGTAGGCAGAGGCTAGTGTTAAGACACTCCGTTGCCCATTTTCCGCTGAATTCTGGAGGCATTGTGTGTTGAGTGGCAGCACCGGAGCGAAGTAATGGAAATTAAATATTTCATTTCCTCGAGTGGAGATCGAACCCACAACCTGTCGCGTTTACAGTCCACACGCTTATGCCCCTGCGTCATAAGTAGCCTCTATTTTACCATTTTTCACGTAAATCATAAACAAATATAAAAAATAATTCAAGTTATTTATAATGTTTTGCGTTATAAGTACTTTATTTTATTATATTTATTATTACAAAATTCCATGGGTTAATTGAATAAGAACATCAAATAGGTAATATTAATTATTCAGTAGAATTTTATACTATACAGCATAGTGCGCTTGGACGACATCCAAACCCTACTATCGAATTTCTGTAGGAAGTTTTTTATATGAAAATAATATTTTTTAACACATTGTATAATAGAATCAGAGAGACGATTAAAATACAACATTTCATATAAAGACATATAAATCAAATCAGCTTCACGTTGTATACCGCATAGAGCTGGGTAGCCAGAGGGAACCCCGTTCCTCACTTTCTGGCGAATTCTGACAATTTGCGTGCCGAGTAACGAAACTCAATTCAAAATTGGCCTCGACAGCAGAGCGGAGGAATAAAAATACAAATTTAAATAAATATTTCGTTTTCTCGAGTAGAGATCGAACCCACAACCAGTCGCACTTACAGTCAGACTTTGTTCCGTAACTGGCCTCGACATGTGAAACAAAAACATGAATTACCAAAAACAAAAAATAAATCTCACAGAACTAAACAGTAAGTTACACACGATTAACATCGTCAGAAAACGTGGAAAATTAAAGCGGCGCGGCGGCCAAACAACAATTATACAATAGGAGTTTGAACAAAGCAAATATAGTTTTAATGCGAACCAGCAACTATCAGGCCATGACACAGCGCTACACAATAATGTACTTCCTGCTTTCCCCGGGCTGGCAGATGTTTTACCCGGGCTGGCGTCCGACACACTGGTTTTGCAAGGCGTTGGCGTTTCAATTATATTATTTGTCTTATTATGTTTGAATGAAAATGTGTGTGTGAATGTATATGAGACGGGTGTGTGTTCGATTTCCATTTGGGGGAATGAAATATTTAATAATTTAGTTTTTCTTCGCTCTGGTAATTCACCATTCACAGCAATGTGTCGGGAATTCGTCTGAAAGTGGAAAACAGAAGTGTCTTACGGAGTGTCCTAACACTAGGTTCCCAGGTTCCCTCTACCTTTCAGCTTTGTCCAGCATATAAATACATTATTTTGAATTTACGGAAATTTATCAAATTTCAGCATCTATATCATCTAAGAAACTGGATACTGAGACTTATTGTCAAGTGTGCTTCCAAGAAGGCTCCTTTCAGTACAATATACTAGGAACGGTACAGGGAGAATAATGAAACGTTCTCAACTAGTCAATTATATGTATTTACAAACTATATATAAATTGAAGCGTTTTAAGTTATTTTATATAAGTTCATATATATGTATGTATGTATGGATACAATATATCAATAATTATTAAATCGCGGAAGGGAGTGTCTAAACACTAGATTCCCTCTGCCTACCATGCGATAGATTGCTAGTTCGATTCCTGCTCGAGAAAATTTAATATTTAATATTTTTATTTCCTTGCTCCATGAACGAGGCAAACACGTTGTTGCTACTAATTGCGGGATACAGCGTGAAGCTAAAAAAATGAACAACAAATAATTCACGTGTAAAATAAAATAGTAAAATTCTAAAATGGTCATTTAATTGGTATATATAAATAGGTATTGCACGAATATATACTACATATATTTATAATAAATTAAACATATAGTCTATTACAACAACTCTCATTAACAACGAACCTAATTATTCGGTACGTCTATTGTGGCTTTATAGAAGAAAAAATAACGAGCTTGTTAAGGAAATTCAGAAATAAAATATTTTAGATGGCGAATCTAAATCTGTTTCGCGGTCTAGGCATGTCGGTAAATTTATATTGTTGACTTCTTTATTACGTCTATATATATATATATATATATATATATATATATATATATATATATATATATATATATATATTATATATTGTCCTAGTTTTATATAGTATTATACACGAGTGGAACGAACAAAAGAGTTTTTCTTTGTATCTCCAACCACAATACATTATCGTGCCAAATGAAATAAACCCGGAATTCACAATAGAATAGTTACATGAACAACTATTTCAACATTTCCCTGGCTCATGTTTTGTTAATAAGGTGTTTCTATTTTATTTTTCTACACAATAGATGATTAGTTGCTTAACTTCTGAAGTGGTTTTTGTATGTTGTATATAAAATTCATAAAGTGAAATAGGTGCCAAGTTAAATGTAGAGTTGTGTTTTCTTTTATGCCGAAAAATGCTTAGCATCAGTAGTGAGTTATTATTGTTTATAAACGGAATTTTAAATGAAGCCTGACAGTTGTATCGTAACTGTTACACTAAAATATTTAAATAATATTTCTGTTTTAGTATCTAGTCATCCTTTTGTATAGCATGATCTATATAAAAATTAGCTTTACTCTTATTTCCGCCTTTTATTCTTTTTTTTATATTTGTTGTTATAGCGGCAACAAAAATATGTGATCTGTGAAAATTTCAACTGTGTAACTACTATGGTTCATGAGAAACAACCAGACAGACGGACAGACAGACGAACGGACAAACAAACGGACGGACAGGCGGAGTCTTATTAATAGGTACTCTATTACTAAGACTCCGCCGTTTTACCATTTGTGTACGGAACTCTGAAAATAACCATGAATAAAGTAATTATATATTCATACATTTATTTATTTATTTTCTATGTACACTTTCACACAAAAAGACGACATTGTCTCAACACTTTTAACATATAATACTTTGAACACATTCAAATGAGATACTAAAAAGTACAAGATATAAAACACATTATCATACATATTTGCGTCCAGTGGTCGGTCCACTGTAAAGAATTATCGCTACATTTAGCCCGAGCCACTTATGAGGCAAAGGCTGGCCGTTTCGGAAAGTGCCTTTTGCTCTTTAAATTTCCATGCAGTGCTTCCGGCGTTTTGGCTTGAATACTTATTAAATATTATTATATTAATAATATGTTAAACTTATTATATTTATGGAGTTTTAATAATCTTACTGTGTTTTACATTGTTAAACTTTTACATTGTTTAGAGTGATGCCATCTTTGTTGGAAAATGTGATTCCTGCTTGTTCTTTTTATTCAAAATATTTTTATATCTTTGTTTTTTCTTTGAAAAAGTTATATAGCGTGAATTCCTAAAATTTATGTACGTATTCTAATTATAGAATATATTTAAAGAATAAACGTTATCATAATATAATTATAGAATAAACATTTGTATGTAGAAAATGATAAATATAATTTGAAAATTCCATCTCCGCATTAATGAAGAGCTCTCTACATAGCGTCTATTCTAGTAGAATATTCGTACTTCGTACCTTACCGTACTTTACTTCTAAGACACACAAAGTATACTTCACATATTATGCAACTTAGTGAAGTTTATAAAGTAGTCTTACCTGGGAACATTGCGATTGTTACGTAACCATTCCACCTGAACTGTAATTCCTCTTTTCTATTTGAACAAATAAGATTGTAGAATATTTTCATTTCTTTTTGTCTATAGAGTTTACTATTAGTTATTATTATATATCGCTGATCTCAAACCAGTACAAGTAAAATCAATGTTTTTTTCACTTCCTTTTTATATACATATTTCATCCTTCTTTCCGGATACTAACGCCGTCTTTTGTGGAACCTGCAATTCGAACTTACAAATATAATTTGAATTACAAAATGGTTATCTGTATATCCCATTGTACAATGTACACGTAATATTATAGTAAAATCCATTACTTCTTTAATGGTACTACAAAACCATACAAACCTTATAATGTTCCTGATATTCCAGAAAGCAATTCCATTTCTAGTACAAAATAACAATAATAAATTAACTTCAATAATCATATAGAAACGCGCATTCCATTAAATTCACTTGTGCTAACAACCGTGAATCCGGATGCTATAAACAGTTTGTTCCTACTAAACAAGCCTTCGTTCTCGTGGAGGCAAATATAAGGCAGTGCCTAGCTCTACGAGGGTACACGCCTTCCCAGGTCTTGTATACGATCGCGTTCAATAATTGCTGTGTACTCGATAAATGTTTGCTGCCTTCTAATCATTGTGTTTCCATTGGCCGTCGGATCGTCGTCTTGTTAACATTGAAAGCTTTAAATAGAATGTAAAGAAAGTTGTTGTTTGGTGTTGAGTTTTTATGTTGTTTATGGAAATATAATTATTGTGGTTGTGGGTTCGATTCCCATTTGAGGGAATGAAATATGTAATATTTCCATTTCTTCGCTTCGTAGTGGAGGCAAAAGTGCGGCGTCCGCCATTAGACACACAATGCCTCCAAAATTCGGCGGAAAATAGTACTGGTATGGAACAGAGTGTTTTAACAATAGGGTACCTGCTGTGTTCGGAATATAGTGTGTAGCTTAAAAGAAAAACTAAAATAATAATCAAATCAGCTTCACGCTGTATCCCGCACAGCAGGGTCGGCAGAGGTACTAGAACCTAGTGTTAAGACACTCCGTTCCCCACTTTCTGCCGAATTCTGGAAGCATTGCGTGTTGAATGGCAGAACTCTACGCCTCGACACCAGAGCGAAGAAATGGAAATATAAATTTAAGTAAACATTTCATCTCCTCGAGTGGGAATCGAACCCACAACCAGTCGGTTTTAGAGTCACACTTCGTACCGCTGCGCCACGACTGGCTTCAAAAACTAAAATAAACTGGCAAAAATGCTCATAAAACATTGTGCTAAGTTAAAACAATGTTATTAAGATTGGTATGTGCTAAGTACGTTATCTTGAGACATAAAATGCTAACAACTACAAATTCTTCGTAGTGCTATTGAGTTCCAGTTGTTGTGTAGGTGTTGTTTATATAGAATTATATTTATAATATAACGTAGAAGAATATTTAATTTTCTTTCATTTAACTAGTCTAGTGAAAAAATGTCGTTGTGTCTCACCGTTATTTGGATAGGAAGTAAAAACGGAGTAATATATTAATCAATTAATCGGCTTCACGCTGTATCCCGCACTCAGCAGGGTAGACAGAGGGAAGCTATTGTTAAGACACTCCGTTCCCCCACTTTCCGCCGAGTTCCAAAGGCATTGCGTGTTGTGTGGCGGAACTCAGCGCCTCACTTCACCTCGACACCAGAGCGAAGAAATGAAAATATAAATGTAAATAAATATTTCATTTTCTCGAGTGGGGATCGAACCCACAACCACTCGATTTTACAGTCACACTTTATACCCGTACGCCACGACTGGCCTCACTCATTTTTTAATATATATTTAATAAATCAAATCATAAATCACTTACCACACAAAATGAAGAAATATTACCAGCAATTTACAGACGTGGTGAGGCGTTATTACAACAATATTTGCTTAAGTATTCGGCCTAAAATACGATATAGGGTTGTGTGACTAATATTTATTAGCACTAGCGTATTGTGGGCATGAGTAATGGTGACGGTTACGGCTGCCACCTGACATGGAATTCCATTTAAAGAAGCACCGTCACAACCCTAACGTTTGAATAATTTTAACCGACTTCTGTGAAAGGAGGCTCAGGACTTTCGACTGGATGGACCGATTTTGATGATTCTTTTTTTATTTGAAAGCTGGTGCTGACCGTGTGGTCCCGTTTTAATTTGGTCCAGTTCTAACAATGCCATTCATGAGAGAATCATATAAGTTTTTTTTTAATTTGCATTAAGTATGTGCGCGACAAATGGACGAATAACTCAATTTCCACTTTTTAGTTTGCTGTTTGAAGTCAAATTTTTTTTTGTTAAAAAATATTACGTTCCCCTACATTTCATTCGTTCACTACGGACACATTTTTATACGTATAAGTTACCCCATAAAGCTGATTTATTTAGGACTTTGCATAGCATCAAACGGTTCAGTGAAATGTTTTTATAATCTTATCCTTACACGAGTAGTTTCCGCAAAGTAAGACATTTATTTTGCTACGCGAAATTGCTACGCTTATTCGTAGAGCGTTCGTAGCACTTAAGATAAACGTGGGTGGTTCGCGTGCTTTTTAAATATTTTTAAATTCATTTCGTACTACTTTGATTGTATTTAAACTTTGAGATTTTTTACTTTTTTGTTTTCTTAAGTTTTTTTTATTATTATAAGTTTACAACTTGTATAAAAATTAAATGAAATCAGCTTCACGCTGTCTCCCGCACACAGCATACAGATAGGCAGAGGGAACCTAGTGTTAAAACTCCGTTCACCACGTCCTGCTGAGTTCTGGAGGCATTGCGTGTTGAGTGGCGGAACTCGCCGCCCTTGGACTTGACAGCAGAGCAAAGAAATAAAAATATAAATGTAAATAAATATTTCATTTCCTCGAGTGGGAATCGAACTCATAAACAGTCAATTTTACACACTTTGTGCCACTGCGCCATGACTGGCCTCAATAAATGAATTTATTATTTATCAGTGTTATTTACTAATAATACTTGGCATTGTTAGTAGTATGGTATAAAAATAGATTTGCTTATTTTTTTTTTTATTAGGTTGTTATTTTGTTTATACTATGTACTAGTATTATGGTAAAATAAAACATACTACTTTTATAAATAAATATATTTCATGACGTCCAAATTAATTATATAAAAATATATGTATGTATGTCTTTTGTTACAGGAACAGTCACACAAATCGTATCGTCCGCTGACAGTGCTCACGTTCAGATGGAACTACGCGATGCACGGCCTACAGCCGGCCGGCTACCACCTCGTCAACCTGCTACTACATGCTCTTGTCTCTTTGTTATATTACAGGTACCATTTTTTTTTAAATTTTAATTCTTACTTACACTACAGACTTATGGTATGTACCTTAAGAGAGTCCAATTATTCATTTCAGTTGCCACTTGCTAACTTAACTATGACAAGATTTTTAATTTATATACTATTTATGGCCGAGGCCAGTCGTGGCGCAGCGGCACGAAGTGTGACTGTAAAACCGACTGGTTGTGGGTTCGATCCCCACTCGAGGAGATGAAATATTTACTTAAATTTATATTTCCATTTCTTCGCTCTGGTGTCGAGG
>JAAIXJ010000251.1:37577-48859 GCA_013403705.1 Heliconius hermathena
TCCGTTCCCCACTTTCTGCCGAATTCTGGAGGCATTGCGTGTTGAGTGGCAGAACTCAACGCCGCGCTTAACCTCGACACCAGAGCGAAGAAATGGAAATATAAATTTAAGTAAATATTTCATCTCCTCGGGTATGGATCGAACCCACAACCAGTCGGTTTTGCAGTCACACCTCGTGCCGCTGCGCCACGACCGGCCTCTACTAAAATAGAAACATATAAATATAACAGTCGTATGCTTATATTAACTTTAATAGAGTTCTACATATTTATTAAGAGACTCATATTTACGTATTTAAGATTAATTAACATTAAAGTCCAATCACAGCTGCGTCGTTAACCCTTAATTGTTAATTGAATCGAGGAACTTTTAATTGTTAGAACTCAATAATCCAGTCATCGGGGCCGGGGCTGAGTCGCCTGTTTAATTATTCAATACAATTTCCACGTAATCGCCTACTTTACCATGTTGTTCCCATTTACCTTATTCATATTTATTTTTTATTATTGCATATGGGTGAACTTTACTTCTTTACTTCCTTTTATAATTTTGCCACTACTGGTAATTTTTTTTTTAGGGTAGGAGTGGCGCAGTGGCACAAAGTTTGA
This sequence comes from Heliconius hermathena, assembly GCA_013403705.1. Classification (NCBI taxonomy): domain Eukaryota; kingdom Metazoa; phylum Arthropoda; class Insecta; order Lepidoptera; family Nymphalidae; genus Heliconius; species Heliconius hermathena. Next base: position 38,186 of record JAAIXJ010000251.1, read on the forward strand.
CTGCAAAATCGACTGGTTGTGGGTTCTATCCCCACTCGAGGACATGAAAAATTTATTTCTTCGCTCTGGTTTCGAGGCAAAGCGCGGCGTTGAGTTCCGCCACTCAACATACAATGCCTCCAGATTTTGGCAGAAAGTGGAAAATGGAGTGTCATAACACTTGGTTCCTTCTGCCTACCCTGCCGTGAGCGGGATACAGCGTGAAGCTGTTAATCTTTTTAATTAACAAAATTGCAAGTATCATATTTTATGCTTCCCCTAACGATTATGATATTGTCTAAGTATTAGCAATCAAGAAACTCGTGAATATGAAGCAAGCAAATATCACAATTCCCAAGGCATACATAATATATTACCCTACAAAGGGGTAAATGTTAGTTAGTGCGGGCAGTGGAAGATCATCTAAATAACTTATATGATATACCTTCAGTTCGACTATCCACTTAAAGTTGGAGCACTGTGGTAGTTAAGCTGGTTATATACTCAGTTATCGTAGAGCACTGTTCGCACCGGTAATATAAGTTTTCCAAATCGTAATAGCTAATTATTAAACTTTTCCAAATTAAAAGTGCAAATGAAGACCAACTTTAAACTTTTAAATGAAATAAAGATATACTTTTTGTATTATCTTAACGCGAACGTAAAGTGGCCAGCTTAATTGGATGCGGTTTAGGTAGATTTTATTTCTATGGCCTCTGTCTCTCGTTAGATATCTTTTTCAAAATTCACATCGATTCTATATGTGATCTGTGGATGGAATCGAACTTGTAACCTGAACTGAACTTATAGCACTTATGCTTGCGTACACGCTCACTAATCACAATATCTCTCATGTAGAGCTTTTGTAATTAGCATCTGCATCATCAGTCAAGCATGAAATGATTGATTGTTTTTCTTGCTTTGAAATGTATCATGTATAAGTTTTCTAGAAACATATGTAAGCACTAGTGACCCGCTTGTGGCTTCGCCCTTTATTGTCTGTTTTTTATATGAAGTTCATTAAGCCACCTTCCGGCTCCATCTTGAGGCTAGAGTAGATATCATTTACTTACAAATTTAGCACCAGAGTGCTTGCTAAGACGTATTAAACGAGCCCAAACACGACCCTTTGTACCTTTCTTAGGTCAAAAGTCAGTTTGGCCACGTTCCGGTTTTATCTCCAGTCTCTAGACGTTTTTTTTTCATTCAGTATTCTATTTTACAAATCAAGTCCTTTGTTGTATTTGATACCCATATTAGGTGGGATGTGCAAAAATTTGTAATCCGCCATTTTATTTTGGCAGCCATTTTGAACAACAATATGGATTATATTTAATATCATTGCCATTAAAACTGAAGTCGTAATCCAAATGTCAGATCAATCCGACACTGGGAAGTGGGTCAAATTGATTTGGTAAAATTTCACATATATTAACACAATAACTCACACAGCAAGTTAAATTAATTTAAAGCTTATAAAAATAGTATATATGTTTATGCGTAGTATGTGTTTGAATGCGAATTCAAACCAATTATAGGGTTTTTACATATGATTCATTTTCAATATGTAATTATTGAATCTGGTAAAATAGTTTCATACGCGTATTGTCATTTATGTAATATTTAATATTGAGATCCATAATTTATCTGATAATCCATAAAGATTGATTGATTGAGGTTGTGGTGTGAGCGTCTGATTGTAATCGCGACGGTTGCGGGTTCGATTACCACTGAAAGGGACTCGACTGAGAGGGGTGAATCAACGGCGTTGAGTTACGACACTCAACATGCAATGCCAACAGAATTCAACGGAAAATGGGTAACGGAATGCCTTAACCGTTGCCATGTTATGAGCGAGATACAATTTGAAACTAAAAACATATTAAGAATTCTCTTTTATTCAACTTCCAGCTATCCAGATTTTTTATTTTAACCCAAGGAAAATATAATCAAATTTCGTTCAAAAGAACTAACAATTACCGAAAAAACATAAACATACAGACGTCCAAAACTAAAATTATCATTTGAAACTTGACCACAACGAAGCAAAAGTAGATAAGCATCTAATGCATCAAAGCTCCCGCCATCCACCACGCAAAGTGGTCAAATAAAGCCAGTTTAATCAGACGGCCCGATCCTTAGTTACTGGTAATTACAATACCGGTTGTGCCCGGCGACTTAGCGCGGCTTACTCCCAATATCCAATTTGCTAGCTTAATCCCGTTTAGGATTTTCATGAATCGTTATCTTGAGGCACCATCGTTATTGGTTTTATATTTATTATCATAATGCTGTATTTGTATTTGTGTATTTTATTTTATTGTTTTTATATATCTGATTTTAGGATTCCGTACTTCTAAACTTAAAAACAGAATTCTTATAGGGTCACTTTGTTGTTTACCTATCCGTCTGTCAAGACCATTTTTCCCGAGATCGCGCGGAGGTATCAAACTGAGATTATTATCAAATAAAAACCTACTAAGTTAACGCAATCAAAATATACGAGCCTTTATGCATCGATTTTGCTGCATTATGTATGAAATTTATCGCGTAATCAAAACCTATAGGGCACTTCCCGTGGACCTACAATCATAAAATTTGCCACGAAGCAAGAATTTACCATAAAAAAATCGGAAAAGTTGAAAATATATAAGGTATTGTGTCATAGAAAAAATTATTACAGACGTATATTTTTAGTTCATTTCAAACGAAATGTTATAAAAATTGAACTTTCCGTTGACCTACAATCCTGAAATTGGTACGGAAGCTTCGATGGGTGAGTCCGACTCGCACTTAACTTATGACCTATACTATTTTCATTTGTTAAGTCGTGAAGAAAACGTTATCATTCTTTAATTTTAAAAAAATATAATATAATCAAAATATTTACACACTTTAAAAAAACACTAAAGTAAATTTCTCAACAAATCTCGGAAACGTTAATCTCTCAACGACCTTATTAAATATTATTTTTCAAATAGGCAAAATAAATAATTCCAGATTATCCCTAAGAGGCTTAATTTTAATAGATCCTGTACATCTCGTATTAGAGTACCTACTCTCAACAGTTTACCAAAGGCGTCAGGTCTCGTCAAAAGGGCTCGCTAATGAGAAACAAATATCGAGTTTCCCATAAAACGACACCCTTAACCTACGCCTTATTTTGCTTAAATTAATTTTAACAACAATCTATATAAAGCACACTTGCTTAAAAGTAATTGTTTAAAATTACGATTTTAAGAAACTCTACGCTCCGCGTTGGTTATTTTTACATAATTATATTCTGTCAGCATTACGTACAAAATTTTGCGTTACAATTTTATATAATTGGAGGCCGTCGTGACGCATTAGCACAACCGTGTGACTGTAAACGCGACAGTCGTAGATTCAATTCTCATTCGGGGGAATTAATTATTGTTTATGAATATTTCATTTCTTCGACCTGGCAATAAAGCAAAGCGCGGCGGTAGTATCCACCACTCCACATGCAATGCCTCCAAAATTCTTCGGAAAGCAGGGAACGAATTTAGCACTAGGTTCCCTCGTACTATGTGCGTGATAACAGCGTGAAGCTGAAAAAAAAATAGTATTTAAAATAACGAATTCAGTAGATAAAGTGCACGTAAAATTTAACAAAAAGTGATAATTTTCAATTATGTATATTAAAATCCTGCATCTCGAAACAGTACAATAAAATTACAATTGTACCTCTGGAACGTAATACGACACGTTTCTATGAGAGATGAGTTGTTTACGCCACTTAAAAGTTATAATGTCTTTAGCGGCGCACACTCCAATCACATTAGTGTATCAAGTGGAACTTTTAGCTTCACATTATTTGCATCTCCAAAATTTTCCAACCGACTCCAAACTTATAATGGAATTACTTTTAAATTCACGACCGACGCCGCCGTCTGCATACGAAACGCCTGGTTATTAAGCAACTCCAATTTAGAACACAATAGAGGCCTAATGCTAGATCATTTGTTTTTCAATGTTCCGAGAGCGTTCTATAGAAAGTAACAAGGAAGTCTATTTGAAATATGAAGCGAGAAAACTCAGCAGCCTCGGGTGCAGGGCGTCGGGTGGGGCAGATAAGGAAATTTGTTGCCAAAGACGAGAACTCCGGATCATTCTTGACGTAATGAAGCAAGAGTCCGCGCCGGCGTAGCACATCGTGTTCCAATAAAACAATCTTCTACTTTTAACATTTATTAAAGTGTTATTCCACACTAAGGAAATAAAAATACTTATTTACCGACCAGGTTTAGTGGTCAGAGCGGCTGGTCGGTTTCCAGGAGGCGTGGGTTCGACCCCCGCTACGTTCAAATTTTTCTATCTTTTCCTAAATAAGTAATCTTCTACTTTGTGCCATTGAGGAATTTTTGTTTCAAACTGTACAGCGCATTCTTTCTTAACTCGTTTTTTGTCGACCGGCCTCCGCCGGGTCCAGAAAGGGAGAGTAACGTTTCACCGCAAAGTTAAATTACTTATTCATTAACTCAAACGCCGCCGATGTCATAACTTCGACCCTAATAACGTGGGCCCTCTGTCTTATCTTTGCATGTGAGTAATTAATTATATTTTGCGAATTAATTCATTCGTAATTGCAAAGTATCGCTGTTACAATATAATTAAGCAATTTATTTGGTGAATATTGTTTGTTGTTGAAGACAGGGTTGTTGTTAAGGGTTTGATTAAAATTGTTGGGACGTATTGTATTATACATTTCGTTTTTCTTTTATTTTATTTTTTATAGCTTTACGCACATAGCGGAGTAAGCAGAGGGAACCTGGGGACCTAGTGTTAAGACACTTCGTTCCCCTACTTTGCGCCAATTCTGGAGACATTGCGTGTTGAGTGTTGGAAGTCAACGCCGCCCATTAGTTCGTTACTAGAGCAAAAAGATGAAATTAAAATATTTTGTTTTCTTAAGTAGGAATCGAACCCACAAACTGTGGCGATCACCGTCGCAAGTGTGTGCCCCTGCGCCACGGCTGGTATCGAACCTCGTTGTACGTTGTCATTTTAAACTTTGATTACGAATTTTATTTATATCATTTATTTCTTTTATTATGGCATGTCAAAAACTGATCGAGAAGTTTTATAATTGTATCTCTAATATAATATTATCCATACCTCCATACCTATATTATAAATTCGAAAGTAACTCTGTCTGTCTGTCTGTCTGTCTGTGCCGCAATCAGGGCCAAACCGCTAATTCAATTGTAATAAAATACTCATACAGAGATACTTGAGGGTCTTCGGATGAACATAGGTTACTTTTTTTTCTTACATTTGNGGAGGCATTGCGTGTTGAGTGGCAGAACTCAACACCGCGCTTAGCCTCGACACCAGAGCGAAGAAATGGAAATATAGTAAATATTTCATCTCCTCGAATGGAGATCGAACCTACAACCAGTCGATTTTACATTCACACTTCGTGCCGCTGCGCCACTACTGGCCTCAATAAATATTATCTTATTTATCACCTAAAAAATCAAAATATCTCACTATCACCTAAAAATATCGTTTTTTGATGAATCTAATAAAATATTGATTCGTCTCGTCTAAAGTTTACGTTTTGAAAAAAACATATAATATGTACAAAATTTATAATAATTTAATGATTACTTCGCTCTGGTGTCGAGGCAAAGCGCAGCGTTGAGTCCCACCACTCAACACACAATGCCTTCAGAATTGGGCGGAAAGTGGAACGGAGTGTCTTAACACTAGGTTCCCTCTGCCTACTCTGATGTCTGCGGGATACAGCGTGAAGCTGATTTTTTATTATAAATAATTACATTTATCACTAAACTGATAGTAACCTAAACTTAGAGACGTACGCTGGAATATCTTAGCACAGGTATGCCGCCAGTGACATATGAAACGGCCAATTAATTCATGCCTGGAACTGCATAATATTGATCATTGATTAAACTACGTGTGAATACCTCAACATTAAATTGTAGGACAGCTTTGTCAAATAGCTATTTCCGGTTTGATCTTAAAATACTTTGTGTTAAAGTGTTAATATTGGGACCGTTGTGGCGCTGTGGCACAAATGTGTGACTACGGTTACGGATACGACACGGTTTGGATCGAATTTTCAGTAGAGAATGGGGAACAGAAGGTCTTAACACTAGATTCCCTCTACCTTTCCTGCTGTGTGCGGGATACAACGTGAAGCTAAAAAAAAATATAAATATTTTTTATCTTTTTTGGTTTACATATTATGCTTAATACTTAATGAAAGAAGACTTACTAGAAATAGTTCTCTAAATACATTGTTCTTACAATAAGATAAGATAAGAAAGAGAAAAAGGGCTAATAGAGAAAAGAAAAACCATAATTTGAAAGAAAACTGAAATATAATACACGTAGACCATTCCTTACGCAATGAACACAAAGTAATTTACAAATGAACTAAGATACGTATACATAGATATACATTTGTGAAAAACAGAATACTATTATATTTTCCTAAATATAATTATACCTTAATTCCTAAATATAATTCAAATATATAAAAAAATCTTAAATATTTATAAATGTCTCACTTTAGCTACTTTGCTATACGGGAAAAAGCTTAAACCTGAAAGAAAAGTTCTTTAAAATACGTTTATGTAGAAAGAAATTTTCAAAAACATCAGCAATATCCAAATATAATTATTGACTTATATATTTTAGTCAATTATGGATCTCTAAACATTTTTTGTTATATATATACAAAATATATTTTCATATTACACAATTTCATACTAAACACAGCTTAAGAGCTCAGCATTAATAGTCAAATCCAACGCCAGCCATCGGGAATGTGACGTAAAACCAACATCCAAAGACGACTGTCGCTTCACCAAGATTAGTTAGGCGTATCGGTTATGCATATGTGGTATTTGATTGATTGCCTCGGGACGCCCGTATCGGATACATATCTACTCGAGCATGACATATTGTCTGTGGTAAAAAGCGAAGCGAAGCTTTTTAAAGTATGTCAAATAAAAGAGTTATGGCTTGTGAAAGATTTGTATGTGTATTGCTAATGTTTTTTTTTTATATTGTTGTTTTTATTTACTTATAGGCCAGTCGTGGCGCAGAGGTAGAAGTTTGTGACTTTTAACGTAACTGCTTGTGGGTTCGATCCCCACTCAAAGAATATTTAATGTTTTCTTTTTTTCTCTCTGGTGCTCCAGAATAAGACAGATAATGGAAAACGGAGTGTCTAAATACTAGGTTCCATGTCTACCCTGTTGTGTGCGGGATAGACCGTGAAGCGGAAAAAAATGTACTTATATTTGTATGTTTATGTTAGTTTAATATAAAGAATTATTAGAAATGATCAAATTTAAAATATAGTAAGCGTGAAGCCGTTGCGATATGGAATTTAATTATAATGATGGTGCCTTTTATTAAAAAATGATATCTTTATCGTATATTAATAAATTGTATCTATATATTTATATATATATACGCTCTAAGAAGTACTTGCTTAAATTTCCATTAATAACCAATTCTACTTTAACAAATAAAACTAAAATACTCTAAAATGATACAAGTATACTTGTATAATAAATAATAGAAGAGATATAATTCTTCTCTATCAAACAACCCCGCCCTGGGCCAATAATATACTTTTGCAATATAGCGTGCCGCGTCAAAGACCAGCGCACTTGCTACCTCTAACCGGGTAAAGCGTATAAAACGGTACTACAAAAGTTCCTTTCGCGAAGTAAACGCTTGAAGCACTTTATTTTCTCCGATGGACATTCTATTTGAATAAAAGCGTATAAAGAGACGTTAAACGAGATATCATGCACTCTAGTTACGTCGCCCATTAATCACAATACTGTATTCCTCTCTCTCTCTCTCTCTTTCTTTCCTCTCAATTTGTGAGCTCAAAAAGCTCAGCAAATAGAATAGTGCACTAAATGCGAAACAAATCACGGTCCAACGTTCACTTCAAACAGAATCTACGTTACAAGTTTAATTTTATAAGGAGTCTTGTATAACGTAGTTTTCGAGATTTCTCTGTTTATTGCTGCAAGACTTTTTTTTTAGATTTATTTTATTTATATTTTTTATACGTACCTACCTTCGTTGTACATATAAATTAAGTTGTATTTAAAAGTTCCAAGCCATTCGAAGCCGGTCGTGGCGCAGCGGCACAAAGTGTGACTGTAAAACTGACTGGTTCGATCCCTACTCGAGGAAATGAAATATTTACTTAAATTTATATTTCCATTTCTTCGCCCTGGTGTCGAGGCAAAGCACGGTGTTGAGTTCTGCCACTCAACACGCAATGCCTCCAGGATTCGGCGGAAAGTGGGGAACGGAGTGTCTTAACACTAGGTTCCCTCTGCCTATCCTGCTGTGTGCGAGATACAGCTTGAAGCTGATTTTTTTTTTATAATTTCCCAAGCGTCTGCTCCTTGTATGTTTTGTTAGCGATTGCTAAATTATTAGCATCTTATATTGATACATCACAAAACATAATGGCCCCTGTTGCCGAAGCGACTTAACAAAAAACTTGTAAACTCGGTGCGCCGGTCCACTGAGAACTTCCGCTGAAATCTCGTAAGAAATTCATCTTCGTAAATTGAAAAAGCTAGTAGAAGTTTTAAGAAAAGTTGTTCCATCGCCTCGAGTATTCTATTAGACGTGTAACGCGAGCGAGTTAAAGTAGTATTATACAATTTCGATATAACGATCACAATCTGAGAATACCTCCAGGGAGCGTCGGGTTGTTCATTACGTACGGCACAAACTATCTATCTGTAAATGTTAGTCGGTGAGTTCTCAAGAGATTCCGCCAGTTTCGCAAAAAGTCGCTAACGACTGCCTTAATTCCGAGAGAAGTTGTCCGTCCGTCCGTCCGTACCTAGTACAGGAGGTGCGCACAGATCTCAATTAGTGGATGTTTCAGGAGGCTGTGGCTGGACACCGCGCGGTGTCGCCACCTAACAAACTTGACCAATTAATGTCACTTCCCCTAACTCCCCCTAAGCTTCCAACTCCGAGGCAACAGTACCTAACTTGAAACTTAGTTAATTCTATAAATATACTTTACAGCAATAGCACCTTCAACGCTTCTGCAGTTTATAAATATTTTATATATAGATTGTGTTTTCCATTGAGAACGATGAATATTATGTAATGTTATACACCATAGAGAACAACACAAATAAGTGTGTTTTTGGAAAATTATGTTAACAATATTAACGAACCTAAAAATAATGATCAAACTACAAAAAATAGAATATTTTATATATAAATAGTATATATATTTTTTAAATATGAACATCGTATTTCGTTTCAAAGAAACATTTGCGCTTCGTAATGTTTTCTTACGCAGATTACATCAAGTTTTACACACTATTTAACACAGCGTTACACGCCATTAATATCCATTTCTTGTAAAATGCAAGAATAAATCGGGCCCTTTTTTGTACATTAAACCAAAATCACATTATTCCTACATTTTCTTTACATTTCAAACGATGGCAAAGCCATATTATAATATTATATTTAATTTAAGATGCTTTTTTAAAAACAGTTTGTTCCATGCCATAAGTTACGGCAATATTTGAACAAATATATTAAAACTAAAAACATGGTCAATTAAAACTATGTAGTCTAAGCAAAATAATATGCAATTTAAATTATTTTTTTTGCTTCACGTTGTGAGGCTATCGAGATAACCAGAAAGAAAGGAGCGCCAAACGCTACGTCTCTGCGTACTTCTTTTATCTCCTCCACTGTCATCAACCTCTTCATACATGTCCCCCGGGATCTCATGCTTTTTACGGGACCTTCCTCCAATATCATCGATACTGTGTTTTCAAAAGTCTCTCTTAAGTAATATTTTTATTATACTCATTATAATATTTTGGTTATTCAATGGTCTTTCAAGCAAAATGTAAATAAGCAAATTTCTATAATATATAGGTTAACCAAAATACAATCTATTATACAAAACGAGGAAACAACATAATAAGAAATATGAAAATATTTAGAAAAACAGTATTAACAAACGCAAATATAAATACAACAAACATCCACAAGCGCACTGAATATCAACTCGCCAATACAAAAGTGAAGTAGGTCAAACTGGACTCCTAAACAAGCACATTACAACTATTTATTTCGAACGAAAGTGGCGCAGTGCGTGGGGACCTCGACCACAGGAGTTCCGTGGACCTCCCAGCTACTACGGTTTATGAGCAAATTCTTGTATCGTAAAAGGAAATCGTGTGGAAAAGTTAAATTAATTTATATCTATGTATGTTTGTAGGTATTTATGTAGGAATACATTGTTGGGAGTTTCGAACAAAATATTGTTGGAGGATAGTTCCCATTGGGTACCCAAGCTTTATTTTACTAAAATTGTTCGTTGAATTATGATTAGAAAAACTTTTCGTTTGTACTGTGAAGCCATAAGGCCATAAATAAATTTTGTTTAGTATAATATTTTTTTGAGGCCGGTCGGGGCGCAGCGGCACGAGGTGTGACTGCAAAACCGACTGGTTGTGGGTTCGATGAAATATTTACTTAAATTTATATTTCCATTTCTTCGCTCTGGTGTCGAGGTTAAGCGCGGCGTTGAGTTCTGCCACTCAACACGCAATGCCTCCAGAATTCGGCAGAAAGTGGGGAACGGAGTGTCTTAACACTAGGTTCCCTCTGCCTACCCTG
>JAAIXJ010000251.1:49115-292048 GCA_013403705.1 Heliconius hermathena
GAGGCCAGTCGTGGCGCAGCGGCACAAAGTGTGACTGTAAAACCGACTGGTTGTGGGTTCGATCCCCACTCGAGGAGATGAAATATTTACTTAAATTTATATTTCCATTTCTTCGCTTTGGTGTCGAGGCAAAGCGCGGCGTTGAGTTCTGTCACTCAACACGCAATGCCTCCAGAATCCGGCAGAAAGTGGGGAACGGAGTGTCTTAATACTAGGTTCCCTCTGCCTACCCTGTTGTGTGCGGGTTACAGCGTGAAACTGATTTATTTTATTTATTTAATAATTAAGTAATTTCAATTAAAAGTACCTAGGTGTTGACTTCGTAGCACAATCGCTACGAGTACTTGACTCACATACAAAATGCCTATAATTAGCGTAATTTCAAATAATACTTAAATATAATTCGCTATACATATCTTTAAGTTATTAATTTTTGTGTCCGATCACTTAACACGAAATAGTTTACTTTACAAGAAAAAAACAATATTAAAAACATTTATTTAGAAAACGTATAATAAATTTGAACGTAGCGGGACTCGAACCCGTGCCTCCTGGAAACCGACCAGGCGCTCTGATCACTAAGCCATACGTTCTCATCAAGCTACATCGAAATTTTTATACGCATGTTACAACTTATTTATGTTGTTAGCATGTCTGTAGGGAGATTTTAACAAATTTCCGCTGCCCAAAGATTATCGTCTGGCCAGAGAAAATGGTATTTATTAAAATATATATTAAAACCGACCAGGTCGGTTTCCACGATGTGCGGGCTCGAGTCTCGCTACGTTCAAATTTTATATACGTTTTCTAAATAAGTATTTTTCTTTCCTAAGTGTGGATTAACAATTTGAAAATGTTTAAAATATAAAAAACATTGCTTACTAAAAAAAACTAACATACATATAGAAATAGACGAAGGCTAATTAAAAACGAAACAAATATAAAACCTGGATATTACATCCGGCATGTTGGTATTTCAGTTGTAGGTTATATCAGTAATCAACTCTTAGGTTGCTGGCCAGAGGAGCTAGAGGAACACTGTATCGGTCAGCAACCGCAAACTTACGAACTAATGACTGTACTACAGCTTCAATGCACTTGTATTTTATATTGACCTATATTTTTATGTTTTCGACTGAATTCGGAATTCTGTGAACAAAATAGTATTCTATTTTGTTGAGGCCATGTCGTGGTGCACATTACCATTTGGGGCATAAGCGTATTACTCTAAACGTGGCAGGTTGTGGGTTCGATTCGCACTCAAGGAAATTAAATATTTCATATTTTCATTTTTATTTAATATTTTATCTCCAGAATTCGGCAGAAATTTGGAGGCAGAATTATCTTAAAACTAATCTACTACTGAAACTAATTAACTGAAAAAAAAAAGTATTTTATTCTGTTTAGCTTCGTGAGATATACCTACACTATATACATAAGTATATCTTAATGGAACATAATATTACTACGGCTATTATCATTTCAACTATCATCATGTAGACTCTTGAAATAATTAAAGAGCTTTTAGTATATTAGAATAGAAGCTTAAAATACCTGTCGTGCGCTCGTTTGTAACCTTTCATGCTGAGTGGAATTAAATTTTCTAGACGAGTCCATTTCCGTTTTTAATTACAAAATTCATCCTCAATTAACATTTTCTACCTGAAATTTGTACGTAGGTAGAGGTAGGTATGGAGAGAGGAGAGATAATAATCTTCTATGGGAAGGTGGATCGGTCAGTGTAACCGCATTCGCGCTATCTAATGACTGCTCGAGCTGCTATTAGATGTTACTTGAATGTGCTGTACTTTATATCGTACTTTATTCTAAATGAGTTTAAGCGCTCTTAGAATTAGTCGAAGAAACTGTACGAGTGGTTTCGTTAAAATGTTTGCTCAAATTTCATTAAAGTTTCCGGCAATGTTGGATAAGCAATACGTTATATTTATAATGTGGTTAGGTTAGTTTAGTTATTTTGAAAAAGTGTTATTTAAACGATTAAATTCTTATTATTAAAATTTCATATAAATATATTTGGCGGGAAGTGGGGAACGGAGTGTCTTAACACTGGGATCATCTCTGCCTACCCTGCTGTGTGCGGATTACAGCAACATAAGCTGAAAAAAAATGTATATTGAACACAACAAAATATGCAGCTAATATGTAAAAAATATATAATATATTTAAAAAATTACATAGCCAATTTTAATATTTTTAAAATAACTACTTTTCAAATTTTAAAATATGAATTTTTTTCTGCAAACAAAAGGATATTTAACACCCATGGATCCATAAGCGCAATTCTACACATAGCAAATTCACAATATTCCATTTATATTATACAACAAAATATAAATACCAACTAGTTGATCTAAGTTATTGAATTACTTTAGTTATTAACTAAGTATCTTTTCTTCTGGAAGTTTCCAAAATAACAAGTAAAACTTGTCTTGGCATCGCGATTAGTTGACTGACCTACTTAAATGTTGCAGGGTTTGCGCAATGTTTCTTCCGGAATTTGCAAGTTTCGTGGCCGCCATCTTGTTCGCGGTGCATCCTATACACAGCGAAGCGGTAAGTCATTTTACATAGATAATATAATAAAGAAAAAAACCATCTACATGTACATTGGCAAAGACATGTTAATAAACATCCTATTAAAATCAGAATAATATTTAAGAGGTTTTTTTTTACTTACACGTTGCATCCCGCATATAGCGGGGTAGGCAGAGGGAACCTAATCTTAAAATACTCCGTTCCTCACTTTCCGTCAAATTTTTCAGACATTGCGAGTTGAGTGAAGTCAAACTCAACGCCGCGCTTTGTTACCAGAGCGCAGAAATCGAACCCACAACCCTCGTATTTACAGTTACACGCTTAAGCAAAAATAAATACATTAACGACATTTTAATAAAGAATATTATTTTCAATTCATCATATTAATATTCAATAAAAACGGATATAAAATTTCATTGTAACGAATGAACTGTTATCGGTATTTTAAACGCTTCAGCGGAATCTATGTTATTCTCTCGTGCATGTAGATGCGTGTAAATTTAAAGCCTAAATAATTGATGGCGTGTAAAGCGATTATAAAAAAAAATATATTACTATTTTTATTAGTTAAATAATATTTAAATAATTCGATTTTTGTATGTATATTAAAATGCGAAAGTAAAATTGTTTTTAAATTGCAAATTTGTATTTGACAATGACTTTCGGCACTTTTCAACATTTGTTAAATGATTAAAAAAACTTGAACAAAAGTGATAACAGATTTACGTATGTCTATTTTTTTTTAAATATAAATCACCTTGGCCTTGTTTATTAATAAATTATTAACTTCTTATTAAGTTTTTAAATTTAAGTATACAATTTATTTATATCTTACATTAGCTTCTCTTTTCTATACAATATCATGAAATGATAAGTCCATTTCATATGAAGTTATTATCTTTACTTGCACAGTGGCCTACCTTAGGTACTTATCTCTATGTATGTATAATGTTGTAAATATAGATTAAAAAAAAAACAGCTTCACGCTTTATCCCGCACTCAGCAGGATAGGCAGAGGGAAGTTCTGGAGGCATTGCGTGCTAAGTGGCGGAACTCAACGCCGCGCTTTGCCTCGACACCAGAGCAAAGAAATGGAAATATAAATTTAAATAAATATTTTATTCCCTCGAGTGGGGATTGAACCCACAACCAGTCGCGGTTACAGTCACACTTTGTGCCCCTGCGCCACGACCGGCCTAAAATATAGATTATAAAATATAGATATTAATAATTAAGACCACCTAAATATAGATCATAATAATATTAAATACCCTAGAATAAACACAATCTGTAACCCTATTTAGCCTTTCACCAATTTTGATAGCTGCTAATGTCTTACTAATCCTCGAGTTATCTACTATAGGAATTAGGTACCAACCATTGCCTCGTCCATCTAAACTTGAAGCACTATACTCACATTTCTAATTAATTGGTTCCTTTATGATTGAGGTCCTTTCACACGATTACTGATCTTTGACGTGCCCTTATACCCTCAACATCACTTGTAATTAGAGGAACGGCCGAGCCTCAAATACTCTCTGAGAGCTATTTCTTTTCAAGTTGATTCTTTATTATCGTATCTGATACTACTGTGCCGCATCTTCAATTTGAATTAACGTAATACCTTTTTTTTCGTTTGAAAAAGACCTTTTGTTGGCTAAAATAGAACGAAGTCTTTCTTCTGTATTTATTTTCAATGTATAGAAAGTATAGGTACAACTAAAGTAGCGATTCCTTTTCTATTTCAGATGAGTTCAATCTTTAATCAGAAACTTTTCAATTCAAATAATGTTTGTACACTAGAACCTAAAAAAAATGCTTTTAGATATTTTTTGAATGACTTGTAGAGGCATCACATCGTTTACCTTTAACTGTTTACTCTTGGGTTCTATATAGAATATCTTATAGCTACGCTATAATAGAATATCTTATAGCTACGCATCTGTAGTTATGTATTCCATATTTATGTATTGCTTAATTTTGTAATGCGGTTAATAAGCAAATAATTATAATTTATATTATTATACAAAGACTTAATAATATAAACCAGATGGTTGTGAGTTCGATCTCTTAGGCGGAGAAATTATTTTTATTTCCTCGCCCTAGTAAGGTGAAAACCGATGTTAAGTTCTGCCACGGAATAAACAGAGTGTCACATGATGCTTATTTGGCTCTGTTTCTCCTGCAGTCCAGCTATCAGCGGGATAAAGCGTCAAGCTGGAAAAAAAGAAAATACTATCCTTAAACTTAATTTCAACTGACAAACACAATTTATTATACTTTATTTGTACAATTCGCGCAGCCCGACATCGCCATTTTATAGGTTTACCATTAATTTAAAAAGTTTTAACTCAGTCTGTCACACCGACACGCCAAATAGGTGCAATTTCATACTATTACACTTCTTTTATCGTCACACAGTTTGTTTATCGCTTCAATTTATTTCCATTGTACATTGAGTCGTCTCTCTCTCTGTTTAAATTCAAAAATTTTCTATCTACATTCACCGCGTGGAAGGTGCCGGGGAACAGCATTTAGAATTCTACCGTCGAACCCTGAGTTTATCTGAAAACTTAACAGCTATTTGCAACTTATTCGCAATGCAAACCCACTCGTATATAGCCACGTTCCACGTTAAATCTTAAATTTGAATAGATTTCGCTGTAAAACGCTGCCCTTTTCTATAGAATTTGTTTTTGTATGTTCAAACCAAAAAACAGTCGCGTTAAATAACATTTCTAATTTGAAGACATTTTGAAAAGTTATTTCGAATTGCCCCTCTACAAAGGGGCCAAATAAAGCGCACGCTGTCAACTTCAACGTTCAACTAAGTAAAAATACAGGCGTAATTCCAGCAATAGTTCCTTAACTTGTTTATTTTCCGAGCAAAACAGTTTGTAATAAAGTCGTAAGAGGACATGGCGGAGACGCCGCCGCCTCGGGCTCTAACTATGTTTGCCGTTTATAAACTTGTAGCGTCAGGTTTTGTACTTGATTGGAAGTGAACACTGCTTTTTTTTATTTGCCGTCATAATCAGCTTCACGCTATATTCTGCGTGTATCAGGGTAGGCAAAGAGAGTCTAGTATTAAGATATTTAATCCCCACTTTCTGCCGAATTCTAAAGAGTAGTAATATTACGTAGTGAGAGGTGGAACTCAACGCCGCCCTTTTACCTCGACTACAGAGCGACAAAAATGAATACATAAAAAATACAAAGATTTTTTTAACATCGTCGCTTAAATGGACTATCAATTAATTGAAAAGGACTAGAAGGGAGTATTTTACTAACGGAATAATCCCGTTCGTTGGTCTCAATCCAACGGAGCTAACATCTATTTCCTTGTACTTTACGGGCCTCACTTTCATTATTACACTTTTATTTTTTTTACACCGTTCCTTTTACAAGGCGAATTTTTAATGGTCCCTTATAACTGCTACTAAGGAATATTACAAAGTAACTCGAGGCCCAAATGGAGCCGGATTCTGAGAGGTTAAGGTTAGTAAGCTTTCGCTGGCATTTCATTAACTTTTCAAAAGGAAATTTTTAAAAATCCCAAGTTACGTATTTTGTTTTACATTACTTAGTTACTTAAAAATGAAATTGGTTATTTGCATATGAAAGAAGTTATTAAAGATGAAACGCTATTCATATTTACATTTATCTGATTATATATTTTAATGTAATTGCGTAAAGTGCAAGGCTAATTATCAAAGCAAAACGCTGACGTTGAATTCCGTCACTCATTACGCGATGATTCCACAATTCGATGGAAGGTGAGGAACAAAAGTCTTAATGGGAACGGTGTAATTTAACACTAGGTTCCCAGGTTCCATCTTCGTACCCTGCTATATATGTGTACATGATGCAATGCTAATTACAATCTAAAATGCCGTAACACAAAACAAATTAGACCAAACTAATGAAAATATACAAAATAAGTACAAAAACAAAACATCACAAATTTCGTGAAGCACCACGAAACACAGTGAGAGCGCTCTAATGGGTTCTGTTAAAACTAAAATGATTTAACTCGTCTGTACAGGTGACAGGCGTCGTGGGCAGGGCTGAAATGCTGTCGTCGCTATTCTTCCTGGCCGCGCTGCTCTGTTACGCGCGCGCCGCCAGCCGGAGACGGTGCACAGGTAGGTTTGATGGACACGTTTTGGTGAAACTTTTATATTTTATATATTTAGGTAGGTTGGTAAGTTTTAATTTATCGCTTTAGTTTTGAATGTTTTGAGCTTTTTGATACTTTTGATTTAAGATATTTTTTTTACTTACTCTAAGCGACTATTTAGTGTTCGAATACTAAATTACTAAATATTTACACTAATTGTGACGGTATTATTTCCTATTTATATAAGATGAATACTTTTATAGATTTTACCATTCAACAGTATATCTCTACAACGAGTAAATACATTATATTAATATTGATTTATGGAATATTTTTTTAAATACTTAATTACACGATTGATTGAGACGCCCGTGGCGCATGGTCACAAACGTGTGACTGTAACGCGTCGGTTGTGAGTTCGATTCCCACTCGAGGGAATGGATTATTATTTATTAATATCTTAATTTTTTTTGCTCTGGTACCAACCGCAGTGTTGAGTTCCGCTACTCAAAACGCAATGCCCAGAAAATTTGTCGAAAAGTGGCGAACGGAGTGTCTTAACACTAGTTTTCCTCTGCCTACCCTGCTATAGGTGGAAACCAGCGTAAAGCTGAAAAAAGTACATATGACAAACTCATAATTCATTTCAATATTATAAACAATTATGTTTGGTAGTACAGCAAAATTTATATACATAATAATACCGAAAGCTGCAACGGTATCACTCTCGAGTAATTATAACAAAGCTAACATGTTAAGTAACCCCCAAAAGGTTAGCCAAACTTTGTCGTCACAAACATACATTGTCGGATACACCGACACACAGTTCAAATATTATGAACGCTACTTTCCAGAAACTTGTATCCAAATCCAGTACATCGGAACTAATTTCATTTTGGGGACGAATTCTAAAGTATGAACACGTATAGGTGTGCCTTAACTTTAAACCAAGGACGCTCGAACATCCCTATGTACATATGTACCTGCACCTAGAATGTAATTTCGTTAAGCTCTTACGAACGCGCAAATGTTTTGGGAGGTTCCATTCTACCTACATTTTCCTTTTAGACCCCCAGCTAACTTGATGGGGTTAAAAATTGTGGCCGAGATTGGCTTCAATTTAATCGCGTTTCACGTTCTCAAAAATTACCGACAATCGTGATATGTTCGTCGATAGCCATTTACACGTTTAACTGCTTTAGCTTTTGCCTTAGTTTTATCGTCTCATCGTGCTACTGTAGGAATATTTCTTTTTTGGAAATATTTTGTAGACTGATTAAATTTGAGATATAAATTGTTATTTAAAGTCATTTTCATATGTTGAATTTTAGTTATAATATTAGTATTTTTTTTAATCATGTTGTAATCCCGCACACAACAGGGTAGACAGAGGAAACCTAGTGTTAAGACAATTCGTTCTCCACTTTTCGCCTGTGAGTTCTATGTTCTTCATTATTTTTTCAAACAGTATTATTGATATACATAATATTCTCATTTTGTTTCGAAATATATAGTTTAAACCTCATGTAGTGTTTATTTTTACACATATATTATCTCCATAACCAAGTAAATATAATTCAACTATCACCAGTACTAACCTTAATCGCTAAGCCCGTATAGCTTACCATTTCCAACCTTTTTCGACTTGCTCACATAAAGTAGACCCCGAAGCTTCTTACTGTGTCATTGAAGGCCATGCCTCACCCAGGCCGCCGTTGCCCTGCGGTTAAGTACGTGATAAGACCAATCTTTGAGAACTTTGAACTGCCTCTCAAGACACAAGTTGAAAATAATACAGTCAAATTCTAAGGTAATACACATACCATCGTGTTTTTCCATCCTTTCTCGTTTTGAGAGTAAATATGTATATGAAGGATGAGAAAACGACGAGATATTTATTATTGTTTGCCAACGTTTCCTCTTTTGTCCCGTTTTATTTCGTATATTTTTGACGAGCAACAAAATGTGACAGCTACGTATATATACCGTGAAATGTGTAACACAAATTATTTTGTGCGTTTTTCAATCACCATGCTTTTATGAAAATATATTTTGAGATAAATTAAATGGGGCTGTGGTGATGGAGGGATACAAGCGAGTGACTGTAACGCGACAATTGTGGGATCGGTTCCCACTTGGGGGAATGAAATTATTATTTATTAATATTTTCATTTCTTCGCTCTGGCACCAAAAGCGGTAGCGTTAAGTTACGTCACTCAACACGCAATGTCTCGAAAATTAAATCGAAAGTGGAGTATGGAGTGTTTTAACACTAGGTTCCCTATGCCTACCCTGCTAAGTGCGGAATACAGCGTGAACCTGAAATAAAAATAGTGAAAGAATTTTGAAAAAAATATTTTCTAGTGCAATAGCTGTTAATAGTATGCAAATTTTTAAAAAGATATATTTCAGTATTTATATTTTTCATAGTCTATATATTTCACACTTTTTAAATGTTTCAGACTGGCGCTACGTAGCCGCGTGTACCGCTTGCGTCGGCATTGCCATGCTGTGCAAGGAACAGGGCATCACGGTCACTGCTGTTTGTGTTGTGTACGAACTCTTCGTGGCTCAGAAGGTAAAGATATGCTTATATAAGGTAGAAATGTGAACATATACTTATTTATCTTATAAAATATTATTTTAGCCATTGTGGGGCACCGAGAAAGTGTCTGACTATAAAAGCACGATGGTTGTGAGTTCAATCTCCACTCGAGGCAATCAATTACAAGCAATGTCAACACACAATGGTCGTGTTCCAATGGAAAGCGGAGAACGCTGGATTTTCTTTGTTTATTGTATAAAAATTGTGTTAAGTTACGCTTGTCGTCATTTATCCTTTCATATTTAACATTTTATTAAATTATTGAACTCAATTTATTTTTTCAATTATAAATTCAATATTTTATCATANAATAAATATGCTGTCAAAAAGAAGTTTTCAAACCACTCAATTGGGCGCTTATCTTGGCAAGCGCCTTGAACATCTGGCCAATTCACGGGATTTTTTGCCAAGTCCCGTTTTCTCCATGCGTAGGTACGCCTACGTTTAGTTCGACCTGTAGAATCAGAAGGTTCTTCTTCTGTATCACTCACCATAATCTGCCCTTGAATCATTACTTCAGCCGGTTGAAGCAGAATGTTTCGTGGCAAATTATTCAAAGTTACATTATCTTCTTCACCCGAATCTTCGTCAGTGAGACAGTCAGGATCAACAGGAGGAGGTAGAATACATATCAGTCGTTCTCTATAATCTTCTTCATTATCAGAAACATTTTCTAAAGCATCTAAAATTTCATGCGCAGCTAACGGTCTGTAAAGAAAAAGTTGTATTATTGTACTAAAATCATGTATATTATCCTACTGTCCTATATATAGTACGCTAGTATTTGTAACAAGTTATACGTAATTTATTTATATTATTTTGCTAGAATATTTATTTAGTACAAAAGTTAAGGTTATCAACTAGATATTAACACAGAAAAAAACAACTCACGAGTAAAATATAACTTTTTATACATACCTGTCATTTGCCATGTCTGCAACGCACTTTTATTACACACTTATAAGGTAAAATATAAGGTAAAAACTGTTAAAATAACTGTCTTTTTATTTTTTCTAATAAAGCTGACACGTTTCTTACTGCAAATCATAAGACTAAATAATCTTAGATAAAGAGGGTATTCTGATATTTTTTTATATTTCTACTGTCCTAAATATAGAACAGTAGGCTTATCTGGGTTAAAAGGGTTCTTTCAAACTGTCAAGATTTTGATACTGATAGTTGGTTACTAACAATTGGAATTGTAATTCCCTTTATTTATAAAGTTAAATTTAGGTTTAATTTCGTATTTGCTAATAGAATATAATTTATTAAAATAACAAAATCTATATTTTACTATAAATAATTAAATGAAAACCAAATCTTACTTTATTTTTCTTTTCATTCTTAGCTACAGGCGGATTGAACCTTATTCATAATCACACGCTATGCCACTGCGCCAAAAAGGCTTCCATTTATTGACATTTTTCAATAAAAATTCCTATAACATGAAATAATATAGGTACTATAAGGAGGAAGTCGTGGCTGCAAACATTAAAACTATGGATCATTTATTTTCTTCATTTTTTCTGATAACAAGACAAAGTTCGGCGGTTCGGAGTTTTCAGTTTTATTTCTTCAACACGCAATATCACGAACTTCAGCAGAAAGTGGGGAGCGTGTCTTAACACTAGGTTCCCCCCTGCCTATCCTGCTGTATGCATATACAGCGAGAAGCTAAAAGAATATAGCAATATGTTTATTCTATTCAAAATAGCCAAATGAATTCAAAATGTAAGTATCTCTCAACTCCCCCAGCGCCGCAACTGCGCGAGCAGGTCGTGGCTGGAGTACTGGGGCAAGGGCGGGTGGGGCTGCGCGTGCGGCGAGGCGGCGCGGCGCGTGGCCACGGTGTGCTGCGCCGCGCTGGCGCTGCTGGCGGCGCGCCTGCACGTCATGGGCGCGCAGCTGCCCGTCTTCACCCGCTTCGACAACCCCGCGGGCGCCGCGCCGCCGCCCGACCGGTGCGTACAGTCCTGGCGCTGGCATGAGACAATACAAAGCAAATACTTTCATTTGTAATAAGAAGTAATGATGAATCTGAATACAAATCAAATAAAACGTGATTTTATATATCCGAGATGCTCCAAATTATTTAGTAAATATACACGTACATACCTTATAAACGCTAGTCAGTAACTAACTTCTTACATTTCAATTTTGGAAATGGAATCTATTATAAGACTTTCCATACATATTCTATGGATTTACTTAAATATTATTATACAAAAAACATAAACCCCATATAAAATCCTTTTTTACTATAACTTGATCTTTCAGACACTTGACATTTGCCTATCTTCCGGCTCTCAACGCCTGGCTGCTAACATTACCGGAAGCGCTGTGCTGCGATTGGACAATGGGCACCGTCGCCTTACTGCGATCTTGGCGAGATCCTAGAAATTTGGCAACTTTGGCCCTGGCAACCACTTTGATAGCCGCCGCTATACATGCATTAAGGACGCGCTCTTCAGCTTTGTCGATGGTATGATCTAATTCTTTATTACTTTCTTTCATCTCATATATTATAGTAGTGTTTGTCTCTCTTTATTGCACTTTATAACAGTAGTCAATAATAATATCGTTGGTAAAGGCAATTCAATAATATAATTTTAGTGTTATTAGAACGATTGTAATATAAGTCACTACTTCTCCATATTCTGTATATTTAAAGGTCAGTCACGTCAACGGTTTTTTTATATATAAATATTCACTTTGGTCAACTTAATAGCTACAATCATCATGTTAAATTAAATACTTAGCAACTTTGATGCTATGGCCTTAAACAACTTTGTATTTAGTTATTTGAGCAATTATTACTTCAAATTATTTTAAGTTACAACCAATTAGTGTAGTAGTAAAGATTTAATAGTATTTGAATGCTAATAAACGTCTCTCGGAGTCTTACAATTTAAACTAGGAAATTCAGAATTCTTATCTATTTTGAGTTTAGCATTTTGGCAACCGTACAATATATTTTCTTCTCAATTTATTACATGTCTATAGCACTGAAAGCATAACATATCAATCATATTTCGTAATATAATACCACATTTTGTTTTTTGTCAGTTATATTCGCTGTTAGTAACACGCTTTAATGTTGATTTTATTATAGAAACAGATACATTCCAAGGAAAATATATTAAGGATCAATAAAGAACATTTAATTTTTAGATCAAACGATATAAGAACATACAAACAGTATTTGGTAAATAATTAAAAAATCAATTATAGATTTTTTGTTTCCAGGGTTTGGCATTACTCGTTTTACCGTTCCTGCCTGCATCTAATCTGTTTTTCCCCGTCGGTTTCGTGGTGGCAGAACGAGTTCTTTACATGCCATCTATGGGTTGGTGCCTTTTAGTGGCACACGGGTGGCGCTTAGTTGCCAAGAAACGGGCCAAGTTGGCAGCTGGAGCCTTAATTTTCCTTCTCTTGGCATTCAGTGCCAAAACTTATGTGAGGAATTGGGATTGGAAAACCGAGTATTCCATTTTTGCTTCCGGATTAAAGGTGATTACCTAATATTTTAAGTTTGTTACATTACGTATGCTCTTTGTAATAGTCTGGATAGCTTCCAATAATATCTTGTTAAGATTGATATGCTGTTAGAAGATAGATTTAGAGAGTATTTTCGTTCTATTTCGAAAAACTAATTTAATAATATATACCTAAATTTTCATTGTTAATTGACTCCAAGGAGATATTGTCAATGTTAAATTGACATTGAGGAATCGGATATTTGAGTATGATAGTCTCTTTGAAGCACGTGTGCTAATGTGTGTTTGTCCGCAAATTTCACTTTAAAAGTAATCGGGATGATCCTTTTTGATTAAAATCAAATACATTCCAAATGAGGCAATTTCCAAATTCATTCAAATCGGTTACGTACTCTTTATAAAACGTATATCTAGAGAGGACATGTAAAATATTGGCACCTGACAGAAAAGGTAAAGCAATGAAGTCGTTATATAAAACTTCTGAACAGACTTGTAAAATAAGTAATAATAAACATAATTTCACTAAAATTTTCAGGTGAACCGTCACAACGCGAAGCTCTACAACAACGTCGGCCACGCGCTCGAAGCTGATGGGAAGTACGCGGATGCATTAGAATTCTTCAAAACCGCAGTCAACGTACAACCGGACGACGTGGGCGCCCACATCAACGTGGGAAGAACTTTTAACCACCTAGGAAGATATCAGGACGCCGAAGAAGCCTATGTCAAAGCTAAATCTCTACTACCAAAAGCTAAACCAGGAGAGTCGTACCAGGCAAGAATTGCTCCAAACCACTTAAACGTGTTCCTGAACTTGGCTAATTTGATATCTAAAAATGCAACGCGATTGGAAGAGGCGGACATGTTGTACCGACAAGCGATCAGCATGAGGGCCGACTACACGCAGGCCTACATCAACCGAGGGGACATCCTGATCAAGTTGAACAGGACGAAGGAGGCGCAGGAGGTGTACGAGCGCGCCCTGCTCTACGACAGCGGGAATCCGGATATTTATTATAATGTGAGTTTAACACGGTTTTTTATACAAGAGATGTACATAAAATTATGAAACAAAACAAAAGTTTTGTTTTTGGCGAAAATGTTTCGTTTATTATGTGCTCAAATGATATGGTTTGAAATTTTCAGTAATTTTGTTTTAAAAAATATAAAAGCGTTAAGCTTAACTTTGTTAAATAACAAAAATAATTTTAATAGAATTAGTTAAAGAGATTTCTCAGTCAATCACACAACATACATTTTAATTGTTTTTATCATAATAAAGCAGCCATAGCTGCCTTCTGGTAATTTCAGTTTTGTTCTGTTCTATAATAATCATCTATCTTAAAATTTTAAAACGTTGTACGTTATGTAAATATTTATCTTTTATAATATTAATATTTAGACTGGTCGTAGCGCAGGAGCACAAGCATATGTCTGTAAACGACAGGTTATGGATTCGATTCCCACTCGAGAAAACTCTCGTATCGAGGCAAAGCGTGGCATTGAGTTCCGCCACTCAACAAGCAATGCCAAGATTTCGGCGGAAAGTAGGGAACGGAGTGTCTTAACACTGAGCTCCCTCTGTCTACTAAGTTCCATGCAGGATACAGCGTGAACCTGAAATAATTTACGTACAACACTCAAAAATTATAATAATCCATAAATCCACATAAATGTTTAAATATTTTATAAATTATGTGGAGTTAAAATGACAAACGACCGCTTAAACTTTCTGACCTGCTACGTAATAATAAACGATCAATTTTATATCTTTTTAATTAGAATTTTATGGAACGATCAAATTTTTGCCTAAAATTATAAACGAAAATAACTTATTTTTTCCATACAGGCCAAATTCATACGGGCATAAAGTATCTCGCA
The DNA here is from genome assembly GCA_013403705.1 of Heliconius hermathena. Taxonomy (NCBI): domain Eukaryota; kingdom Metazoa; phylum Arthropoda; class Insecta; order Lepidoptera; family Nymphalidae; genus Heliconius; species Heliconius hermathena. Next base: position 63,775 of record JAAIXJ010000251.1, read on the forward strand.
CTTTATCTTTGATATTTAGCCACCTTATATACTATTTAGTTATCTTAGATGTTAAATAAATATAGTTCATTCCTCCGAATGAAGGTCGAAACCACTACTATCGTGATTACAGTCAGATGCTGCTTCACTACGCCACAAGACTCAAAGAAAATGAAACAACCAACACAATAAGAAATTTCCAATTCGAAACAGTAGTCCCTGAGATTAGCGCGTTCACCCAAACAAACTCTTCATTTTTATAATAATACTTGTTATTATAGATGTAAACACAAAATATTATCATTTGTTAATTTTCTTTTATCACGGACAGCTCGGAGTAGTTCTTTTAGAACAAGGCAAAGCATCCCAAGCTCTCGCCTACCTCGACAAAGCACTGGAACTGGAGCCCGAACATGAACAAGCGTTGTTAAACTCCGCGATACTACTGCAAGAGCTGGGCGCAGCGGACTTGAGGCATTTGGCGAGACAGAGATTGTTGAAATTACTGGATAAAGATGGTATGGGCATTATTATATTATAATTAGTTTTTTTTTTAGCTTAAAGAGAATGGAGAGAATACTGAACAATATAAATTTTATAAATTAAGTCTTTAATTTAACTGAATAAAGGACTTTAGTGTTTGTTTTTAAAATATATATGACCCAACACATTAATCCTCTAAGGATATAATTTCTTTATATATTAAGTTTAGATTATTTACATGAACTACATAAAACTTAAAAATGTTTTACGCAATTAAAAACCACGATTCCTTTCAAGAAAATTAACATTATTTTACAATATAATCTATATTTTTCTTCCAGCTACAAACGAGAGAGTACACTTCAACCTCGGCATGGTGTGCATGGACGAGGGCGACGCGGAGTGCGCGGAGAGATGGTTCAGAGCCGCAGTACATCTCAAGCCTGATTTCAGATCTGCCTTATTTAATCTGGCTCTGTTACTGGCAGATCGGAGAAGGCCGTTGGAGGCGGCGCCATTTTTAAAACAACTTGTGAGGCATCATCCCGATCATGTCAAGGCGCTGGTCCTCTTGGGTGATATTTACATCAATTCGGTTAAAGATCTGGATGCGGCTGAGAGTGTGAGTATAGTTCGTTTACTTTTTTCTTTATCATATGACTTATGAAATGTTAAATTTATATAATTTTACCAAGATTAATTTCTTGCAATATGCAAGTGTTTAAAAAAAATCGAAAATGTTAAGAATAGATATGTTCAAAAATTCTCATACTTGTATTTAACGTTATGTTTATAATATCTATGTGAGAACAAAAAAAAATTTTTCTATTATTCTCCTTAAGGTATTAGTCTAATCAAAGGGAATAAATTATTGTTTTTTTTTTTAAATATTGAAAATGTCGTAACCAACATTCTCTTAAATTTTAATTCCAGTGCTACCGTCGCATCTTAGAACTAGAACCCGACAATGTGCAAGCGCTACACAACCTATGCGTAGTTGCCGTTGAGAGAGGAAAACTAGCCATCGCCGAACAATGCTTACAACGAGCCGCTTTACTCGCCCCTCACGAACATTACATACAAAGACATCTTGCCGTAGTCCGAGCGAGACGGAACCCCCAAAACCCCGAGAACATCAAACATCCTGAAAACCCACAAAACCCTGAAAGCCCCACAAGTCAAGCCCCCCCAGTAGTACGAGCGAGGTGGAACTACATCCCACAACAACCCCCCGATCCACATGAAATTGATCAGTCATAGCGGTGATTGTAAATTGCAAATTCGTTGATTGATTGATTTATATACAAGTATATATATATTATGTATGTAATTAAATTCATCCCTTATATCTTATATTTGTAAACTAAAGGTTTTTTTTTGTTTTGGTTGGTTTGAATTAGTCTTAAAATGAAAGTGACTTAAGTAGAAGTTTCAAATTTTTAGATCTGAAAGCTGCTAATAAAAATACATTTTAAAATTTGGCACAACTGGCAATTTTAAGTTTGGTCACTTTTATTTTAAGAACTTTAAAGATATGTTACTTCGTTGAATCATTCTTTACTTCTGACTGACATTACTGATGACTGACAAAATATTTCTTAAATCAATATGTAATAAAGGACATAATGTGTGAAAAAAAATCTGTTTAATTGTAGGTTTTGTGACAAATATAAAACAATTCAATAATCGAATAGACCCTTGGCAAAATTATTTATTTTCTGTATTTTTAAAAGCAATGTAAATGATACAATATTGAAAATTGTCTTAAATATATTTTAAAAATTTCGTGTTGAAATTTGTATACTGACATCAGTAATGTAAAAAAAATACTATATTAAGAAACATTTTTTTAACCAAAACACACAAAGATGTTTGAAATTATAAAGATAGACAATGAAAATTTACAAAAATAACGCCATATTTCACTAATAACTTCATATTGTCGTGACATGTATTTTATTTGATCTAATGTCAAAATTTCTCAAAATTCCAATTCCATATGTAAATGCCTTTATTTCATATTCTGTATTCAAATTCCGTAAAAAAAACGCCAAACTGTAAATATTTGTAAACACTAATCTATTATTATTCCATATGATTTGCGAACAATCAGGGTATTCGCCGTCTTCGTTTCTTTCCACGCTTTTCATCCATTTCCCATAAAAACTTAGATTTTTAGTGTTCTCGATCTCGTAGGGCTTATTTGCTGCATTCCGTGATATTGTTATAGTTTGTCGCATTCAATATATTCGTATGTATGTATATTTGTAAATGTGTAGAAATGTTGGAACGAGCTTTCATCATTAGCCTGGTATACGGATAATCTTTGTGTAAACGTCGAATAGTGTATAGAATCAAACGTAACCGCTCGGTTCGGTTGCAACGCTTCGGTTGTTTTAACCATTTATTTGGTTGTGATACTTTTTCGTTTTATCATTTCGGTTGTCGGACGTACGTGCTAGTCTAAACAATGTTTTTTTTAATATTTTTTTATATTCTTATACTGATCGTAGTATAAAAAGCTTATTTTTTAAACATCTTCGATTTAACCGGATCAATGGGACGAAAGAGTATTTTATTAACCGAACTGTACATATTGAATAACTTTAAGTGATCGTCTCGTAATAGTTTTGTTGTTTTCGACGTACTTAATTATATCTACTTTATTTTTAAACATTTATTAAAAATGGTAATCATTCTAAATGTTACGCATTCTAAAATAATGTAAACACCCCAAGCTTTTTAGGCGTTGGGAATAGAGATTAGTAAAACCCGCAACAAATCCCATAGATATGTATTATTTAGGAACATTATAAAGTTGTACTTTCCTTATTATTACTAAGTTAATTCGAACAATATTAATTTAACATTTACTGTATAATTTTTTTCATCAAATTAAAATTTTATTTGTTGGTGTTTTATATAATTTGTAAGTCGGTACACCCCGATCAATACAGTAAAGTGGCTGTAGCGAGACTGCGTGCGCACTCCGGCCGCGTGGAGCTCGCGGGACTACATGACACCATACAGATAATCCTATTTAATACCTTCAAATGATTCTCATATATTTTTATACTTAATTTCAATTTTTAAATACCTCACACACTAAATGGGACTCGGATTTTGATAACATACAAATATTATATATAGTAACCACAAATAGTTTAATTTTATTATATATTTTTTATTTATATATAGTTAAAAAGTGGCCTAATATTAATTATAAAGATAAATCCGAGTCCTCATGCAGTGCTCACGATCGTGCAATTTCGAAGCTTCTAACAAACTTTCCTATTTAGACGTTTATTTGAAATAACGCCAATGTTGTATGTAAAAATAAAGTGATCGACCGTTATTAGAAATAATTATGTAGATGTGAAAATGTAACGTTGTTAATGTTTTAAGATAAAAAAAGTAACTTTTGTAAAAACTGAATTTTTTACAATGTCTTGAAACATTTCTGATGGGAACTCCCGTGAGAGTAAGAATTCGTAAGGACCCCGAATATTATAAACTATTTGTCGTCAAAACATTTATTTTTATAAAATAAATGATGTTTCAAATTATTTGTGCGTTTCTTTTCCTCGCCTAATTAAACATCCTAGTTTTCTAGTAAAGTAATATATTTACTCTTCTACGTCTACTTCGTGGCGCCATAGGACAGCCTCTGGCTAGCAACGCGGTTTTGGGTTTGATCCCCACTTGGAGAAATGTTTATATTACTATTGTTTTCATTTTCTCAATCTGATAAACAAACCTGAAGTTAAATTCTGACTTTTAATACAGAAGAAAATGGGGAATGGACTGTACTTAACACTACCTTCCCTCTGCCTATCCCTATATAAGGGGAAGTGTGAATGGGAAAAAAATGTACTACATCTTGTCTCGAACTCACTACTTACGAGGCTGACTATATAAAACAAACTTGAACCAGAAGGGAAAAGATAAAACACATAATATTGTATACTTTTTTAGCATTATATTTATGATCAAAAAATAACATTTATGGAATTAGATAAACTAGATATTGTAAATAAATAATTTGTAAGATGCTAGCAGGAAATATTACAGAAGTAGGTACATGGCAAGCGAATTACAGATTTTGAAATTAATTAAATAAGAATTCCGCCACTCAACATCCAATGCCTTGGTTTCGGCGCAAGGTGGGGAACGGAAGTGCCCTAATGGGAACAGTGTCTTAACACTAGGTTTCCCGGTTACTCTGCTACGCGGGATACGGCGTGGAGTTAAAATAATTCTAAAATAATACATACATGTGAATTTAAGATCCATTTTATATCTTCTCAAGTTCTTAATCAACAATTTTAACTAAACCAAAAAAAATTCTAAAAATATTTCTTTAACTTGAGTTTTCAACTTTTTCATGACAACAAGAAGCGCAAAGTGAAAATGAGGTTTTCACAATACTAAATATTATTCATGTACTGTTGGAATTTTTTTGAAACCGCTTCTATTGTACAATCAAGGTTAGAGGGGACATATCTGTAGAAATCATAACAAACTAAATTTCGAATCGCTAATCTCAACGACCACTAAGTTGCGTATCTCTCCACTAGCCCTAAAAGTAAGGCGTGCAACCGTTGATAATCAAAACAGAAAACCAGGCGTAATATCCAGGAAGTATACCAAGTTATTTAATTACTTACTTTATTTTTTTTTTCTATTTTATATTGTATTTTTTTTATTGGTAATATTTACAATTCATCTTGTTGTGTCAGTCAATACTAAACGTCGACATTTGCAAGCCGGGAGATATCACCGGTGTGCCATGAGTGTGATGCCGAATGCCCCGCTTTGTCCCCACAAAGCCACGCCTTGATTGCTGTAGTGTGAGTAGGGACCTCTCACTGTCCAGTGTAATGGGAACCATGCGGAACTGTGAGAGGAACTGGTCTGCAATGGTCTCTGTGAATCAGTTACTTCACTGAAGGAAACCGCGGAGCAAGTGCGAGAGTCCTGACCCACTCCGCCGACGTAAGCCCTGGATGTAAGAAAGAGCGGTATGCGCATCTTTAACTCCCCTTACCCTACATACTAGTGTGTCATAGTGATCCTCCTGCAAGTCATTGAGACTGCGGGTACCCTAGAAAAATCCCCGGGGAACCTTGAAGCCTACGGTGGCCTGCAGTAGGCAAGCAAAAGGGGCTAACAGACAACATTTTCAATTTTTTTTCAACTTTCCGCTGTTTTCGCAAATACAGTAGAAACTCTGTTATCCGGCCCTTAGTTATACGGATTAGCGATTATCCGGACTACAGACCAACTGTATTAAATGTACCTACAAGTCGTATCAATGCAAGCAAGAACGTGTCGAATCTGGCATCACCCCGCCCGCGCGATGAAGATGATATGAAAGAGTGGCTTACTTGTGACAGTAATGATAAAGGCTTTCAAATTATGTCGGATGACGAAATCGTAGAAAATATATTGCAGAGAAATAAACAATAGGAAATGCAAGATGATGAAACAGAAGAAAATCAAGACGTGGAAAACGATGCAGGACCATCTCATGATGAAGCATGAAGTGCCCTGGAAACAGCTCTCAAATGGTTTGAAAAACAAACAGAGAGTGATACTGTAAGTTTACTACAGCTAAAACGACTTCGTGACTTAGCAGCAATTAAAAGAAAAAGTGGCTTGCGTCAAATGACAATTACCAAATATTTTAAACTAAATTGAACTTATTATTTTATTTTATTAGTTGTATTACCAAAATGCAATTACCAAATACATATTGTAAACCAATTATTCGTCGTACATCTTAAGATATTTTAATAAACATTGATTTTCACTTTATGTATTAGTTGTTTTAATTAAATTTATATCACTACCTGTGTGCATACTTACATATTCTAAATACCCGATTTTCCATACTTTTGATTATCCGGATTTTCGATTATCCGAATGCCTACCAACAACAATTAGTCCGGGTTATCGAGTTTCTACTGTAGCAAGGTAGTCAGATATAACCTGGGAACCTAGTGAAGGCACTCCGTTCCCCACTTTTCACTAAGTTGAGTGACGGAAATCAACTCTGTGCTTAAAAATACTTGTTTTTTAGAGTAGATATGGACATCTCTATAACTGTCCTTCATAATTGTCGAGACAGACACCTAATCAAAAAATCTAGTTAGAAATTGGGAAATTGAACCAAAAAATAAAAGAACAATAGTAAGTGTAAAAGATTTACTATATTGTTTTGTACAGATCACAATTTCAAAACAATACACCTCAAAACACACCAACCTTACGCATATCCATCGACGCTCCGTTTTCATATAAGATATCTTACATATAACTATAATATATATAACTAGAAATGAATCATTATGAAAGAATTCACAAACAAAGAACGAATAGATAAATCCTTCATTCGTTCAAATTATATAAGAAGATTATATAAGAAATTCATTCACAATCATTCACCTCTAAATATAACAACATAACATCGAATTAAAACAAACTGTCAAATAACTCAAACAGTATGAAAATACACAAAAATCGATATTTTAATAATAAAAAGTAAATTTAATTACATTTTATCTAAGAATATTAAAGGAATCTATCTCCATTCAAAGGCCAACCAATCCATTACTAATATATTTAATATTAAAAAAACTATTTAATTTATAAATTTCATACATCACAAAGAATGAAAACAATGAAAAATTTCGAAGTCTTTTACATTCACAATATGTTTTTATTATATAATAAAATCAAAAGAATTTAATATTTTTTTTTAATTATAAACAATAGTAGATAAACTTGAGTTCGATAAATTCACAACCATACCTCGGATTCATTCCTTAACATACACTTTTAATATTGCTCTTTTTTTATTATTTTTATCTATTTATGATTATAACGACCTGATCTTTGTGTCAAAAGATTTGTTATTTAAAAAAAATAATTGAAAAAATATTGAATTATAAATATTTAACCGTTCATTTCCCCATACACCCATTTTTCAATATGGTAAGGCGTGTTCGGAGGTATGTATGTATGTATGTACTTACGTATTTACACAAAACACTTAAATCCCTCACTTATTGTTAAGTACTATCACGATCTCGCAGTCTATTTACAATTTCATAGCAAAATCAAAAAAAACGTGAAAAAAAATTAAATAAACACTTTTATTTCCACCCAAACGATATAATAATTTCACATAAAAATAATAATCTAACAATTTAAATTTAAAAGAAAAATATATAAAAAGAAATATAATTTACACTAACTATTTACAAGTTGCACGATAATAAAAAAAATATCATTCACTCGTTCTTTTCCCTTATAATTACTTATATTACTTCAAGTTACTTAATTCAAATCTGACTAAATCTAGCTATTGCCATAAATATCGAAAATATAAGGCAACACCATTTGCGTGTTTGTGTTTAATATGGTAACACTACACATTTTTTTAAAAAGAAAACCAAATAGTAAAGAGTTTATGGTTTACTAGCATCATTCAACTTGAAAATCGGTCAGACCTATTTTTTTCAACTGTAATTTTTGTAATAATAATAAAGAAATACTTTTTCTTATTTAAAAAAAGTAAAGTTAAAAAGTTTAATCGGCCTTAATGACTTCATAAGTCGAGATTCTAAGTATGATACAGTGTTTCTTTTAATACCGATTATCAAATTGTTAATAAAAACATTATATTGGTAAATTGACAAAAGGTAATTTAGTTCAAAAATATTTGTTCTATGTTCTATAAATTTAAAAAATACATTAATACATACATACACATGGATTAAAAATTAAAACAATATAAAAAATGGCAAAATCTTACAATTCCCGCAAAAAAAAAATTCGAACTCGATTCTAAAATCAATACAATATAACTAACAAAAGGGGTTGTCGTGGCGCAGCGGCGTTAGGATTGTAAACTACGACATTTGTGGGTTCGATTTCTTTTCTCTGCGTACCCTGCTAAATTAAGCAGGATAAAGCGAGAAGCTAAAAAAAATATACTAACAAAGATTTTAGTTAGAAAAAGAGGTTTTCCTATACATTATTATCAGATCTGTTTAAATTATCATATAAAAATATACCTCTAACGAATGGAAACTACGAGGTGGCTTAAATATTACTAATACTTGGGGAAACACCTGCTTTTACACTTTGGGTTATTAATACAATGTTATATAAATTTGTTTCTCCTCTTTTGAGTACTTTAAACATCGATTTGAATAAAAGATTGAAAAAAAAACGTACAGATAGTAAAATTTAAAGCCAATTTTTGTTGTAAAGAAAATATTATAAATAAAGTCAACACAAAGAAATTTGAACGTCAATAAAAAAAAAGTCCATTGACATGCACAAATACGGACTATTAAATATTAAGTAATATTTGCACAAAAAATGGCACCTAAAGTATTTGAAACTTATTATATCGTTATTTCACTAATGTAAATTGTTCGCTAATAACAACAATACAAAATCAGTAAAACAATTAACACTCCTCATCTAAAGTTTAATTAAATTTGATCCATTATTATTTTATATATTGAGTTTTTTTTTTATTGCAGTAACTCTTCAGGGTTAGTTAAAAATGTTAGAAAAATAACTAAATAGTTTTTTTTTTTTATTAAAATTTAATTCAATTTACGTTACTAATTACTTGAAAAGTAACATAAATAAAAAAATAAATCCAAATTTATATTAACAATCTTAATATCTCGAAAATTTTATCAAAAACTATAAAATAAAAATATAGACATACATACATATATACTTGAAAAAAACATATACACATATTATTGCAGTTTAGTCAAAGCGCATAAAAACCAAATGGTTCTAATATTTTAATATTAAAATAAGTAATTTAACTGTCAGTTCTAAAATTAACGCAGGTGGACCCGTATTCAAAATATAGGATTAACTTAGTGACTTACAACGCATTGTTTATAAGTGGTAGAATATTTGAAAGTCACCATATTACATTTATTATTAATAACATTTAAAAAATTATAATATTTATAATTCCCTTTGGGGACATTTCAAGCATTATTTAAAGATTTTGAACCTCGTCCATGTAACCTAATACTTACATAACCATTTTTACCTAAAATGTGTAGTGTAGGTCATTATTTTATTTGAGAACAATTAGCATCTTGAGAGATATTGATTCCACAGTTTTTTCTTTAGATTAAAAAGAAAATGTTACTTTAGCTCTTCCTTTCTTAGCTCTCACCCGATCCTGTTTTTTTTAAGCAGTTAAGATATTAATGTCGCCCAAGATTATAACTATTTTGAAACAAAATGTTGACATACATTTTAGACAAAAATGGTTGCATAGAACATCCAACAGCCTCCTATCCCACAAAATTACATCATCTAATACTTGAACACCCCATCGATTACAAAAAAATGTTTCAAAATGTAATTTTCATGTAACATTTTGTTTAGATTTCAACATATCTACCACATTTCAATACAAAATCACAATTTACTTATATTCGTCCTCGCCATCGTATTCAACTACTTCCTCCTCGGCCTCTTGCTGTATTTGAGATTGGACTAACGCTAAAGGTCCTTTCTTGTACGCTGTCATCTCCTGGAAAATATAGTTTTGATATTTTATTAATATTGAAAACACACCTAATATTCTGAGATACATATATATTGAACTCGATTCCTATTCGATTTTTATTTAATTTCCTATCCCTTTTGGTAAGAAGACAAAGCGTGGCGTTAATTTTTACTATTTATTTTAAAGTTTTTAATTTTACTAATTTTGTATTTTCTTTTTCTATGTTTCATTTTAAAAGTATTTATATAAATCTTAGGATGGTATACCTATTTTAGACCGTACTTGAGAGATGACGATTTTCATTATAACTAATAAACAAGGTATTTATTTGTAAGATAACAGATTTACATTTTTCTATATAAAAAGTTACAGTTGCATTAAGTTGCTATTTAACTACAACACATGCATCAGCATAATGCATAATAAAATATCCTTTAATCCATATAAAATAATGGCAGATTATGGTAAATTCGTTAGTATGGGCTCATACTTGATTGTCAAAAAAATAATTGACATTTTTTTTTACATTCACGCGGTATCCTGCTTTTAGGTAGGCAGAGGAAACCTGGTGTCAAGACACTGACCCGGTCGTAGCGCGCCTTGTCCTGCTCGCTGAGCGCGTCGTACTTGGCCTTGAGCGAGGGGTCGGCGGCGGCCCAGCGCCGGCCCAGCTCCTTGGCGATGTCGCCCATCGTGTACTCCGGGTTGCACGCCTTCACCTTCGACCGCTCGTCGTTGCAGAACCAGAAGAACGCCGATCTGTTGACAATATGCATTATTATTATAATTTATTATTTAATTTGGCGACGATGGAAGGCTCGTAAGCAGCTACTCCTGCCGCAATATTCCATCTGCCACGTGCGCCATACAGAAGCGCACTGATAGGGGGTACCCTCGCATACGCAGGCGTTGATATGGGAGGACCGGAACCGCGGGAAGTGGAAGACGCAATTACAAATAGCTACGTGGAATGTAAGACGAGGGATGGAACATAAGATGTATGAGTTATTAGATAGATTGGATGGTAGAGATTTGTATGTTGTTTGTGTGACTAAAGCCAAGCGGAAGGACAATGATGGTCGGATCTCTTTCTGGGCCGGCGCGCCAGAAGAGGAGCGAGGGTGTCAATATGTAGGTGTTTAGTTATCCTCTCAATTATAATAGAGCAGCTGGACACAAGGTGCAAGGCAATCAACCCTAGGCTGTTTTGGGTTCGCAGCATATGCAGCTAAAAAGCATTCTTGTTAGCGGCATATGCGCTACTATCCTCAGCTCCTTTAGTCAAACTCGAGGAGTTTTGGAAGTATAATAAGTGTTTAAATAGTGCGAGTAGAACCAATGAAAAATTCATAAATAGAAATTTGAAGAGATGGGTCGGAACTGAGCGAAATATATAATAACGAAGATGTGCTAGGCCAAAATGGCGACAAAAGAGTAAAAGAGGCTACTTGCATAAATTTTCGGAAAGAAAATGAAGGAAGTTTTGCAAGGAGCGCCCCATGGCACACTCGGTCGAAAGCCTTCGCCATTTCCAAACTAACTCTCAAGCCCTCTCCTTCCTTTCAATAGCCGCAGCTCAGCGGTAGATTAGGTGAACCAGAAGATCACCGCGACCATGGCGCGATCATGGTGGAAGCCATATTGACTGTCATTAATCAATCAGTGATCCTCCAGATAGACCACAAGCTGGCTCCAATACTCTCCATTACTTTCGAGAGCAGGGAGGTGATAGCAATAAACCTGTAGTCTGGGACTACGCCGACTGAAAAAGAGTGCGGAAAAAAACGCGTTAGCACCGGTGACAGCTCAAGAGCATGTGAACGGAGCACTAAAGGAGATACGCAATGTGGCCAACTCTACTTGTGGACGTCCAAAGTAGACAGTGCTCGCTTAACAGCTTTTTGGCTAAACTTTACTTCAGATATTGAGCTGTGGCACCGCGGAAGGTCGCCGGCGTTGTTCCTCGATCATCCATAGTAGAGTTCGAGGCAAAGGAAGCGCCCAGGAGATCGGCTTTCTCTTTAGCCGTATGGCCATTTCCAGTGAGTAATGGCGGGAGCGAAGGCTGGCTAAAGTTGCCAAGTGCAACCTAAAAGAGGGCCCAAAACTCATGAGAACTACCTGCCCGGAAAGCAGGTAGCTCTCAAGCTTCTCACCGATCGTGGCAATATGCTCGAACCTTGCTCTGGCAATTTGCCTCTAAAAGTACCTAGAGTTATACTTCCTCTTTGAAGCTTTCACATTCAGATTCTTAGCAACCAGTGCCTCAACCCAGATCTGATATGCCTCGCGTTTGCTAAAGGCAGCAAGTTTGTAAGACGTATTTAACTAAGGCTGTGATTTGCTACCAATTGACACTTCAGTGCTAGGTATAAAAAGTTCCATGCCCTATTAATTTGTACATAATGAATATCGTCGCTTTGGTGGTGGAGAAAATCGAGCCACAACTTTAATGTATACAATTCAATATTACTAAACTTATAGCTTACTCTCTTCACCATCTATGTGACGATATAATATTATGTAATAGTGAAATTGCAGGGTCCGATGTAAAAAAACCTATTTATTACACTAGAGGCGATATCATACATATCTACTAGATGAGTTCAACAATATCATCTGTTTTTGCAGATTTTTGTTTCTTGGAGATAATGTTTTCCGAATTTTAGACATCGAATGTTGAGTATCAGAACTCAACATTCGATCCTGTATCATCAAACTCTATACTACTCGCTATGTTTGTTTCTTTACTTGAACGTGTTAATCTCAGGAACTACTTGTTCGAATTGGAAAACTGGTTTAATTTTCGATAGTCCATTCACCTATAGACATAACGTTCATCATCTCTTTGTAACCCACCAATCTAACTCTAACAGTTACTTTGGACATTTAATGGTATGTGTCATAGACAATACTTAGTTATTTCCGTTTTACCAAGTGGGCAAAGCCGGTTAGCATTACATATGTTTTTGGGAAGGCAGAGAGTGTTAAGACACTTTGTTCCCCTATTTTCGCCTCGCATTTTTCGGGTGTTGAGTGGCGGAACTCAACGCCACGCTTTGTCTTACTGCCAGAGATTTGGACCACACGCTGTGCCGCAATGACTTCGACTATTACACAGAAATGTCAATTAAAAAAGATCTCTACAAATTATAAATAAAATAATATTAAAAAAAATGGAATCACCCAAAACTCACAGCGATCGCTTAGGCGCATTGGGATCCTTTAACTGTTGTCGTTTCCTGCCGCGCACTTTGACGTCTTTGGGCGGGACGTAGTTCTGCATTTCCAGTTCGTATCGCTTCTTGTCTTGTTCCGCCATTTCGTGGAAACGTTGTTTCTCCTTTTCTGACATCGTCTGTGAAGGTATATTTTTTTATTTGTAAGTTAGTTACTCACTTGTAAGTTATAAAATTTTGTGTAAATATAATATAGTTTCTAACATAAAAAATGAGTAGGAAAAGACGATGACCCTACTAAAAATATAAAAAATAGGTTCTAATTAAAAATTATATGAATTTTATTTAATTTCAATAAAGCTGTCACGGCACAGTCGAAACGTTAAGTTTAAATATGTAAATTAATTAGTTTTACAATTCAATTACTTGAAGCTAACTAGTATAAAAATTTTAACCTCATATATCTAAAAAAAAAAAGTCCATATAAACATAAAACAGCACCAACTCACATTCCACCTTTCCGCGCACTTCTTAGAGAACGCCGCAAATATGACGTTCTCCTCGGGATGTTTCTTCTTGTGCTCCTCCCTGCACGTTTGCACGAAGAAGGCGTACGCCGTCATGCGGCCGCGCGGCTTGTTGTAGGGGCGCGCGCGAGGCATCCTCGACTTGTTGACGGATTGAGCTAAAAGTGCCTGCTGCTGAGCTTGCTGCTGTAATTCCTATGAAAAAATACGATAGAATGAGAAAAATGAAACGGGGAAAGTGAAACGAATTGTCTTAACACTAGCTGTTTTATAGCTTTACGCTGTATCCCGCACACATCAGGGTAGGCAGAGGGAACTAGGGTTAAGGTTAACTCTGTTCCTCACTTCTGGGGGGAGTCATTGGGTGTTGAGTGACGGAACTTAACGCCGCGCTTTGCCGACACCAAAGCGAAGAAATGAAAATTTTAAATAAATATTTCAATTCCTCGAGTGGGGATCGAAACCAGTTGGGTTTACAGTAACACTTTGTGACTATAAGCGCGACTGGTTGTGGGTTTTGCGTAGCGGGATTTCAATCCGCATCACTTGGAAAATACGTAAATACTTTGCTTTATAAAAAATAAATAAATGACAATAACGATACTATATGTATACGTATATGGCAGGATTAACCAAAGCCATTTGTTTATGAAATTCAAAACTACGAATATGATCCATAAGATCGCAAAATTACCTTATTACAAATAAATAAAAGTAAACACCATTATTAACGAGTCGAATAATATACAAAATCATCACTCCGTTTTCCACTTTCTGATCGAAAATGCGAGATGGTGCTTTAAATGCGATAAAATTAAGACACCGCAAATGTTTCCAAATTTGAAAGTAGAGAATAGAGTGTTCGAACTTTCTTTCTGCTAAAGCCAATTATTGCGTAACTGCGTTTTATATTTTGTAATTGCGCGAATTATATAAAAAAAATTGCTGAAACATATATATAAATTATGCAAGGATAATGTGTAAATTTTTTAAGGCATTTTTAATGTTTGTTCAAATGTATCGAGTACTAAGTATATAAGACATGTAATTTAATTTTAAAATTAACAAATCAACTTCTTTTTTCTACCTAATGAACAAGTTATTAATCAGACCGGAAGAATATCAGTTTTAGATCGACATTATGATATCAATTATTGTATCGAAAAATGGCGCTCTTAAAAGCAAATGTAGCAACATTAAGAAAGATAAACATTTTGAAAAATATTAATCATCAATTTCAACGAGTAACAACGTTTTTGTGTGTTAAGTTACTCCGTTCCCATTAAGACACTTCCGTTCTCTACTTTCCGCCGAATTCTGGAGACATTGCGTGTTATGTGGCGGATCTCATAGCCGCACTTTGTTCTGTCACCACAGCGAAGAAATGAAAATATTAAATATTTCATTTCCTCAAGCAAGAATCGAACCCACAACCTGTCACGTTTACAGTCGCACGCTTGTGCCGCTGCGCCACGAATGGCCTTAGTCAAAAAACATGTTTTTGAAATTAAAATTTTCAAAAACTCATTTTTCGAATTAAATAAAAACATACTTAAATCATTTATTTTATTATATGTATACATATAACGTTGCTGTTACACTTGTGTCGACATTGTATCGAACGGTGAAAGTAAAAGCCGGATTTAGTTGCTACATATTCCTCGAGATTTGTATCTGCGATCTTTGAATAGAGTACAACTAACTATAAGCAAGCCAGCCCCATTCCTTGTCTATTAGGTAATGACGATTTCATTCAAATAGAAAACGATGCTACGAACATCGATAATTCCAAAAAGAATCTTATAAACAAACAAAAATAAACGCGATCTAAGATCATCTGATTATTTCCAATCTATACTTGCGATAGTTTTAGATTCGCTTCCTAATTGAGAATTTTATATAATTTCTTTAATAACAAAACTTTGATTTCACCACGAAACGAAATTGAGAAAAAAATAGTAAAAAAAACCAAAGTAAAAGTTTGTCAGAATTAATTTAATTAAAAACGCAAGCTCCAATAATCTAATAAAGAGCGGTTGCGTCCGACGTCCGTATATTTAGAGTTAGAAGCGCAATATATATATATANTATATATATATATATATATCGTTTTTATAGGTCATGTTTGTCACGTCGGTATGTGTAAAGTAAAATCATAGTTTGTTTACGTGTTTTGTTATTAAAAAGGAACCTGTCTATCAACGTAATAAAAAAAACAATTTCTTTTAGCTTCACCCTGTGTCCCGCGTATAGCAAGGCAGGCAGAGGGAACCTAGTGTCAAGACACTCCGTTGCCCACTTTCCGCGGAATTCTGGAGGCCTTGGGTATTGAGTGGGGAAACTTAATGCCACACTTTGACTTATTAATCAATAATAAGAACAACAGCGACAGAATAAAAATAATAATCAATAATAATTCGTTTCCCAGAGTGGAAATCGAACCCCATACAATCACACGCAAACATTCAAAAACAAAAAATTAGTGAAAATTAAAAAAAAAACCTTTTGAAATATTAATTTATTAATTAAGAATCCAAATCAAATGTTATTCTTATTAAAGTTAAAGTACAGCGCCGATTACAAGAACTTCGATAAATCGAACGACCGCCTATCCGAACTACTATACGCCAACCCCTCTTTACGTACTTGTACCCCTTCACGCAACATTCGTCCACTTCTTTTGACTTGTTACTTACCCCTACTTGTAAGTAAGTCACAAAGTCACATCTAAAGTATAAGTTATCGTTATACGACAATTTAAGGTGTTTAGTATGTTTTCTTACAAGACTACATTTTATGTTAATTTTCTTTTTTTATAAAATAAATAAATATTGTTTTTATTTACTTATGAACATATTATCCGAAAAAAATGATATTCCAAACAGCCATGTCCCCCCCAATTAGTTCGGATAATCAATGGTCTACTACATCTATATTTATATTTTTTTGCTCATTAAAAAATATTATGAGTTCACCGTGAAAATGTCATTAATAAGAAATACATGATATTCGCTTCACGCTGCAACCCGCACACAGCAGGGTAGGCAGAGGGAACCTAGTGATGTAGTGTTCAGACAGTCCGCTTCTCACTTTCCGCCGAATTCAAAAGGCATTGCGTGTTGAGTGGCGGAACTCAAATCCGCGCTTTGCCTCAATACCAGAGCGAAGAAATGAAAATATAAATTTAAATATTTCTATTTTTCGAACCCACAATCAGTCGCGTTTACAGTCACACGCCTGTGCCCCTGCGCCACTGGCCCAACTAGCCTCAACTGATTTAATTTGATTTATAAATACATATCATTATTAAAAAAATAGTTAAATTCAATTAAATTTAGCCAAATTGTTAACATTAAAATAAAATATTACTTATTTTCAGCACTGGTAAGTGCTTAGTAACATAATATATGGAGAAAGAGCCAAGTTTGTGAAAATGAATACAAGAGGGATTACATGCCATGATTAGCACAACCTACTTTTTCAACTTAGATATTTAACAATTGCATCATTTTTTTACTATATTGTATAAGTATAATTTATATCACAAATAATAATAATAAGTGATATTATTAGAAAAATAGAAATAAAGAAAATAAAAAACATTCCTTCCATTAATAAATTGCTTTTCAAAATGAGCCAGATTACACACTACTAATACTTGATAACCTCTAAAGCTGATTAAATAATGAATGCAATACCACATCCCAAATACGGTATATTAAATAAGGATTATTTCCTCCAAGATACAGTATCTAATATCAATGATAGATTTAAAAAAGAACCATGTATGATAACTGTGGGTACATTGCTCACTTGAGGAAATTTTAGTAATTTTATATTTTATAAAACTAGTAATGACTTGAATTCAGGGAAGTTCAAAATAAATAGCCTTCGTTCTAAATAACCTCTGCTGAATGTTGAATTGAAGGATAAGCCCTAAATCAGCTTCACTCTGTATTCTACACACAGGAGAAGAAACCTAACGCAGGCAGAAGAAACCTAAATAAAACACATTCCCCACTTTCCACCGAAATCTAGAGGCATTGCGTGTTGAGTGGCAGAAATCAACGTCGCGCTTTGCCTCGACACCAGAGCGAAGAAATGAAAATATAAATTTAAATAAATATTTTATGTCCTCAAGTGAGGATTGAACCCACAACCACTTGATTTTGCAGCCACAGTTGGGCTCAAGCCATGAAGCTGTAAAATACAGGAAGAAATAGTAAATACCTGCAAAGTAGCAGATTGTCGTTGTAGAGCAGCCTGTATTTGTTGTTGCTGGGCCGCTTGCAGCTGATCTTGCAAACTTTGTTGTTGTTGCAATGTTTGAGCCACTTGTTGTTGCAAGACTGCTTGTGCTTGCACTAGAGCTTGGGCCTGAGCTTGGCTGACTTGCAACTGTATAGTTTGCTGGGACTGCTGTGACTGTTGTTCTTGGGATTGTTGTTGTTGCTGCTGCTGCTGCTGCTGATGTTGCTGAAGCATTTGTTGCAATGTTTGTTGATTCTGCTGTTGTAAAGATTGTTGTAAGCTATGGGATTGTTGTATCGCTTGATGTAAACTTTGTTGTTGTTGTTGTATTTGATGTTGAATTTGATGGCCTTGTGCTTGTTGTTGTAAAGATTGATGGTTTTGTTGTATTCCGTTAGCTTGTTGATTGCTCTGATCAGAGTCAGGGCTAGATTGGTTTTGAGCCTGAAACAAATTATTATATCTATAAGCTCTCCTAATATCTTATTTTCAAATTGAATTTTAAATAACATAAAAACAGAAATTATAATTAATATTTAATTAAAATTCTGAATGCAATATATTATGTCATTATTTATAGCTAAAATACTAAGCTGATAATATATAAAAATTAACAACATGATTATATGAATAAGAAAGAAAATAACAAATATTTTACAGCATATTATTTAAAATTCACTTTCAATATATTATTATACCTATATTACGTTTTAGTAAATATCATTTATACAATGAATACTTTTTTTATATTTTTATCAGTTGTAGTTCTCTTTATTTGTATACATAAATCACAATATTAGTTAAAGTCATTGAAACCTCTATTTTATTATCTTATGTATTGATAAAATGTAAATTAAACAAAGTTTCATTATTATTGTTTATGGGCCGAGTTTTTTAGGTTCTGGCTTTTTCTTTTTTAGGTTTTTAGGTATCCCACATAAAGCAGCATAGGCAGGAAAAACTTAGTGTTAAGACATTCAGTTCCCAAATTTCCACACATTTTTCGAGACATTTTTTCGCTTTGTCTAGATACCAGAGAGAGGAAATGTAAATAAATAATTCCCCCGAGTGGGAAGCGAGCCCACAATAGTTGAGTATACGGTCAAATGCGGCCGCTGCGCCTCTAACTCATAAATTGAACTGATTAATATTACCTCATTAACATAAATTTCTGATTTACAAATGACAAATCTGTTTAAAATCCATTTAATGATTTAATATATTATAAATGACGATCATAATGATAATCATTTTAATTAACCTTTAATTTACCTACAACAAAGCCACTGCTAAAACAATTATATAATTTATATCATTAACACATAAAAAAACCATTGTAGTGATGTAGCCAAAATTTTTCAAATGAAAATTCAATCGATATTTTACAGTATGAGTTTCAATACAAGCCTGAACTAATATTTATAAATACGATACGAAACTATTAACTTAAGCACTTCTATTTGATACGTAAGTAAAATTACTTATATTTATAAAAATGTATATTTTCCATAATTTCTTTCGATTACCAACTTTCAATGGTGTCAATCGATCCCTAACATTTTTTAAGATTTATTAAATCAAATTATTTCTTTCTTTGTATTAATTCTTTGAATTTTGTAGAGTGAAACATAATTTTTGCAACTATATAACAGGACGGTTCTTATTAAAAGAATATGAATTATTCCAATAGTTTTAAATATTAAAATTACCATAGACAAAGAAGAGTTAAATAAAACAAAGGCTCACGTCTTGAATCCCTTCGTATCGCCCTTACAAGCTTCTGTGATGTCTATACTACTAAATTCTGATATGTGATAATAATAATTATTATTTTCATCAGTCAATTTCAATAATTATTATTTATATCAGTTTTAAGTAATGTTATGTTTGGGAAACGGTCATAAAATATGAAGTGTCTTCCAGAACTCAAAGATTTTAAGTATTCCTTAAAGTAGGTACATAAAACAATTTTATTTCTTAAAAATACTGTACCGATGGCGAGGAGGTTTGTTGTTGTTGCTCAACAGATCCCGAGGCATACCACCATGGTTGTTGTGGCGATTCCTCCCTTGTGTTAGCTCCAGTCATCAAACGATAATCAAAGCCAGGGGATGCCGTGGTTTCGGCACCATTGTTAGAAAATCCTCCAGTCATTTTATATGAATATAATTGATGTGATACAGTCGCTGTACTCCTAGCTATCTCCTCATTTATCTGCTGCTGGTGCTGTATTTCGCCGGAGCCGCCCGGCCACCACGAGGCATCGTCGCGCGCACCCCACGCGCCCCCCGTTGCGCCCCGTTCCCCCATATCACAATCGCCGCTTTCGGCTAACCAGTTTCTTTATTCCGCTTCAGCTGCCTCCGATTATTCTTTGTTTTGTATTGTTTTTAAAACCATATCCTTTATCAAAAAATATATGACTCAATACTAGCTTTTATACTTTATTATCACTTTCGATCTTTACTTTCAATGTTTTCAACGATACACTTGATATTTTAACACCGTCGTCTCTTCGATCACAAAGAATCTATACGATTATAAGGGTGCTGACATTTTGTAATGTAATGCGACAAGTAAATATCGAAAACACTCAAGTTCATTTAACAAAAAGCTGCCGGCTCGAAAGTTTCACTCCACGCGCGTACGTTTGTCTTCGTTAGTATTAAAGTCAATACATTTGGCAACGTCGCATAGTAGGACGCTAAACAAGTGCAAGGTGGCGCCCTCAACGCGCAGCGGCCGGCGCCGGAACGAGACCGAAGGGGGCCGAGCGCGCACGAAGTGCCAGCCAGCCCGTCCAGTAACCGGTCAATAAGACGATTAGCGCAGCCTCATACTCTCTCCGACTTATACTCGAACTTATTTTATGTTTTAATATTATATATAATAGTAATATCGATATTTATCGAAAATTTATTTAAATACACATTGTTTTACACTGGTTAGGAATTGGTAATAAATAAATCTCTCTATTGAAACAATATTCCATTCGTGAATTTGATATGAGTACAACAAATTGTATTTTTTTTTAATGATGGCTGAATTGATTTTTTCAAATGTTTGTCTGATATTGTTTACTAAAACAAACATGCTTATGCAATTTTATAAAGCACAAAAATGTAGGTACAAAACGTAATCATAAAAAGTTTATGAACTCTCGGAACTTTAATTTTTTTTAACTTTTAATATTATTTCTAATTAGGTGACATTTAAAAGAGAATGCTGAAAGATATAACTAGTAATTATTAAAATTATTTAAATTTGTTTAAAATATTTAATTTTTGTAAAATATCGTAACGTAATAGCATACTGGACGATTTTAGATTAATTCAAGACGTTAAAGAAGCATGCTTAACAAGATATGATGTGAGATGTGTTATTATTCTAATGTTATTATTCTAAAAAATGTATTAAACAAATTATTTAACTTAATAACATAAAAAGCGTATGGACGGGTCAGAAAGGGTATTATTTCGGTGTTAGTTACTTCCTAAGACATTTTAGAGTTCAACAACCAGGCGTAAACACGTTTGCTTTGGGTTTTATTATACAGCTTCCTTTATACTTGTTATCTGGAGATTTAATGTAAGGGCACAAAAGGGAGAGTTTAATCTTTTATGTTATTTTGTCCCACTTTTATTACTTTTTGGCTAATAACTTTTATATAGTAAGTATCGTTTATTTTCAATGGCTTTTGTAAATTCTACTTACTGACGAGAAATTTAAAATTAATAATGAGTTACCTGACGGCCATTGTATTCTTATTTTTTATGTAGAAAAATGTATAAAGGTGGAATAATTAACATTGACTTGGTAAAAACAATAAGTTATAGTAAATGAAAGATAGTAATAATTTACAAAATGGTGCCTTTTTGTCTAGTTCTTAAGAGATTTGATCCTTTTGTAGGTAATTTTTCATTCTTCAATCTCAGCTATAAATAAGTCGAATACAATAAAGCTCTTCATATTTTACAACTTGTGTTGGAGGTAGAGTACGTAGCGGAACAGCGTCTCTATTGTATATTATAATTGTATGCCGTACTTCAGACCACACTTTAATTTAAAGATGACTAGTTTTAACGTATATATATATATATATATATATATATATATATATATATAAATATTATTTTACTTATTTAGGAAACGTATAAAAATTTTAACGTAGCGGGACTCGAACCTGCGCCTCCTGGAAACCGACCAGGTCTGATCACTAAGCCTGGTCGGTTTCCAGGAGGCGCGGGTTCGAGTCTCGCTACGTTCAAATTTTTATACGTTTCCTAAATAAGTATTTTTCTTTCCTAAGTGTGGAATAACACTTTAAAACATGTTTAAAAATATTATTTTATTATTTTAAATGTACCGCACTATGATTTCTAAAATACGATGATCTTGTATAAAATGTAAAAAAACTAAGTGGTTTACAATTTAACGTAGCTAAACATACGAACCTCAAAAAAATCTGCATTTATTTTTCACATACATAGAAAAGGTTAACGAAATTATATCCGCATTTATTTTCATTAACTTATAAGACATCTTTCAATGTCCGTTCCAAAAGGACGTCCATCCGCTTTCTGATTTATTATAGTCAATAGATTTAAATTATTATTTGCGTCTACAGGTAAAGTAAGAACGTTAAATTTATTATAATAACCATCAACTTATAGGTATTTCTTGTAGTAATTATAATTTTTTTAATGGAAGACATTTTTTCCTGAGGCAGTCGTGGCGTCGACTATAAATGCGAAGCCTGTTGGCTCGAACTTCATTTGGTTAAATAATTGTATTTAAATTATTTTAATTTTGTCAGTCAATAGATAAAACGCGGTGTTGAGTGCCGCTATTTAACACACAATGTGTCAAGAATGGGGAACCGGTGTCTTAACATAAGGTTCCCAACCTTGCTATGCAAGAAAAAACTGATATTAGTACTACATATTTCATCAACTGATTATTTTTTTTAACAAGCGTACGGGTCATCTGTATTGTAAGTGATTCCCGCCATCCACGACCCCGTGTAACACCAAAAGAGCAACAGATGTGTTGGCGGCCTTTGAGATGGAGAGTCTATCTCCATTTTTTGAAGGTACCCCAGTTGTATCAACGTGGAAACACTGCCGTATGTTGGCCATTCCACAGTTGAGTGGCGCGTGGAAGGAAGTGCCTACGGAACCGCACACTAGTGGAGTGCCACCTATCCAAATGGTGGTATTTAAGTTTATGACTTATTGTGCGGTTAAAGAGTTCGGTGGCAGGTAATAGGTCAAACAGTTTCCCAGAATACTCCCCATGATCAATTCGGTAGAGAAGACAAGGTCTCTACGCAAAGCCAATGTATCAAGCCTTTCACAGATCCGAGGCCGAATCTGGGCCCTATACAGCGCCAATCGGTGTTTTAGCGTAAAGTACTGTCTCGTTTTGCTGATGACCCAAAGTTTCTTTGAGGCTAACTTGGCCTTGCTTTCCAGATTCTGGCAGCCATTTGAAACGCTACGACCCAATGTACTGATATTGGGCGCCGCTATGACTCCCCTTGAGTTTTGGAAGACTGGCGACACGACAAAAGGGGTTTTTAGGTTTCCGTATCTTTTAGTAGAAAAGGAACCATTATAAGATCACTTTCTTGGGCGTCCGTCTGTCAGTCTGTCTGTCTCTTTGTCTGACAAAATCTCAGGAACGCTTGGAGATATCGAGTTGAAATTCAAACCATATCTCAGATGTACGGTCCCTTTGATTTCCTGAAAAAATCGTATTTCTATATTTACTTAAAAAAAAAGAAGTGGCCTTTTATATCGCAAAAAACGCGTATTTCGATACATAAAGGAAATTAAAATTAATAGGGAACTTTCGGTTGATCTAGAATTACGAAATGGCAAAAATCTAAAAACTATATGTTATCCTTAAAAGGAGGGGAAAATTTAGTATTAAAATCGCTAGTTCAAGTGAGCTCAGATGAAAGGGTTCTGGCTAAGCTAAGCTTGAATTTCAGAAAAATATTCGAAACCTTCAATTTTTTTACGGAACTTTATGTGAGCGAGCCCGAGTCGTGGTTGTGCGCTTTTTTAAGTTGTTAAAGTAAGTAGCAAATTTGTGTCTTCTTCGGGTTGAATCTGGTTATAAATAAACACGATGGTTGTCGCTTCTCCACAATCGAGGGAACAAATAATTTTAATTTTCTCGCCCTGTTAAGATATAGGGCTGCGTTAAAATCCACCATTCCATATAATATATCGAATACCGATATAAAAAGAATAGGCTGCCTTAACACAAGGATTATTCTGCGTACTATGCAATATGAGGAATTAAGAATTAAGAAAAAAACAATTTCTTCATACTAATTAATAGTAATTGTAATATTTTTAACATACATTGATATAAATAATTTAATTGTGGAAAGTATTTTTAACAATCATTAACTGTGGTTAGGATGCATAGGCACAAACGTGTGACTGTAAACGTGACAGGATGTGGGTTCGATTACCACTCGAAGAAATATAATATTCAATATTTTCATTTCCTCGCTCTGGTGAGAGGCAAAGCGCCGTTAACGACGTTGAGTCCCGTAACTCAACACGCAATGCCTCCAGAATTCGACGGAAACTGCAGAACGAAAGTGTTTTAATGGGAACGAGTGTCCTTACATTAGGTTCCCAGATTCTCCCCTCTGCTTATGTTCGGGATACAGTGTGGAGTTTAATAATTAAAAGTAAATAAAGAACGGAGCAATACAAAGCGTAGTATATTTTTATATTCATAATACTAATTGATATCGTACTGAATAAAATTTAAAATAAAGTAACATTTTTATATTTAAATTAAACGTTATTATGTAACAAAATAATAATAGTACTGACAGTGGTCACTCTAATTGCGCTTGCGCATGTATAATACGATATCACCATATAAACAATGTCGATCTTAAATAATACAATGCGAAATGTCAATGAAAACAATCATCTTATAGATAAAATTTCGAATAATTACTTTCATTATTTGTTTCGATTTGACTTAATTTTAAAATGTCAGAAGTAATAAATAGAGCAGCAAATTATAATTTTGGTTAGCGCTCCAAAACTACAATAAGATTTTTTATATCTTCGGACTTCGTAAAATGTTAAGTAAAAAAATTAAGAAACTACTTACTATAATTAAAAAATATATTCAAAATTATTGAACGTAATGAAGTTTTAATAACATAACCTACAATTTTAATGAAGTAACATACTCGTTTGATTTAGTTGTGTGTGTCACGACATTATGTGTATCGGCACCGCTATATCTACTCACCTAATACTACATTGTGTTATGTATAGTGTCACTCTACTTCGCCTCTCGGCAGCCATTTGCTTATAAATTTAGAATGTTCAAGTAAAAATAACAATTCAACAAAGACACTTCATTACCAAAACAAACATCGTGTAAACACTCCATCGAATCTAAATAATAATACACTTACTATTATTATATGAAATAATAAAACTCACCGAGTATATATTTATTATGAACGAGCACACGATTTCAGCGCTTATTACGTAGGGAACTTCGTGTTCGGTCGCACTAATAAACACAAGACAGGCGATGTCACTGGCGACGCGCTGTGATTGGTCGAAATTGAAAAGCCCGCCGCGCGCCGACCAATCACAGCGTCGCGTACGGCTTTATTTTTTGTTTATACGTAAGTATAGCTCGCCGCGATACAATAGCGCACTATGCACCCACACGCGCGCGCCCTCAATGTGGACTGTTTTCACAGGGAAGTATGTGTCATATTTGCGTGTGTGCGCCGAGCGCGCTGCCCGGCTATTGGCGCGTTCGGTATTGCGTTGAGTAAGGTGACGGGAGCGGGACGTATACTCGAATGGCGATCGGTACTACATTTGTAATTTGTGCTCACTTGCTTGAATTAAGGCTGCGGGTCTGTTGAGGGGCACCGTAAAATACACCTCTTTATGAATTCGCCCTCGTAACCTCGACACGTCCAGTGTTACACCCGTAAGACATCGCGAGCTCGCCCGACGAAGCCATGAACATTGCATTATTTGTGTAAATGTGCAGTGATTAAAAAAACTTAGT
Source organism: Heliconius hermathena (assembly GCA_013403705.1). NCBI lineage: Eukaryota > Metazoa > Arthropoda > Insecta > Lepidoptera > Nymphalidae > Heliconius > Heliconius hermathena. Next base: position 89,835 of record JAAIXJ010000251.1, read on the forward strand.
CTTATTGTGAGCATTGCGGTGTGAAATCGAGATCCCCGGGTGGTTTTGATATGTTATTAATTGACTGCTCCGCCGAAATGATCTGTGTTTTTACTTATCATAACCTCAATCCGGAGGCTTTGTGAATACGTCGGAACTATTTTGCATCGCCCAGTGCGAGACCTTGTGTAAAATTTAAAGTTTACCTGTTATATATGATTCAACGCGAGTATCCAATGAACAACGGGTTTAGCACAGGAGAAGAAGATTCTAGAGGTAATTCAGATCAAATATGTTGCCTTGTGGATGACAGCGACCGATGTAGGCGACCTGCTGGCAACGCATCGTACAGCAAGCGCATACAGAAAACAGTGGCTCAAAGGAGGCTCAAACTTAATATAGATCCTCAGGTCGGTATGGCATTGGTTGTTGCACGCGTTTCCATTTATATTAACATCGGATTAACGCAAACAAAAATTACGTACGTGTAAACAAAGTGACTTAATAATAGTAATTATTTACAATTTCAGGCTAGGCACACATATATCTGTGATTACCACAAGACAATGATACAATGTGCGAGAACAAAACAAAGGAGGCCCAAGGACTCCGAAGATGACAGTCATGAAGCGGAAATGGATACTCCGGAGGTGGACTGGGTTCAACTGCAAGTTAATACTCTTAGAAGGTATAAAAAACACTACAAGGTGCCAACAAAACCGGGACTGAATAAGACTCAACTGGCTGAAGTAAGTATTGCAATTCATATAATTTATTTGCTCTCACTTTTTTAAATATCTGCTATTATATAATTTTTAATTTGTATCAAATTTGTTATGAAGATGAAAGTATAGATAATTAATTTAATTTCTAGTTTAAACATTACTATTTTTCATGAAAAGTGAATTAAATGCATTTATAGTCTTAACTCTTAAAATTAAATTTTTAATAATCAACACTTATTAATTTCAGGCTATACAAAAACATTTTAAATCATTGCCAGTCAATGAAAAGGAGATTGTTACATATTTTATATATACAGTTAAAACAAATGGCAACAAGTTAGACCAGAAAAATGGTATGAACTCGGACTCAGTGTAGTGATATGTGATTTTAATTTATGAAATATAGTTGTAACATTAGCTTTAGTGTATGCCTTATAGATTTCTCTTTGTAAATTTACAATCAACATTTTATGAATTATTTAAAAACAAAAAATTTAAGTGTCAATAATACACTAAAGAAAGAAAAATATTTAGAAACACATGAAAATGTAGCAGAACTCAAAACCAGCTTTCCTCTTGTCATCTGAAATTGTATATTTATTTAATAATAGTTGACTACTAGTCATTTTTTTCTTTGTGTTTACATAATTCGAAAATGTATGTATATATTATATTGTAATTTACTTATTATAATGAGATATAAATGTTTTATTATTATAGAAGATGATAAACATGTTATTTAAATTGCCTTTTTTTAAATAAATTTGAATAATTATTATCCTAGAAAGGCATTACTGTGTAACATTTATAGATGGTCTTCAATAATTACAAATATTGTAAATAAATATTGTTTTTTTGTAGTAATGATGTTGATATATGAAATTCATTTCATATTTCTAAATATACCTTAATGTTTTATGGGTATTTTATTCATGTTGATACTTTGAAACACTATAGATTTTCCTAAGGTTTTGTGCCCTAAAAAACTAATATCTCTATTGCCAATTATAACATTCTTATTATTCATTGTATTTCTGCAAAAATGGTGTATTTATTTATTTCCATGATAGTTAAAAATATTCTATGTATATATTTTCCTTATGAAATGTTTTCACTAAACATTGGACTATATTTCAAAGTAGATTAAAAAAGAAATCCTTAGGTATTTCTGACTATTAATGTATAGACTATTTCACACAAATAATAAATCTATGTTTTACAAGAAAACCTAATGAAATTTATTATTTATAATCTGTCTTTAACAGTAATTACTTTAACAATAAAAGATTTATTTGTGAATTCTCTTGCCCTGTACTATAATTTCATATTTTATGGTGTAAATTCCATGTAATGGTACTTAGTTTATTGAGACATTCCCTAAAGTGTCAAAATCATTTTTTTCAATTTACTTTGTTTTTCAACACTATGTAGCATGACACCCATTCTGAGTGACTATTTATATTGACTTTGTATTTGATTATAAATAGGTAATTTTTTAATTTACCTATTAAATTCCGATATATTGTGTGTGAAATATACATACATCTATACAAATATATATTTGTATATAGTCCATTATTTAGTTTTGATTGTTAATTAACAAGGGAAATGCAATGCTAAAACTCTAAGTACTGTTAAGAGAGATTTTATTAGATTTAAAATGTGAAATGTAACTTTTATTACATTTTATTTGACAACCTTGCATAGTTTCATTCTTCCTCTGACTCTGATGATATTTCTATCCATGTTGATGTTTCTTTCTTTACTTTTAATTCGGCCGTTTGTGGTAGTGATGGTACAACTGCAAATAAAATAAATAAATCAGCTTCACGCTGTATCCCGCACACAGCAGGGTAGGCAGAGGGAACCTAGTGTTAAGACACTCCGTTCCCCACTTTCTGCCGAATTATGGAGGCGTTGAGTGGCAGAACTCAACGCCGCGCTTAACCTCGACACCAGAGCGAAGAAATGGAAATATAAATTTAAGTAAATATTTCATCTCCTCGAGTGGGGATCGAACCCACAACCAGTCGGTTTTGCAGTCACACCTCGTGCCGCTGCGCCACGACTGGCATAAAATATATTTTTTTGGATAAATATTTTAGGATGATAGGGGATCCTAAATTTAGAGAACATTACATCTCAACATATAATATCAATTATTCTATTAATAAGAAGCCAACATTACATAGAGACTACACTGGTTTTTACGACATTTACAAAAACATTGATATATTAGCAATTTGAATTGTTCGTTTATGTTTTTACGTGTAACGCGAACATAATTTTAATATAAAAAACACGAAAATTGTGTAAATAAAATAAATTCCCGAATTTAATGTTACATATATTTAAAAATTTCTAGGTGTGTAGAGGCAAAATAAAAAGGGCTGTCGCTACTGTATTCTCGAATGTCAACAAGGTCTTCCACAGCCTTTCTTACCACACACTCGCATCATATAAACTTTATACCATACATTCATCACTTATTCTCTCCACATGTCCATACTATGTCTATATCACACTATCTCAGAAATTGCAACATGTGGAAAATCATTAAATATATTAAATATTTTTCTTTTATGTTTATTACTAGTAATATCAGACACTAGAACTTTTGTGTTAAGTCACTATCATTATTAAGTGTTAATTAAGGTAATACACTACGTTAATTGCGCCTAATTTGCATATTTTTATGCCAACATTAAATAACAACAATATGTAAGTTTAATATTATAATTTTCAGAACTACTAGTTAATATATAGTATATCTATCAAGCATGCTTTAAGGAAATCCCGTAAACAGCAAGTAGGCAAAGGGAACCTAGTGTCAAGACACTGTTCCCCACTTTCCGCTGAATTCTGGAGTCCAGAATTCAGTTTGCCTCGACACCAGAGCGAAGAAATGAAAATATAAATTTCAATAAATATTTAATTTTCTCGAGTGGGGATCGAACCCTCAACCAGTTGCGTTTACAAGCATACTTAAAAAACAATTTGTGGTTAATTTTTATTACACGATTTCGTGCCATGAGGGGACTTTATTCATATTTGTATAATTAATTTATGTTTTGAAATTATTTATTAAATTTCCCAACAGAATTTATTACTTACGAAATACCAAATACTAATGTGATCGCATCCATGTATATGAATAAATATTTATGATGACCACGATAAAGCCTTAGTACTGATAACAGACCGACTGACAGACTTAAAAATATTTATAAAAACCTATACCTATATGAAGAAAGAAAATATAATTTAAATTGTCCATACAAATCCCTCATATTACAATAACTTATACTTACCATCATATTTACTAATTTCGGGTTCGACGTCGCTATCCTTCATGTCGCTGTCCTCTTGCGACGACAGCTCGTTCACGTTGTAATTCTTAAGGCATATACTCAAATCCTTCTTACTGAGGGACTGTACGTGATTGCTTGTTATAATTTCACCGAAATTGATTTTTGCCCTCTTTTGCCTAGAAAGAAAGCATAATATGTAACTAGAATATATATTAAAATCTTACTGAGTACTATTGCAGTAAAGTACTATTACTTTTAAAGGCCAGAGGTGCAGGATTTTTTGAATCTTCAGATTAGGTACTGAAATATAGTAAGTAATGCATTTCATAAAATTTTCAATGAAATGCATTACTCGCATTTTTTTAATTTCATAATATTTTTTTACATTTTTGTTAATGATTTACAGAATTTTCAAAGTCGTAATATATGTAATTATTAACTAATTATATAATTCGTGCATGTTTCTAAGAAATCATGTTTGAAGAGTTTCCAAATATTAGTCGTTTCGGTCTATCGAAGTGGCGTATTAGTTACATTTTACTATATATGGTATACTAATATGACTGTGATATGAAGCTGTAAATGCGATGATGGGTTCTATTCCCGCTCGGTGAAATGTTTATATATTAAAAATATTTTTGTTCACTATCTGGTGTGTCACAAATATGGTGTTTAGCTCCGCAACTTTACTCAAAAGTTGCTCTAAATCTATAGAAAATAGAAAGCAAATTTTATTTACATTGCCTGACCGCTAAATGAAAGTTATTCATTATTTAACTTTTCAACCTAATCCACAAACAAGACGACCAGACAGAAAATTAAAAAAAAAACCACGTAGAACGTAATGCGTTAACGCGGTCAATATACTTATCCTTATTAGGTGTGACACTGATTTAGTGGTAATGAAGTCGAAATAGACGTGCGACCTACTTTACCAGACACTTTAAATGAGCAAATAATATATATTTATTATATTTTTGTAGGCATAAGAAGATAAATATTATTAGAACCTATTTTTATTTATTTGGGAATGTTGACCGAAGTTCAATTTACATATACAAAAACAAAAATTTGCACCAATATGTGCTTAAATCTTTCAAACGACTTAACAGATTTTAATGCTGTTGTCACTTGACTGTAAATGACTATGAATGACTTAAGAAGAAGGATTATACATATATTACATGAATATTATATTAGCAGAGTAAAGACGAGAATGTTAAACATATGTAATATGACATTGCAAAAAAAGGAGAAGTGGAGTAAAACAGTCACATTATGGTACCCCAGAATTGGAAAAAGTAAGAGCGGTCGCCAAAATAAACTATGATGATATTGCCAAAGTGGCTGGAAAGCTATGGAAGAGAATGGCATAAAATAGATTGATGTGGAAAGAGATGGAAGAGGACTTTGTCAAAGGAGATATAGACATTGAAATGTAATTAGCATTTAATTGATCATAACTTATATGTATTGTAAAATTGAACTTGTCTGAACAAAGAGTCTTTATTATTATAGAAAAAAAAATATATTTTTGTGAATGTCTACGTATTTTTTTAATACAAAGATTCATTACAATAAAAATGTAACATTACCCTTTTTTAAAAAAACGACTATTGTTATTAAATGAATGTACGTTTTAATATTGTAAGTAATAATACAGGCAATAAATTAGGGGTTGGGTTAATTACACAAATAACTTTTAACATATAATAGCATGCCAATTTTCACTTTTTTTCTTAATTAAATATAAGTGGTGAGTTCACCTTTTTAAGGTTGACACATATAATCATAATTTATAATATTTACAGAATCTTTTCCATATGTATTTAAAGTTACTAAAAAAAAATATAGTAGCCATGTATTAACACCTAATTTTGTAGCAATGTTGATATAACTGTTTTATTTATTAAACAATTGACATAAAACAAATACTAAATGTTAAGGGAAGTTTGCCAAAATACAACAGTGAAAAACATATTTAAATCAGTTAATCCCTTTCTGAGATTGGCTATCAGAAACGCACAGAAAAATTAAAAACCTGTTTTGTAATAGAACCCTATTTACACTGATAAGTGTTTCCAATAACTAAATTTCTTATATGTATAATAAATCCATATAAAATTGCAATGCCAATAGAAATTCCTATTCATATATTTCAATCTTTACATATAAGTTAAAAACTAAGTAAAGAAGTGAGCTGCACAGTGGATTGATTATAATTGAAATCAAAAAAAATCAAATCAGCTTCACGCTGTATCCCGCACACAGCAGGGTAGGCAGAGGGAACCTAGTGTTAAGACACTCCGTTCCCCGCTTTCTGCCGAATTCTGGAGGCATTGCGTNTCGAACCCACAACCAGTCGATTTTGCATTCACACCTCGTGCCGCTGAGCCACGACCGGCCTCAATTATAATTGAATTGTTTCATTTCCCTGCTCTGGTTGACAAAATGCAGCATTGAGTGCTACCACTCAACAGTCAATGTCTTAAAAAATGAAACAGAATGGAACGGACCTCAGCCTGCTATATTGGATTTGTTTAAAAATAATTATCTGTATAACTCACCTCAATGTATCATCACAGATTATTTTCTTTTTAACTAATTCCACAAGTTGTGCACATCTTTCCGCAGCATTTACTATAGCTTTATGTACTATATTTGAGTTATAAATAGCCGCTCCGCTCAAATCTAATAGACAAAGTTCTTTATACTGATTCATTCCAATAACAAGTAAGCCACCACTGGTATTTCCTTCATCTGTCGTACTCATACATACAGATTCTTCTATGAAACTTGGATCTGATATGATAATGCTGTAAATAATAAATTGTAATAGTTAATAACTTATTATGGCTTAGCATTAGTCTGTAATATGGATTAGCATTAGAATGTAAACATAACGGTTGTGAGTTTGATTCCCACTCAGGGTGAAATATTTAATTTTTTGCTTGCCTGCCAATGCTTCAAGGATTTGGCGGAAAGTTGGATTCCCTCTGCCTATGGGATTGAGTGAAGCTAAAAAAACTAAAGAAGAGAAAAGTTGTAACAAGCGTATAAGAATTAGCTTGATGAGAACATATGGCTTAGTGGTAAGAACTCTTAAATGGTTTCCAAGAGGTGTGTGCTTAAATCCTGCTACATATAAATTTTTATACATTTCCTAAATTATTTCCTTATAACTAAATAATAAATTACTTATTTATTTGTTTCCTTCCTTATTGCAGAATAATATTTTGAAAATGTTAAAAGTATAGATTATAGATGTTTAACAAAAATGGTAGTAAGAATCTTATTGATTTTTAAGTTTTATTTAAGACTAAACAGGTTTTTAGCATTCCAAACATAGTATATATTATTATTAACAATAGTAAAGAATTAATTTCAATTTATTGGTGACACAAACATAGCTTGATTAAACTACAAAAAACTTTTAAATTTCTTGTGTGTTTCTAAAAATTTCTCTTTCAATATATGTAACTAACACTTAAAAAAAATCTAAAATATTTAATTATTACATTCACTTATTCTTAATCTTCATTCTTAGCAATATTCATTGGGAAATTTGAGAAATTCTCTCTACTCTTATGGTAACAACATAAAATAGTTCTAAGAAGAAAATAAGAATTTTGATGTGGCTTGCCATATGGCTTAAGAGGCTTGGAAGAATCCCATAAGACAGCATTAGCTTTTGTAAGTTAGTTCAAAATATTCCTTTTTGAGTGCAGGAATAAAAATTGAATATAAAAAAACACTTACTTATTACTAAATATAGCAAATGTCAAACACACTGGATAGTGATATAACACTGTGGGTATAGGATCTTTTTCAGATAATGTATGTATTATTACATTTTCACCACTGCGAGTCACATCTGGACGTTTGAAGTGTGCCAACGAGGCCAAAGTTGCAATACTAGCACATTCTATTAAGTTTCCATCATGATTTAGGACTTTAACATCAACTCTTAATGACCAAACCTGAAATTAATGTAAAAAAAATACATATTTAAATTTAATCATTTATTTTTTTATTTCATGCACATATAGAGTAGTCAGGGTGAATGCTCTATCCCAATGCTCTTTGCCTTTCTTTCTGCCCAACTTTTTAATCATTGCATGTTGAATGACGGAACCCAAAGCAGGACTGTGTCCACTCAACAGTTCAAGAAAATAAAAACAATTCATTCCCCTATAAAGGAATCAAAACCACAAACATTGTTTTTACAGTACTTACTGTTGTGGTGCACCACAACAGCCCCAAATTACCAACCACATATTATATATCATTATTATAAAGAAATATATTTTCAATGAATTAATATTTACCTTTTCTTCAACAACAATACATAAGGACTCAAGATCAATACATTTTGAATCTTTGTAACATTTTTCTAAAAGCCTATTTAGGTATACTGTGAGATCTGTTTGTCTGTTCAGCTCAAATTGAGGTGCAGCCATAGGAGTGATTTCTACATTTATATATAAAATACCTTCATTAGGTCGTATTTGTTTCGGCTGTACAACTTCACAAGACACTTGTGATAATATTCTGCAACAATAATAGGTTTATCATTTCTTGCAAACTTTTACTTTATCTGTCTTTTTAAATGTAGTACCTACTTTGTTTCCCCCAAAGTAACTATGCAACTACCATATTCAGATCCAAATGTTATATCAAGTTTGCGGTTCTCGTTGTAAATTCTGCCATCTAAACGCTGAAATTTTAAAACATTAATGTTTAAGCGCCAAATTATCATACACTTGCACATTTAAACTTAATTTTTTTTCCTTACATGTCCTTCTGAAACAATTCTCTGTATAAACGTTTTTTCACAATTTGATAAAAACACTTCCCTCATTTTGTTAATATTTATTTACTTCGATAAATATTTTCTTGATAGCGTTTGAATTTTGTTTTAGAATAGGTTATAAAACTTAAAAGTGACGTTTGTATTTTGTATATTGTTTATGACAATGTGTTTTTTTTGTTACGCTATGAATGACAATTCATTTCACGCTGACAATCGTGAACAGTTTTTCGCATTTAATCAAAAAAAATCAAAACGCATTTAATTTGCTATAATTAAAAAAAACATTGAAATAAAAATCTGAAATAACCGAAATAAAAATGTAAAATCTTTATTTATAAAAATGAATGTTTGTCTGTATGTTTTTTATAGAACCGTAAACTATGCATTTGATCGTGTGATTATTTTTAGCAAAATGTTGTACATGAGCCCATGAAGGTTTCTAAGTTGGTACGACCATTTTTTTCAAAATAAACAAAATCATTAAAACTATTCAAAGTATTTGAATATGTGCTTAATGTCTTTCCTTGAAATTTATTTTAGTTAGTAGCGGAGATACGTGTGCAGAGTACAGTTATATATATTTCATAATCTCAAAAATTTACTCTTGTTGAACTTTATCCTTTTCTCTTTGGTAACTCTTAAAAATTATTATATTAAAATTAACCAACTTCACATAAACTAGAAGGCGCTTGCTACGAAGTGCGAACGCGGCTACAAATAGTCGATATTATTGTATATTTGACTCAGCCTACTAAACAATTTTGTCACTTAAATCAACGATAATTAATATTTTTCAGTCAGTCACGATATTTTTTTTATGGAAAAAATATAAGTATGGGTCACCGCCGCCTAAGACCACGTGCAACACCAGAGGAGCTACAGATGCGTTGCCGGCCTTTAATTAAAGATCTTCATTCACTAAAATTTAATGTTCTGAGAGCGGTGTAAAACTTTTTTTCTGTATTATTACCTATCTACTTATTTATAAGAAGAGGTCTAAGTGGTGTTGATGATGTTAAGTGATCACCACCGCCCACGAACCCGTGTAACACCAGAGGAGGTAGGTACAGGTGCGTTGTCGAAGAGATACATCTTTTTTGTGTATTTTTGGTAACCACCAAGTTTGTAGGTTTCACATAGTTAGATAAGAGAGATTTAATGTCAAGATGTAATGTTTTCGCGTGTGTTTTGATTAAATAGGATGTGAGAATTTCATAAGTTTTTTCATCCGATAGTAATGATGACATTTTTTGAAAATAATAACCGTCGCATTACCTTTATCTTAGGCTATGAAAACAGTTATATCCTCGTTTTTTCGTAACTTACTAAGAGCCCGAGATTTCATCATGAGAAACATTTGATTTAGGTGGTTTACTACGGCGCAGTAAGCCTGATATGTCTTGATGAATAACTGCAGAATTTTCCTTAAAAATCTGGTTTTTATGTAGACAGTCCTCAACGTTTGTTATTATTTCCTCGGAAGGTAATTTTTCTAGACGCCGGAGAAAAATTAAAAGCTTTACTTAATATCTCAATAGTCGCATTATCGAATTGTCATTTTATTTTCTAGTTTCGAATGAGTTACGAACGCTCGGATTTGTCTAACCAGACTTAGAAAAGTGGGTAACGGAGTGACATACACTAGATTCTCCCTCTGCCTACCCTGTTGTATGCGGGATACCGAGTGAAGCTGATTTTATTATACCACTGCAAGTGAAATTCGGAGCATAAACTATCACTATTATTCAGAGGGATATTCCACCATCGCATGACATAATATTTAAATATGTCTATAAATGAAGCAATCGCAATGAATCGATTGAGGCCAGTCGTCGCTCAGGGGCTCAAGCTCATGACTATAAATGTGACTTGTTGTGAGTTCGATTCCCACTCGAGGAAAATGAATTATTTAATATTTCTTTTTCCTTCGTTCTGGCAAAGCGCTAAGCTTAAAGACGAATCGGCGGAATCCAATTTGTTTAACCAGACTTAGGAAAATACATACAATATAATTACCACTGCAAAGCCCGGCATTGAGTTCCGCCACTAAACAATGCCTCCAGAATTCGACGGAAAGTAGGAGGCAGACTGTCTTACCACTAGGTTCCCTCGTGAATAAAAAACTAATTAATATGATATACAATACACAACATTTTATTATTCCTTAAATGCATGTAGCTAATTATTAACAAAGCCCATTGCATGGTAAAAGAGAATTTGTTATAAAGTACTAATTATACTGTTTATTGAATTATTACGTATCAATTGCAGTTCTATTCTTTGATAATGTTTACGTAAAATATCTTTATTTAATGATCTTTTGTTAGAAACCGTCGTTTACATATATTCGTTTAACCAACTTTAATAAAATAAAAATAAAACTATATCATTAATTAATTACTAACTATACTTAAGTAGGTTATGATAGTATAGGATACAAATATGTTATGTTTGAATCCTATAGATTATGTTGGACAGTCTTCATTCCTTCTTTCTTTTCTTTCTTTAAATTTTTTGTTCTTTTTTTTTCAAATAAAAGAGATATTAAATTATGTGTATATTTAAATGTTTATAATTTCGTTATTACTTCGTACAATAATTTTCCTAATTTCGTCTTACAATAAAATATATGCACTGGTTGTCTGTAAAGACAATTTACAGACGATAATTTTACTTGATAACGTCATAAAAAGCATTGATGATAGATTACTTTTATTAATTAAATTGAATATTTATTACTGTATTATCATTATTTTGCATTATACATAGAAGTAGTACTCAGATTGAAAACTACAATTTTTCGATAGTGCAATTAATATTCAGGTCAGATGAATTACAAGAAACAAAGTGCTATCAATGTCAAAAAAGTGAAAGTGGGGACGGAGTGTCTTGACACTAGGTTCCCTGTGTAGTAAAACTGATAAAAAATGTGCTATTTAATTCCAAGTAACAACGAATAAATGCGTCACAAACAAGAGGCAAATGCTGATCACGCCTCTCTATCGTTTGTTCTTCTATCTCGCTTGCACGCTCAGCTCGGACGGAACGTGACAATAAGTCATATTTTTTGACCATGCACCCGGGGTTCATCGAATTATAAAATTCTATCTCGTAAAAAAAAAAGGATTTTATCCTTATTTTATACTATTTTTATAATAAAACGTTCTACTTTCTTGTTGCTCAATAAAATCTTAAGCAACTAGCTAATTATCCTTATTAGTTGAGTCAACTGGGCTTGTCCACATCAAAATATTTATTTTATGGCACAGGCATTACGTACACGCCAGCGAAAACAATTTACATAACATATACGGCCTTACCCCTAATAATCGAACATTATTGATGACAGACACGTGGATGAGACTATATGGATCTTCCTTTGTGTTTAACTAAAATCAGCTTCACGCTGTATCCCGCACACAGTAGGGTAGGCAGAGGAAACCTAGTGTTAAGACACTCTACTCCCCACTTTCTTCCGAAATCTGGAGGCATTTCGTATTGAGTGGTGAAAATATAAATTTAAATAAGTCTTTGATTTCCTCGAGTGGGGATCGAACCTACAACCACTCGATTTTGCAGTCACACTTTGTGCCTCTGCGCCATGACTAGCCTCAACTATTACTAAATAATGTAATATAATAAAAACTTTTTTATATAAATCAATCATGCCATCTTATTCTTAAGCTATTTATATTTATTCGCTCTCGTCGAACAGAGTGAGTTGGTTCTGGGTTCTACCACTCCACAGGGAATGTCTTGAAATGAACTTAGTTCTTTCAGTCTATCATTTTACATTGTTGTGGATTCAGATTTCACTGTGAATAATGCTTGAAACCTGTATTTTGTTTATTTTCCTGTTTCGATCTGATTAGGAATTAATAGTTCTTTAAAGCAACATGAAGGAAACTTTGTGCTTTCTCAAAGTTCGCTTATTACAGCAGTAGAGGCAGAGATTGAGAACAATGAAAGATGAAATTTACTTGAATTGTAGGTGTGAGCGTACAATAGGTACAATTTATCTATAAAATAATATAGATACCGTCGAAATATAGAGGCCATCGTGGTCCAGGGGCACAAGCGTGTGACTGTAACGCGACGGATGTCGGTTCGACTTCCACTCGGGGAATGAATTATTATTTATTAATAGTTTCATTTCTTCGCTCTGGTACCAAGGCAAAAAGCGTAGTGTTGAGTTCCGTCACTCAACACACAATGCCTCAAAAGTATGGCGGAAAGTGGGGAACGGAGTGTCTTAACATTAGGCTCCCTCTTCCTACCATGCTATACCTATACGGGTTACAGAATATATATACATAATAAAAACAGATATAAAACAATTAAAAAAAACGCTTACAAAACAACAAATAATAAGAAACTTATCAATACAATTCTTGTGTGCATTAGCCATACGACCGAGGCGCATCCACGTTTACACGGTGATTCAACATTGTCACTGACGTATTTGCCCGTACAGCGTACACCGTGGTGGTACTGGTGGTACTGATGGTATTGGTGGTACCACCACCTCCATGGCTGGTGTAGAAATAATACTGGCTACGATATGCAATGCAACCTTTTGTGATAATGTATTTGATAATCCGCTTTTGGGTAATATATGTATATTTAAATTAAAAGTAATAGTATTCGTGCTGTCGTTCAGTTTTTTGCTATATAATAATAATTTAAATAAGGTTTTTTCTTTCTATTTCTTATTGTCGCATAGAAAGTCACTCAGTATGTAGACAGGAAGTAAGAAAAGTTGAGCCAAGTGAAAAGTCACTCTGTTAACGATTTTTCTAGACTTTTAATTTTTTAAAGTATCGTTTGTACCATAAAGAACATTGCATGTTTATTTAGATAGCCAACTGACGGCGAGGCAGGAGGAGATACAGGTTTTAAAGGACGAAGTTAATGGCAAGCATCTAAAAATAGCCACATTAAATGTAAGTTAATTGTTTGTCACTTGTGATATTATAAGAATTTTGTAATTATCAGAAATATTTCTTTTAAATTATAGAAAAGTTATGAATATGATAAAAAAAATGTTTTGTGGGTAAATGTTTGTATTTATATTGCAATTAAATATTTGAATTAAGTAGTTCTGAATTAATTTAGGTTTTTTTTACCCTTAACTTACCTTGCTAGGGACAATTCACTAGCTTTTTTTCCCTTTTCTATTGAAGCTACATTCATATATTTCATAGTAATCTCTAGAAAAGGTTTCATATCGTGATCGTAATTAAAATATTAACTATAATTAAAACAAAATTTACAATATAAGTCATATTAATTGTAGAATTTGTATATTACATAGAATTATCCATTAAGTTGGACGGAAAAGCAGGAAAATGGCACTATCGTCGGACGTGGTGTTGCGTTCATTATCGTTAATATTTTGCGGCAAAGATTCAATTTTACGTACGAAATTGTATTACCGGAGAGGAACATTGAAATGGGGACGGGGAAGAAGCCCGAGGAATCTGTAATCAATCTTATTAATGGCAGTGTAAGTATTTAACGCCTAGATGCAGCTTTTTTGAGTATTTTAATCTAGTAGGTAGAGTTCATTTAAGTAAGTAATAAGAATATAATTATGATGTGTTAAAAAAAGTGAACCAAATAATATTAAGCATAATATAGAAAACATATAATAGTAAGTTCAAATAAATGCAACAAGCGTGGATTTGTTTTATTACAAATTTATCGATTCCTGTAACTACCATTTTTTTTTATTTTTACGCTGTATTCCACAGATAGAAGGGTAAGCAGGGGGAACCTAGTGTCAAGACACTTTGTGACGAATTCTGCAGGCATTGCCTGTTAAGTGGCGGGACTCGACGACGGGTTTTGCCTCAGTACTAATGCAAGGAAATGATAATATCTCATTTCCCCGAGTGGGAATCCATCCCACAACGACTGCCCTCATTCGTCATACCTATACCTACTTATTAATAAAAAGGGTATCAACATTTTGTAATTGTAAAATATTATTTCCCAAGAAAGCAGATATGGCGGCCGCGTTCCTACCGACGCTCGTTAAATACAATAAATTTGTGACGTTCTCGAACGATCTCGACGAAGGTGTTTGGATGATGATGTTGAAGCGACCGAAGGAGTCTGCCGCGGGTTCCGGTCTTTTAGCACCGTTTGCTACTTATGTTTGGTAAAAAAATACTAAAATTAAATTATTTAATAAATCTTTATAAATATCAGGGAACCTTGTGTTAAGACATTCCCCATTTCCCCATTTTCTGCCGAATTCTGGGGGCAATTCGTGTTGAATGGCAGAACTCAACGCCGCGCTTAGCCTCGACACCAGAGCGAAGAAATGGAAATATAAATTTAAGTAAATATTTCATCTCCTCGAGTGGGGATCGAACCCACAACCAGTCGGTTTTACAGTCACACTTCGTGCCGCTGCGCCACGACTCGCCTCATTTGATTTATTTAATAAATATTAATAATTAAATGAATATAAAAAAAAATGTATATATGTAATATATTAAACAAATATCTAAAGATGCTATCGATCACATCTGTCGGTAGACATTGTTGTTTGTACATATGTATATGTATAGGTAAATAAAAAGGTATTACAACTTAAGAATCTTATCTGCCGTAAATATTTAACATATAAAAATAAATTATTTGAAGTTAAATTGAGTTTAATATTACTCTATGTTGTTTGTAATAGTTTGTTTCTTTTGTCTCTTCTATAAATAGGTAGATGCTACCTATTTATAGAAGAGACAAAAGAAACTTTATTTTTTTAGCTTCACGCTGTATCCTGCACAAGGCAGCCGTAGGTAGCGAGAACCTAGGGCCCTAGTGTTAAGATACTCCGTTTTAATTAAGACACTACCATTCTTCACTTTCCGCCGAGTTCTGAAGGCAGTGCGTGTTGAGTAGCGGAGCTCAACGTCGCGTTTTTTGAATTGTTACCAGCGCGAATAAATTAAGATTTAAATATTTCATTTCCAAGTGTGGCAATCGTATCCACAACCTATCATATTTACAGTCACGCTGAAGAAGAGACGAACGTAGTACGCAATGTAGGCAGGGCGAACCTCAAGGGGGTGTTAGCACCCCGACACTTCCCGCTTTCCGCCGAATTCTAGAGACACTGCATGTTGAGTGGCAGAACTTAATGCCACGCTTTGCCTCGTTACCAGAGCGAAGAAATGAAAAAAAAAAATCAGCTTCACGCTGTATCCCGCACTCAGCAGGGTAGACAGAGGGAACCTAGTGTTAAGACACTCCGTTCCCCACTTTCTGCCGAATTCTGGAGGCATTGCGTGTTGAGGGGCAGAACTCAACGCCGCGCTTAACCTCGACACCAGAGCGAAGAAATGGAAATATAAATTTAAGTAAATATTTCATCTCCTCGAGTGGGGATCGAACCCACAACCAGTCGATTTTGCAGTCACACCTCGTGCCACTGCGCCACGACCGGCCTCAAGAAATGAAGATAATATATTATTTAATTTCCTTCTCGAGCGGATATCGAACCACAACCCGTTGCGGTTATATTCGCACGTTTGTGCCCCTGCGCCACGACTGGCCAATCTTAAAAACAATTTTAAAACACAGGTATTTAATACTGGCAGCGGTTCTGTGCTACGGCCCGTGCATAACTTTACTCACTTGGCTGAGGGCTAAATGTGTGAAAGATAATGAGTATCACATATCACTGTCTCCGAGCGTCTGGTTCGTGTACGGGGCCTTCATTAAACAAGGAACCACTCTGACACCTGAAGCTAGTGAGTAATTATTTATAAGTATATGTTTAGAGAAGAGGAACGTGAAGTAACGTTGAATTGATCGAATCCGCAATGAAGAGGTACACAGAATGGCAGGTACTAGCGAGGATGTCACGGTGAGAATGAAGAAGAACGTGCTCAGCTGGTTTGGGCACGTCCAACGAATGAGTGATGAAAGAATGGCAAAAAAGATTTATGACGAAAAGTGAGCGGTAAGAGAGGTATGGGGAGACCTTTGAAAACTCATTATCGAAGACACTGGAGGAAGGTCACGTAAAAAGCATGAGGGCATGTATGAAGAGGTTTATGACAGTGGAATAAAGAGGTTGATGACAGTGGACGAGGCGAAAGAGGTATGTAGAAACCGTAGCGTTTGGCGCTCCGTTCTCTCTGACTAGACCGCTAGGGATAAAGCGTGAAGCTAAGTTAAGTTTAAGTTATTAATCTTTTAAAAGTCTTTTTTTAATATTTAATTATATTTACTTTACAGACCCGCCAATGGGTTTTGAAAGTTATATTGAGGTTCAATGTATGTGGTTTGTTAAATTTTTCAGTACGGCTTCCCAAATTAAACGAGCACCGACAAACGGATTATACCCTTATAAAAGCTACTATATCGTGTAACACAATAAAATATGTAATTAAAAACGTTACACAATATTTAATGTAAAATTAAAGTACAAAATTTAGTTCGTGCATAATAGTTCGAACAGCGCGATGGTATCGTTAATGGCAGCCAGTCATTTATCACAGGGGACCGCCCTACTAATCAGCGTAATGTAGAAACATTCATATATTTTTACATTACCCTGATTTGTATGGGAGTAGGATAAAAAGAAAAATCCGATAAAATCATTTATTTATAATAAATGATTTTTGTTTTTGTTCTGTAATTGTAAACTGTATTAATATCTACATACTATGTAATAGACTTAGGTTATGACTTTAACTATAACATTACAAATAGTTACCAGCATTATTGCAATATTAAGTAAAAAAACCGGACAAGGGCGAGTCGGACTCGCCCACTGAGGGTGCCGTAAAAAATTGGAGGTCTTGGCTTTTTTGATTTTTTGTTTTTTTTTTTCGATATAAACGGCCATACCTTTTTTTAAGTTAATATAGAAATACGTTTTTTTATCAGGACATCATGGGGCCGTAAATTTGAGTATATGATTTGAATTTCAACTCGATATAAATCCAAGCGTTCCTGAGATAAAGGGTCTTGACACACAGACAGACAGACAGACAGACGGATGGACAACAAAGTGATCTTATAAGGGTTCTTTTTTCCTTAAAAAGGTACGAAACCCTAACGAATACTTAAGGAAGAATTTAAAGACAGAAGATTCGAAATTCCAACTTAAATTCCGAAAGATTTTACAACTTCAAAGTTAAGAACTGCCTGCTTAACCAAGTGCTACTCTCTCCATACTTACGCGGAAATCAGAAATATATCTATCTTTACACTAGGTTGTCTATTATCTTTCTTTCTAAGAAATCTTTTTACAATTGTGGTCTTAGAAAAATTAAGAATAATATTAATTATAATTTATAATACCTACTACAAAAGTTTTTGATATTAAAACAATATTTTAGACACTACACGCGTATTATTCGCGACGTGGTGGCTGTTTGTGATCTTGCTCTCCGCGTTCTACACGGCCAACCTTACGGCTTTTCTGACTTTATCCAAATTTACACTGGACATAGAAAATCCTATTGATCTGTACAAGAAAAACTATCGCTGGGTCGCCACTGAGGGAGGCGCCGTACAGAACACTATTAAGAGTGTGAGTCGGTTTCTTGTTTAGTAAAATAGAAAAAAATCTAGAAATTATTATAAAATTAAATCAGTTTCACGCTGTATCCCGCACACAGCAGGGTAGGCAGAGGGAACCTAGTGTTAAGACACTCCGTTCCCCACTTTCTGCCGATTTCTGGAGGCATTGCTTGTGGCAGAACTCAACGTCATGCTTTGCCTCGACACCAGAGCGAAGAAATAGAAATTTAAATTTAAGTAAATATTTTATCACCTCGAGTGGTGATCGAACCCACAAGCACACAAACTGTAAATCCGACTGATTTACAGTCACACTTTGTGCTCCTGCGCCACGAATCACCTCAAATTTATTCAACTATATATTTTAAAATATAGCCTGAAGAAGATCTCTACTACCTCAGCCGGATGGTATCGAACGGCCGCGCTAGGTTCCGTACAATAAAATTCAACGAGGACTTCCTGCCATCAGTGACGGGCGGAGCAGTTCTGGTCAAAGAACAAGACGCAATCGACAATCTGATGTACAATGATTATTTGAGAAAAACCAAGGAAGGCGTGGCTGAAACTGAGAGGTGCACCTACGTAGTGGCCCCCAACGCCTTCATGAAGAAACGTAGAGCTTTCGCGTATCCTAGAGACAGTACTTTGAAGATATTGTTTGATACTGTGTAAGTTGCGAAAGCTGTGAAAAGATTCTTTTTATATCTAGATTTTATATTATTGACGCGTTTGTTCGTGGTGGAACTCAATGCCGTGACTTATATCTACAATTTGACGGAAATTTGACTTTTCTTTGCCTATCCTGCTGTATGCGGCATTAAACGTGAAAATAAAAACAGTAGATTAAAATAAATCAAATTAAATCAGCTTTATGTTGTATCCCGCAAACAACAGGAAATCTAGTGTTAAGACACTCCGTTCCCCACTTTCCACCGATTTTTTCGACACATTGCGGCGGAACTCAGCCTGGTTTTTGCATTGATGCCAGAGCGAAGAATGAAAGTACTAATAAATAATAATTCATTCCCTCGAGTGGGGATCGTATCCACAACCGTCGCGTTACAGGCACACTCGAAAAAAAGCAGATATTGTCTATATAGATATTTTTATCTAGTAAACTAAATCTCAGTTGTTTTACTTTGTAAGCACTTCTATTTTCACTTAAACATAAATAGCTTTACAATCGCTGCCTTCACCGCGGCAGTGACTGGTGACACTATAATTAATTGACACATTAATTCAATATGGCGCGTGAACTTTCAACCAGAATGAAAAATTGTTTGAAAATTACCTACTTCTTTTAGATTGATTTTATGTATCGATTTCAGGCTTTCCCATTTAATACAATCTGGTATTGTCAAATTTCTGGAGAGAAGAGATTTGCCGA
Organism: Heliconius hermathena; assembly: GCA_013403705.1. NCBI lineage: Eukaryota > Metazoa > Arthropoda > Insecta > Lepidoptera > Nymphalidae > Heliconius > Heliconius hermathena. The sequence continues at coordinate 109,593 of JAAIXJ010000251.1, forward strand.
GCACTAAAATATGTCCACTCGATCTTCAATCTAAAGACCGACAGCTTAGAAATAGCGATCTTATGATGACTTATTTGATAATGGTGACAGGGTTAGCCGCGGCTATAGCAATTTTTATTGGGGAGGTAAGTTAAAAGGGTTAAAAAGAGAAAACAGCAGCTTTTAAGATCCTTTGTTGAGTTAATAGTTGAAAATAGTGACTGATCATTAGATCACTAGATACCATTGGTCTCTGTATAAATATTGATTTACCTTTTTAAACAATAAGTTTTTGCTATTATTATATAGTATTAAAAGCATCTAAAGTTTGAGAATAAGTTGGTTTTAGTTGTTTTTACATGTCAAGTGCTTAAACATTATTATGAAAATTAAGAAAATAATTTATGGCATTTATGATGCCGTAAAATGGGGTGAATAGAAGCATTTTTAGATATAATTTTGACGATTTTTTTGCTCTAAAATCTTTATTTTTGATTAGTATATTAATTACTTTTCACTTCACGTATACAATTTGTATACAATTGCACATTGAACATGTGCAATTTAATAAAATTTGAAAATATAATTATAAAAAGCATTTCAATATCGATGAAATCGATAAATATATTTAATAAGTTCTAAAGACATCGTTCAATAATATTATTAACATACTTAATCTAGCTCCTTAATATAAAATAACCTTTTTTTGATATCATGAATACCTTTTTATGTCATGCCTTCGTAAATAGGGTATAGTTTCTGACCTATTAAATGTTATATATATCAAATGTCAGATTGTTGTTAATTTATTTAAAAACTACCTTTACATTTTATACTTCTTTTAGATCACTTACAAACGTTACTTGAACAAAAAACTCGTTAACGAAGTTCCAACCAAACCGAGTAAGATAAACAAAAAGCAAAAGAATAAAATCAGTCGCACCCACTATGATGACAGTCGTCCGCCGCCATACGACTCCTTATTTGGGAAAACGAAATATAAATTCGATGATTCCGAGAAAAGAATTGTAAATGGAAGGGAATATTACATTGTTCATAACGCTATGGGGGACACACGTTTGATTCCTGTTAGAACACCATCAGCTTTCCTTTATCATTAAGAAAAAATAAAATCTAATATTGTTATATTACGATATAGAATATATTTTACTATTTATTGCTATATGAAATACCTCTTGAATATATTAGAATATGCTTGTAACGTAGAATTAAGATATATTTTCTGAGTTGTTTGAATTTAAATAAAAAAATTAGAAGTTATTTACAATGTGTGCATTAGATACTGTAGTTTTGTTAAGCTTTTACCAGAGCAGATAATATAAAAGGTAGACAATAAAACATTGTTTTATTTTATTATATATTTTTATTTTTATTAACTGTGAAAATACATTTTCACAATTGTACTAACATTAAACCAAGATCAACATTTGCTCATATAAACTTAGTTTAAAATCAAATATCATCTGTTTATTGACATTTAAAATAATATAGAATCGATATTTAAATCGATTACTGCGTTGAGTAAAATAGATTTTTTCTAAACAGGATTATTCTGTTTCGTTGTTTACAATTTTAAAATGTCATTAAACAGATAAAACAATAATTTAAATACTAGAGGCTCTGCCTGTCGTACAATAATTTACATTTTGTACATAAATACAAACAAAGGTACACTTTGCATATTGAGCAGTGACAGACGTCACGCGTTATGACATACTATCGATAACAAACTTAATGATATATTAATAAGTTTATTATATAATATAAATCTAATTACTTATATTCTAAGAAAATGCTTCACTAAATTTTCATTGGGTAATAAATTGGATGGAAGTTTCGGCAAGATTTTAGTTTAGCCAAATGAGAATTTATATATTTAAAACAAAATTTACTTATAACATATGTGAAAATAAAAAAAAATATTATTGCTGTGGTAATGCCGTAAAATAGTATGAATTCCCGAAAAGAACCTAACATATTGATAAATTTTGAAAATTTCAAAATTTAATTTTCTCTAAATAAACATCAAGATTCTTAATGTTATACTTATAAGTTCAAATAGATTATATATTAAAACAAAGTTTCGTAACCAATTTTGCTAGCGTTACAATAAATATAACTAATTTTAAACATTAGTAAGCCACTTAAGCAATAAACAATTTCCGATATAATTTGATTATGAATATATATTTAAATTTTTAAATTCATACATTAATATTATAAATTTAAACAAAAATAAGCCTCACGTTCATTTTTAATAGATTGAACATGATACGTTTTAAAAGAACGAGGAAACAAAATAGTTTTAAAGTAGGCCTAAAATTTTTTATCTTATCTATAATACAATTTCTCTATCTAATGTCAAGTGCATATGCCCAAAAAACAGCGCTAGTGAAGTAGTTTAAGCCTGTCGTCATCATAGAATCAGGCCATTGAAAAAAAACCGAGGATATTTTTTTTAAATTTCTGATTATTTAAAGCACAATGATCGCATTTAATAAAAATTTTAAGTTTATTTAATAAGTTATAACATTTTTGTTTGTCATTACTTCATAACATAACTTAGTTAATATTATTGTATAAAATGAAAAAGCCTCCTTGGTACATATTGTAACATGTACGTACATATCAATTAACCAATTTTGTCCATACAAATTATAATTTAAAATTACCCACTAAAACACTTTAGATTTAGATTTAAATTATCAACATTTTAATTTTCTTAAGTGGCTCTAGCCAGTCGGATAATTTTTCTATTCTAAGTTAGAATAACCTATATCAAACAGTATATCAACATAACTCCAGTTCTCCAATTTTTTTCAAAGAAAAGTATTTTGAATTCATTATTGTAAGTATCATGATCACTATTATATAAAATTTTAAGTTTTCTACACACACTATCCTATCTTCTTCTTCAATTAAAAAAAAATGTTTATTGCAATTAACCAGAACTAATATATTTATTTTAAAAGATTAAATATTTTGTTAATTTTTAGTTAAATACTTATTGCAAAATAACCCGCTTGTCTAAATTTTTACTACTTTAACTTTTCCATCTACTTAAACTATCGTCATCACAATGTTTTAAGTAAATCTAAATAATGTGACTTTGTGTTATGAAAATGCACACTATATTTGGTGAGATTTTTAAAACTAATATATAGGTGTTATAAGTTATTATTAATTCAACAAGAACATTTAATAAAATCGATATTTCATTTGTTGTTTATAAAAATCGATATTATTGTTTTCTTTGGTTGAAAACACTATAAAAATTAGCCAGAAATATATTACAACTATTCTTATATAAACAAACATATAATACCATATTATATTATAATATGTGTATATGTGTGTAACAAAAATTGTTTACGGTATGGTTTAAACATAATGCAGTTATTTTACTATCAAATTGAATTGATAGAAATTATTTCGTGGTAAAACATATTGATATATCTATCTAGCTCTAACATGTACACTGCGTATTTGAGTGAATGAGAGATTTATAGTTTGCTATAGAAGAGAGATGGTATATATTTTTTTATATGTAATATAATTTTGAGTCTGTGATTGTGAAAAAAATTGTCTAAAAATGAAATTTGTTAATGTATTTTATTTAAAATTTTCTCTCTGTTCTTCTCTCAGTAATAATATTTTTTTATCAAGTTTTTTTAATTGTGCAGCATTTCTTCAATAGTACCACCACCTACTATCAATTGTTTTAAATAGTGAAGTACTATAGATAAGATATCATCTATTCAAGTGACTCGAAATCTAAGGTCAATAACATTTCACCTTGAATATCGTGAAAATTTCAAAATATGCGTTAAAAACGTTCGATCTAAACTCTTCTATAATCTCATTTAAATGTTGTGATGGACAGTTTTATATCTCTGAACGAATAAACAGAGATAGCAACAAAAGTTTTTAAAAAGTTATTATTTGTGTACTGAAGTAAGTAGTTGTAATAAATAAATAGAAAAAGCTTCATAAATAAAACTGTTACTATCAATATATAACATAATGAATATTCAATACATACATCAAATTGTACTTCTTTTTATTTTTATATTGAAATTAAACACACTTAATATACGTCGCAAAAATCAGCCTAACAAAAAACGATTTTTACAAACATTATTTCAAATACATTAGTAATTTTCTATTTTCCTTAGTAGTCTATACTTTAAAAATTAAAAATCTAAACAAATCAATCAAATGCGAGTGTGGCATTAAAAATTACACCAATAAACAAACTATTAACGGGATTTAGCGAAATATCTAACTAATTTATAATTAATATAATATTATATATAGCTCATAGGCTATTAACCCTGACACACTTCTCTTGTAAATCTTAGATTATATTATTAATACTATATATTATTAAAACATTGGGCCAATAGAATGCCAATATTAGCAATCATGGCCACCATGTTGTTGTTTTTTTAATAAGAAAAATAAATATTAACAATAATTATAATTGTGAATTAAAACCGTATATATGTATCGTTTGTTTAATAAAAAAATTAAATAGCTCTTAGATGGATGGATTTATATTTTAGACAGAGAGAGACAGAGACATTATATTAAAATTTTAAGTCCTTTTTTGTTTATTATTAAACATGCGATACATAGGTACATAATTTGATTTTGGAAAAAATAAATATTTAGTATATATAATTCAAACAAATTCTAAATAATTTTGCAAGGTTTATTAAATAAAAAAGAAAATACATCTATATATTAGTATAAACTGTATTATATTGGCCTCAAAAAGGCGGCCGAACACACAATACACATTAGTTGTGAAATTCCTATATCTAAGAACACATCGTTTCTTCAAAGCTTTATTATATTTAACTTGTTTTAATAATCTTTAAAAATGTATGTAGAAATAAAATAAAAATTACATTACCCTCGTATACAAAAAGAGGCTAAATATCAAGTATTCGATACATTTAAATTATAAAAATTAAAACAAATAGTCATCAGTTATATAAAGAGGCCTTTTAGACAATAATCATTACATCTCAAAACACGAAGTAAATTATATCATAAGAAAAAATGAAATAAAAATAGATCAATAATCATATTTTATTTATTATAATTTATAATATAATGCATTTATTTATTTATTTATTACCTATATGTATGTGTTAGCTTCCATTTCACAGCTGATGTGCAGAGTGTGGTGCATGCCCTACGCGGCCGCCTGTCAGACCGCCAGGCGACCGTCTATCATCGGAGAGGGCAAGAGAGATCTAAAATATAAAGAAAACAGAAAAATATTTAATGTTAAAATTCAAAAGAACGCAGTCGCTTCTTCCCGTAGCGTAGCACAAAGGAGGCAGAGGTGATCTAGAAGTTATCTTAGTACTAGGTTCTCCACCTTATTGCCGAGACAATACAATGTTGGGTGGTAGAACTCAACACCACGCTTCTTATTCTGTGAATAGTGGGAATCGAACACAGAACCATCGCGTTTACTGCCAAAGGCATTGCCGCAGATTATATTGCTGTGAAGTAATCAAACTGTATTACTGTTCAAGTTTAAAAGTTCACTATTTCGTATAATATAAAATAATAGTAGGGAAGAGATTTCAAGAGCGGCAGATTAACATACTTTGATATTGTTTATACTCGGTTAAGTACTTCCACCAAATGTGAGCCCCATATACATATATGGTCGCCTGTCTAGTATAAAAGAGAAACCACTACAAAATGGACAATTTTAAGAAAAACGATCATGTTTTAAATGGTTTCGTTGAAGTAACCTTGTTAGTTGAATTCTCTGTATTGACTAAATGACCTTTAATATTCTTTGTATACATAGTAGAAAATATGTAAAATATAATATGGCGTTGGCCCGTGAGAAAGATGACGGAGAGCAAAGGATGAAATGAGATCAATAAAAATTAGGCTATAATAAATTAGAAATAATGACAAAATAATAATATTGTATGTATGGTAATAAAAATATACATAGTGGCCACTTTGCCACAGCGTGTTAGCCGATCCTATAATGCCTATCGATACATAGACATTACACTAATTAGAGAAGTAAGAAAAAACCACCTCACCCGCATTCCAACGCATCTAGATTCCTCGTTGTATTAGTTCCTTGTGCATTCGCGGCCATATTAGAATTCATTGACTCGGTCCTAGACCCCATGTTCCTTTGCCTGCACATATACGGTGTGACAGTCGGCGATGGAGTACTTTGTTTCTGAAATTAATGATAACTACTTTGTACAATTATGAAACTAATGAATTTTAATGAAATAATACTGTTTTTTTTTCATTTTATGTAACTAAAAAATGATGGCTATAAGTTAAATGTAAATATTTGGTTAAAAAATGGTGAATAATTCCTAAATTCATACATTTTAAATAAGGAATGATGGCTATATGTTATATGTAAATAATTGGTTGAAAAATGATGAATTATTTCTTAAATTCATACATTTTAAATATATTTGCAAATGAGAATTAATGATAACTAGGTATTTCGTTATATAACACTAGCTAATAACTATTAATAAAAAGTTTAATAATAGGATTAGTAAATAATCACCTCTAAAAGATTTTTTCCGTAATAAAAAAAATATGATCGTGAATAAAAAACATAATTAGAATCAACAATATTAAAGTATATTTATGAAAAATTACACTCTGGATAAATAAAATATAGTTCTGTTCGTTAACAATTTCATAAAAGTCAAGACCATATTAGAAAATTGGTTATAAAAAATGTATAAACAGCCATCGTAGAGTTTATGCAGTTGTTTGAAAGGGCATGCCTTAATACATAAATCAATGAGCAAGCTTATCTAAAATTCTATTATGCTTCAATTTTCATGTCATAAAATGAATAACAGATAATATATATATTTATATATTTTCCGTAGCGTTTGGCGCTCCGTTCTCTCTGACTACCCCGCAAGGGATAAAGCGTGAAGCTAAGTAAGTAAGTATATATTTTCCAATAAATTCTCTAAGCAATTAAAAATTATGTATATTTAAATAAATATTTATATGGATTACTGTACTGATATATTTAAATACTATAATGATATATTAAAGTAAAAATTTTAAGTTATTTTATAGAACATTAGTAAAAAAATACAGATAATTAAAATTTAAGTAAAATATAGATTACGTAAAGAACAAAAACGTTTCGCATTAAATTAATTTAATAAATGTAGTTAGTTAAAGAATAATAAAAAAAAGTCCTGTGCTATTAAAAAAAATATACATATGGTTAAAAATTTAAAATAAAGCAAGAATTATATGGTATCTTGTTATTTTACTTAACAGTAATATCTAAAATCGATATGTTATCAGACTGACTAGTGCTATTCAAATGTAATCGCAATTATTTGACATCATACTTAATTTTTGATATATTTTGCAATATCGATTAATTATTTATAAAATCGTATTGACATATCGATATCTTATCTTTTATTTTCAATACTTGTAAATATAATTAGCTATGCCTTTGTAATATAAGGAATTTTCATGTGTTATGTAATGTGTTTTATGAAGTGTAAAATAGTAAAAGAAATCAAAAACATAATATATTTTCTTTATTTTTCATATATTTTGTACATAATCATAAAACAATTATACTTTGGTATACTGAGGTAATTAAACTAACCATGATTTGTACAATTGACATCATTTAAACTTCAAAATATTTAAGTAGATATCACATTTATTTTGTACAAAAACAGAAAATAATGTCTAAACATTACGGGCCATGTCCATAAATTACGTCGCACGTCAAGGGGTCGGCGATGTGTGACATAATGTGACGACACACTAAGCTTCGTCACATCACATTTTAATACGAAATGTATTATAATAAGAAATTGGTGCGAACAAAACTATTCTCCGAACAATTGTTTTAATTTAATAATTTGGTATAGTATACCAAAATATATGACGTCACACTAGCGTCTCACAAGTGTGACCAAGTATGACGATGAAGAGGGGTAAAAAAATTATAAAATTGTGTGAAGTAATTTATGGATGGCCCCTAGACTAGAGTTATTCAAAATCCTTCAAAAAGACGGTTGTACTGTCGGAGCTAGACATTTGCTGGTCACGTCAAGTTGGAATTCCTTGAAAAATATTATCGAACCCTTATCGTGTTTAAACTGTAAAACTGCAATTTAAAAAAAAAATATCCTGCGAAATTATATATATTTGAACTACTATATACACATGTATATTTGTAGTCCATTTCAATGTTTTCATTGTACGGAGGTTACAATGTCCCACCTTCTTAATTCAATCAATACTTTTTTTATACTGTTTTAAACAAAAAAAATATCATTGTTTTATAATATAGCTGATATTTATATTATGAAAACATTTTGAACCCCCTGTATATTTATTTAAAGAAAAATTTTAAGTTTACATATTCTTTTAAATATATCACATTAATAAGTGTATTAGATAAATAAGTGTAAATGTAAATAGTTAGATAACAAATAATTTAAAAAATATATTGAAATAATTAAAAAACTATTCTTTTTTTTTTCAAACAAAAAAATATATATTTTAATTTAAATGCGGCACATGAGTGAAACATATTCATATATTAACTTAAAGAATGAATGATATAAAATAATAACAATACATATCCTATGAAAATTTACATATTTTTTTTTGTAAAGAATATTCACAATTCAATAAACTAAGATGAAAAGACTACAAAAGTATGCAATGAAAATATACATTTAACGGCGATTCAAATGCAAATATGCTACAATTTTTTTAAATCTTTCTGTATTATATAAAAATAAGTTCGGTGACTATTTCAAATATACTATTAATAATAATAAAATAAGAAAAATAATAAAATGTATCTATTTTTATTACTTATTACTCAAGTCATTTGAGGATCAAAATTTAAGGAAATTGTGTTTGTGCGCAATTTATACGTGTAATTTTTTTGAACATTATAAATGTTCAATAATTTTGGTATATTATTACAGTGAAAGTTGATAAAATAATTTCAAAATTTTATACAAACAACACTTCAAATAAAAAATAAGGTTCATGTGACACTTTTTTTATGAATATTTTGGAATAAAGTAACTTTTTATAATTTTAGGTTAATTTGTTAATAAAGTTTAGTTTGGAAAAAGAAAAAATATGTATCATTGACCAAAGAGGGTCAAATTTTAAAAATCACAATCAAATTTTTAGAAATCACTAGTTACCTCCTTCAATATCAAAGAACTAGCTAAAACTTCAAAACATAACAACCTATTCCATAAACACATATAAATATTCATAAATATCTATAAATACACAAAAATAGGGGAAGTCAGAGTACAATTGACTAATTTCAGAAAAATATTGCCAATTGTTAACTTTATATTATTTAAGGTTGGTTATTATTCTGGATGATTCTGTTGACTATTGACAGATTGCCAATATATAAAAAAAAGTAAGAAGAAAATGTGAAATTTTATAAAAACAATTATTTTAAGGAATTACAACATGAATTTATAAGATTTTTGTTATGTATTGTATTATTTTTGCACGGATATAACTTATAGTTAAGCAGATGTTTTTGGTTCAAATCAAAAATGTATGTTTAATTTTTAAATTCTAATTGATATTTTAGCTGTGGGCAATCCACTGTACTTTTCTTAAGGTTTTTATTTTCTTTACACTGGTTACATTTAGTAAATCACATAAATTAGTTTAGTTTTCATGGCAATACATTTGAAGCCTTTAAATGAGCAACAATTTTATGATACACCCTATAAATACATATAAATACACATAAATACGTATAAACTATGCAAACTGGTATACACGTGTACGTACTTGCTGGTTGGGTCCGCAGCACGTCGCGTTGTGGCAGAGGTCGTTGGGAGGGCAGTGCAGCGCGCAGGGCGCCTCCGCCGCACCACCGCTGATTATCTGTTTATTGTTACGGATATACATGTTTTTGGATCATTTATATAGTTATTTGTTATAAAGACGTATAAATTTGTGTAAATTATTGGTTTTTCTTTTGAGGATTAGTAGATTTATAGAGAATCTAGGAATATCTGTTAAGATCATCCAGTCGCGCCTTTTCTAGATATTAGATGCATTACGTATTGAACCACTCCATACGCATTATCTCAAATAACTATTAAGCGAATAACGGAGTGTCTTGCCACTTGGTTTTCTCTGCCTATCCTGCCGTATACGGGATACAGCGTGAAGCTAAAGAAAATCTGTAAGCAACCTAAATGAAGTCTGTCTAGTCTAATGATATTTACAAGGTTTGTAATAATTAAAAAATGTAAAGGTAAATTTTTATTTGTGTGAGATTTAACAAATAATACTACTAATATTATAAGAGGCCAGTCGTGGCGCAGTGGCACGAAGTGTGACTGTAAAATCGACTGGTTGTGGGTTCGATCCCCACTCGAGGAGATGAAATATTTACTTAAATTTATATTTCGATTTCTTCGCTCTGGTGTCGAAGTTAAGCGCGGCGTGGAGCCCTGCCACTCAACACACAATGCCTCCAGAATTCGGCAGAAAGTGGGGAACGGAGTGTCTTAACACTAGGTTCCCTCTGCCTACCCTGCTACGTGCGGGATACAGCGTGAAGCTGATTTGATTTAATATTATAAATGTGAAAGTTTATGAAGATGTATGTTTATTTTCCTTTCACAAAAAAATTACTGAATAGATGAATCTTTACAGTAATATAGCCCATACATCACAATAACACATGGTACAATTTATGTAAAGATTTTGTATAATATGGCCATAATGTGAAGGAAAGTTGAAGCGAGCTAAGCCGCAGATGGGTCTAGTAAAACGTAAATACCTCAGTGCCGTCCAACGGTAATTCAACAAACTCGGGTTGTATAGTCGTAGAGTGGATGCCTTCGTTGTGGAAGAATTCCTTTACTTTTTCAGCTATCTTCATATATTCCGATAAGTTTCTACATCTGTAACAAAATCGATTAAATTTTTTGAGTTATATTTTTTTCTGAATGCTTTAATAATAAACATTTATAGTTTATAAATAAAATATCGTTTTACGTCTTACTCGATTTGATTGTTTCAAAATTATTTACAAATTATTAACACTTTAACATTTTAAAATTCATTATAAATAAATAAAATAATTAACTTCCCGCTGTATACAGCAGGGTAAGCAGAGGGAGCATAGGGATAAGACACTTCGTTCCCTACTTCGTCCTCCTTTCCGCCGAACTTTTCGAGGCATTGCGTGTTGAGTGGCGGAACTTAACACCGGGCTTTTACCTTGGTGCCAGAGCGAAGAAATGAAAATATAAAGAAACAATAATAATTTATGACCTCGAGTGGCGATCGAATTCACAACTGTCTCGTTTCAGTCACACCCTGTGTCCCTGGGCCACGACGGCCTTATATTGCAGGCATTGCGTGAGTGGTAAAACTAAACGCCGAGCTTTAAAATAACTATATTTCACAAAACAGACTTAATTTTCTGGACGACAATAAGTAAGAAAGTAACGGACACAATATCAAATTAACTCACATATTTTCTTTATATTATTTTTATTAATCTTAAAATAAACATTAATATCAGCTTCACGCTGTATCCCGCTCAGCAGGGTAGGCAGAGGGAACCTAGTGTTAGGACACTCCGTTCCCCACTTTCTGCCGAATTCTGGAGGCATTGCGTGTTGAGTGGCAGAACTCAACGCCGCGCTTTGCCTCGACACCAGAGCGAAGAAATGGAAATATAAATTTAAAAAATATTTCATCTTCTCGAATGGGGATCGAATCCACAACCAGTCGGTTTTACACTTTGTGCCCCTGCGTTACGACGGGCCTCTAAACATAAATATTAATAAATTATGTATTATAATAATTATAAATTACTCAAACATTAAAATATTGGCAAAACATTGGCATATATCTTATAATATTATACCACATAATTTATCAATAGCTATAATATATATAGGTAGTACCTACACGGTATTGAGTAGAAACGGCGTTGTTACGTACAATAGATACTTTAGAGATAAACGACCTGTTGAAATTATCAATAAATCGTTAACAACAAGAACAGATGTAGGTATACGAGTAGATAACTATAGAAACATCTCTCTCTGATTATTATATAATAAATTGGGGTGTGTTTACATTTTAATTTACATTTTTACAAATTTGAAAATTATCTTTTTTATGCGTGAATATTTTGCTAAATAAAAAAATATTTTAAAAATAAAAAAAGTCAATCGGGGTAGTTGCTTGTAGGCAACGGCCCTTATTGGACGAAACTCGTGTGGAGTGTTGTTATTGAGTGATAAATATAACTAATTGTAATTCTTTCTTAATAATTTAGTAACATATAGACAATATGTAAAAACGTTAACCGCTTTCGATTTCTAACAATATAGTAATTATGTTTACAAAAGATAATTAGAGGTCAGTAGTCGCACAGACGCGTGTGACTGTAATCGCATCAACGTGAGGGTTCGACTCCTACTCGAGGAAATGAAATATTTAATATTTTATTTTTTTCGCTCTAGTGTCGAGGACAGCGTGGCTTTGATTTCCGCCACTCAACACGTACGGGCGCACTTCTGAATTCGGCGGTGAAGAACGGTGTGACTTAGCATTAGGTTCCTCGCAGCACCCTGCTGCTGAGTGCAGGGTACTGCGTGAAGCTAAAAAACTAAATTATAAATAATTGTACTTGAAATAAACAAGGAAGATTTAGTCACCTGGTGATATGAGAAGGATACTTAAAATTCTTGAAATTCAATACAATTCCCGCTATGAAATATAAAAAATATTTTATTCTAGATACTTTTTGTTACGATCGAAAGTATATTAATGTTGAGCGTAAAAACTTTGCAAGTGCTGCTATAAAATTTATTCTGTGGGTACTTTAAATACGAATAATAAAATTTTGCAAGAAAGTGGAACTTGAACCTACTCCCTGTTATCTGCTATCTTTTATGATAGCCCCCAAAACTTTACAAAATTAAATTTAGAAGTATGTTTTAGTTCCATAACTTAAAACAGCATCTGTTAAAATGGCAATGGCAACTAAACTTGAAACTTATTAAAAAACATGCAACACGATTCACATCCGGAACATGTAAATAAATGCAAATCGCACTCCGTCTCTCGTGTCTGCACTAAAAATGTGTATGCATTTAGTGCCAATGTTATCAAAGACCATCGCGATAGAAACGTGGCGCGATAAGAAATATCACCTTGCTCTCATGCGGCTACCGACGGCGATATTCGCATAATAAATATACCTATATATGTACGTATATACTAGTCTCCGTTCCCATTAAAAATAAAATAAAGAGTGTGGAACATATGTGCTTTAACATTAAGGTTCCAGGTGCTGTGTGATAATTGATAACCTCCTCCTTTTACAGAAGTCGGTAAACAAAAATCTGACTAATTGTAATTAAATTACGACGATTACTAAAGCAAATAAAAGCTAAATTATATAATTGTATTGAAAATTATTAATGAATATATAATTTATCTTTCTATTTTATCTGACCACAATTTAAAATAAGATATGTACAATAAATTGTTAAATATTTTATTGTCACAAAAATATTGTAAAAATGTACGGACAATTGACAAAAAGTGACGGAACAGTGAGTCCAGAGCAATAAATGATATATAAAACCTATAAAGTTAAGGTTTTAACAAAAATATATTTTATTGTCATACGATAAGAAATACACCGCTTTTACGTATGTTGCCAGCTTCACGTGTTTTTCTCGTACAGAGCAGGGTAGGCAGAGAGAACCAACAGTAAAGTATACTCTTTTCTTTACTTTCTACCCGATTTCGAGATATTGCATGTTCATTGGCGGCGCTCAACGCCGAGTTTTGTATTGGCATATCTGGCATATGAAAATAATTTTAATATAATGAAGTATTGGAGTGGTACCAACCCACAATCAGTGTTGTACGGACAGACAACTACGCTATCAGGGGGCTATTTAAGTTAAATACAATTATTTCTGATAGTATAAATTGAATGTAGATCTATTATGTAATGTCTTATTGTCGCACTTTAATGTTGGCCTGGACTGATCTTGACAGCGTCACCGGGCTGAGGCGGGAAGCCCGATCGACACAATTCCACTGCTTTTATAGTCGTTTTCACCTATATCAACCCTCTTTTTTTATGGAAAAGACAAGGCAAACAAGTATTCGGGTCACCTAATGGTAAGTGACTACCGCTGCCCACGTCCCCGTGCAACACCAGAGGAGCTACATGTGCGTTGCCTGTCTGTAAGGTGGGTTGGGCGCTGGAGCCTGACATTACCTGATGCGAAACGCAGTGGCATAAAGTCACTACCTAACGCCGGTTTTAAACGCCGGGTGTGGTAATGATCCGGTCGAGTCTGCCCATGCGTGTTGCCATTGCTGGCGACGTGACTCTACCACACGTACTTTAGTCGCCTCTTACGACACCACCAGTACCAGGATGATCCTATTCTAGACCGGGATCATACGGCACAAAACACGTCTTTTACACGAGTTCGATAACAACATTACATATTAAAACTATTACAAACTCGTAATTGTAGTTCTTTCATATAGAAGGAGTGCATTCACCAACAACGTTAAGTATGTCAATTTTTATAAACCAACGTCAGTTTCAGTACACTTCCGTCCGTTGATCTACAATCTTGAAATTCGTAAGGAACCCTCGGTGGGCGAGTCCGACTCTCATTTGACCGGTTCATTTTATTTATAAAATAGCTAAAAAGAATTTTACAAATAATACTCTATATATAGAATCAAATATCACTTGTTATGTTCCAATTAACCAAATATAGCGAATTAGAAAGTAATATATTTTTTTTTATAATATCCAAGGAACGTAAATATCTATTATACATAGGTCACATCTATTTTTAGACACTTCTAAATAACTTACGTCAAATGAAATAACATATTATGAATAGACGATAACAATAAATACACAGACACGTAGGTGTAGAACAAAAATAATTATATTTTTCTATCAATTCTATTATAAATATCAGCTTCACGCTGTATCCCGCACACTGCAGGGTAGACAGAGGGAACCTGGTGTTAAGACACTCCGTTCCCCACTTTTTGCCGAATTCTAGAGGCATTACGTGTTGAGTGGCAGAACTCAACGCCGCGCTTAGCCTCGACACCAGAGCTAAGAAATGGAAATATAAATTTTTAATTTTAATATTAAGTAAATATTTCATCTCCTCGAGTGGGGATCGAACCCACAACCAGTACCAGTAGTACAGTCACACTTCATGTCGCTGCGCCACGACTGGCATTTTTTTTCTATTATCAATATAATATCAAACTTCTAAAGGATATTCGAGCCCGTCCTTACTAACAATCCAAAATCCTTTGATTTGACACAAAATAATAAGATTGATACAGTAAGTATAGACAAAATTGTGTAATTTGATAGTTACTGTAGGACAGACGACGGTGATTTATCAGCAGGTACAAAATAGCAAATAAGATTTTTTTTATTGTTTGGATATTACAAAAAAAAGAAACCATATGTACACGAGATTTTTAATTAAAAAAAATTGTTTAAAAACATCGGTTCACTGACACTTATTCAGGGACAAAGGCCGTTTGGTTGGAATCATGCCAATAAGAACGAGAGCCGAAATGTTTTGAAAAACACATAAATGTGTATCGTATTTATATTAGTCTGCAACACGGTACTGCGTTGCATGCAAAATTAGAACAAATTATGAATTAGGAATTATTGTTATAGGAAATTATAAATTAGATCTCTATTATAGAACGGACACGTTGAGGGAAGTCGTGGGGCAGGGGTACAAACGTGTGATTTAAACGCGACAGGTGGTGAGCTCGATTACCACTCGAGGAAATGGAAATATTTAATATCATCCTTTCTTCGCTCGTTCCGTCGTTGAGTTCCGCTACTCAACACGCAATGCCTCCAGATTTTAGCGGGAAAATGGGGAACGAAGTGTCTTAGCACTAGGTTCTCTCAGCCTACTCTGCTGTGTGCGGAATACAGTGTGAAGCTGAAAAAAAGGACACTTGAATGAATTTACATTTTAAGATGCTTTCATGTTTCCAGCTTTTGAAGCATTCTATACTAAAACGATAGCGATATTCTCTTAACATCGCAATACGTAAAATGGTATGATATCCAAAGCGTTTGTAAATATAGTTACACATATATAAGTCCATTAGTTAGTTGAGATTAGAGTTTCTGGTCGCGGAGACGTTTACAATTATAAAATAAGTTATTCTTCAATTAGCTTCGAGTATCAAATCAATGTGTCCGTAATGATTACTTTAAAATTTGAACTGGGGACTAACGAATAGTATTGTAATATAAGAATCTCTACGACCTAGACGAAAATAATGTTTATTTAGTATACGAAACGATTTTAAAGTCGTTAGACAGAACCATATCAGGAGATAATTACAATAATAAAACGCTATCGGTAATTTTAGTACAATACAACATCGCCTAATCTGATTAATTATATTAATAACATATAAAAACTATTATTTCGATACTTTGTGTGTCTACACTAAAGTTGATATTAAATGTATTAACAAATCTAGAACATTGTTATCAGTAATAAAAAGCTTTCACTATCAAATGATTCCTATTTAAGTATGTTTGTTATTATTTTTTAAAACGACACCAAATCCTATTTGTCTTGTTTGAGATGACATTTCCATTTGTTAGGCACGTAGTGTTTTTAATGCATTATTAAACTTGATGTAGTCAAATATATCATTTTTGAAGGTCACTTAATAAGTAAGTAAATTTAAAATATATATTTACATTATATTATATATATCTATATACATATACACACATATATATATATATATATATATATATATATATATATATCTTGTATAAAGTCAACGTGAGATAGCGTATGGCCTCATGAAAAGAATCACCCGAATGATTCATGATGTTGTTAAGAGGAATTGATTTGTGTGTAGAATGCGATCGCGATAGAGACCATTTAATAAAACAGCTTTACGCCGTATCTTGCACACAGCACAGAGGGACACTACGTTCACCACTTTCCACCGAGTTCTGGAGGCTTTGCGTATTGAGTGGCGGAACTCAACGCCGTCATAATTTTCGTTTTCTAATAATAATATCATATAAACATCTACATTTATATTGAAAAGTAAAGTGTCAGTCAGTTCAATAAAAGAGTTATTTAAAACAATTTTGTCGAACAACATTCTTTAAAGTGGTATTACTTTTCATTTATCAACCAATTGAAAAAAAACAACATTAAATGATAAGAGAAGCTTGCTAAAATACAATAGCGAAAAATGCAATTAAACCGTTAGTCGTTTCTGAGACTACAGTGAACAAACGCACAGATCAACAAATAAAAATTTTAAAATCATTGTTTTCGGTTCTATTATGTTATTAAATGCCCAATACCTTTTTTTCTTATATATCTTCCATGTATAGACACCAAATCCGTTACGATTTTATTATAAGTATATAGATATAGATAGATAAAGGCATTTCTCTGATTAAATTTGCCACTATATTGAATGATACAGAAAACCAGTCGTGGCGCAGAGGCACGAAGTGTGACTGTAAAACCGACTGGTTGTGGGTTCGATCCCCACTCGAGGAGATGAAATATTTACTTAAATTTATATTTCCATTTCTTTCGCTCTGGTGTCGAGGCTAAGCGCGGCGTTGAGTTCTGCCACTCAACACGCAATGCCTCCAGAATTCGGCAGAAAGTGGGGAACTGAGTGTCTTAACACTAGGTTCCCTCTGCCTACCCTGCTGTGTGCGGGATGCAGCGTGAAGCTGATTTATTTTACAGAAAACTTTGTAAAGATATTTATACCTTTCATGAATATTTTTACACTGAATTCAAACTGCTATTAATTTAAAAAAAATACTTTACCAAAGTTCAGAGCGATCGAAAGCTCTTTAAATATTATATAATGGACTTCCCTGAAAGCCTTTTATGATGCAATTGAAAGTAATTCATTTCATCAATTTTAAATTAAGTCAACCAATTTTCGTTCCCACATTCAATCTTCGCGTTAAAGGATCGAGTATTTTTTTAGCTTCACACTCTATCCCGCATAGATAGAGGGAACCTAGTGTTAAGACGTTCCGTTTTCTATTCTTCTCTATATTCAGAATTCTTGACGAAATGAAAATATTAAATATTTTTTCCTCGAGTGGGAATCGAACTCACAATTGTTGTGTTGACAGTCGCCACAAGGGCCTCTAATTTTTTGTTTAAACATTTTTTTAATATTCTTATTTACTTCATACAGTTTATAGTAGAGAATGTAAATAAAATGACATTTTTCACATTTTTCGACTACCACAATAATGTCTATGTAATGGTAAAATTGATACGTATTAAAAAAAAATATTTAAACTATTTATCTAAAATATACTTTAAAATTAAGCAATAAAGTTGAATTTTGTCTAACATGATAACATTGTTGACCTTATATATTTAATAGTGGGAAGTCTATTGGTCAAATTGATGAAAACCGGAACTAATGCGATACTAATCGTGATTAATGAGTAAGTTTTATAAAAAAAAATGTAACGCATACAAAATCACAACTTGGTATTAACACAAAAAAAATATATTTTCCGAATATTTTCAAAAAAAAAAAACATGGGTATTAACGTTTTAAATTCTAAATTAATTTCTAATATCAAGTTAATTAATAATAACTCCACATTTATATTTGATTAGAAGAAAAAAAAATATCTAAGGAAAAAACAAACAATGTATATTATATATAAATACAGTGTTGATTCTATATAATGACAATCAAAAAAAAAATACTCAGTAGTTCTGTTTATTAGTTGTTAACGGTAGAAATTTTATTTATGTTGCGGTCGAGATGAAATATAAAGAGTATCATTGCTTCCAAAATGAATTAAATTGTATATTTGTTAAGTATTTGTAAACATACCTTATATGGGCACTGGCTATAATCCTGTCACCGGCTAGCTGCCACACGTGGAACTCGTGGACCGCGAGCACTCCGTCCACCTTCTCCAATAGACGTCTTTGGATCACGTCCACCTATCAGCACAGACAAAACTTAAGACTTTTGCTAAGGTAGTACTCAATGAAACTTAAAATAATTAAATATATTTGTTTACACGAACTTCAAAAAATATTTAGGACTGTTATAAAATGGACAGCTCGATTTACTTTTAAAAATAAAATGCCAATGTATATGCAATTTTGATTTATGATTCATCCAAAAGTAATATATGAATTAAATGTCGCTTTTAGACACCGATGTGGTGGAATTTGAATGTTTGCAGAGAACGCACTAATTTATATATAAACACTAATAGGAAAAATATTTTTATCCAAAATTTCCCTGTCGTGGCCGAAGGTAAGCATTCTGGACCTATACGTATTGGTCACTTGGAAAAAATAATAAAAAATAAGAAAATTCTTAAAATCAAATCAGCGTAGCCAACTACAGCTATGACTTGTCGACCGAACTGTACGATTTGTAGAGGTTCTACGGACAAAACTGTATTCCACACCCTCCGGCAGTAAAAGAAATTAAATGTTAAATAACCAAAGGAAATATTGTATTTTCCAGACATGATTAACATCTATTTTGAATGTATTTTAACAAACCATTCTATTGGTTTGATACCTAAAAATGATAAAAATAATGTGATTGAAATGTTCTAATTTCGCACATGATAAGGTATTTTTTATTTAACATATAAGTAGTATTTTTTTTTGTAATAGTTACTTACTATTTGCAAATATTTCATAATATTCTTTATTTATTATTAATATTTACAAATCAACAACTTCAACATAAATTTTCTTTTGGGAGTTTCCAACCCATGCTTCAACAGGGCTACAATATCATTAATAATAATATATCAAATTATGCATTACAATAATCTGACATAGTATGTATGTCGAACTATTAACGCACCCACGTTCCGTACAGTACAAATACTATTATTATTATCAAATAGCAAATACTCTATATCCTCACAAACATCTGTTTAGGTCGCTGAATGTCGTCGACGGTGTTTATATTGGCTGCCGTATACGGTATAAGTAGAACAGTATGACTGTTGGTAGCTCTGTGTATTTTGTATATATACCTATAGATTAAACAACGTGGATTGTTAAATTTTGAAAACTTATCGTAACCATGACCTAACCATAAAACAAAAATTATTTTAAATATTTTTCTTAAAAAGTAATAGAGCACCTTAATATAATATGTAGTCGTGGGTCCCTGAAGATAACTGTAGTTGGCTGAGCAATATGATTTCAGGATTTTTCATACTTTTATATTTTCTTCTCGAGTGAACAATACCTAAAAGTTTAGAGAGCCTAACAACTTCAGGGCGGCCACGACTCGTTGAACTTATTGTAGTTTGGTTTGCAACAGCCGCCGGTTTTACGGAAGACTCTATTGGCTCCTATAGACCCGGTTCGTGGTGGTCGAGGAGGAGTCCACGAGTCCCACATAACCCTTGAGTCCCCACTCGATCAGATTATGTGGGTGCGGCGTACCCGTGGCCCTTCCACGGGTACGTCGCACCCACCTGGGTGTACCTGGCTGGGTACCTGGCTGTGTCGTACCTGTGTATAGAGTCTTCACGATAAAAAAAGGTAGGAGCACCAATTTGTGTATAATGTGGTGAAAATTTTCCCAATTTTTCCAAAGCATATCTAAATTGCCAGTATATTATTTAAAAATAAGACAAATAATGATTAAAAAATCATTGAAGCAAAATTGCCGATCGAAAGGAGAACACGTGCCGTACCAAACCGCACACAATTCAGCCTTTACGGTCGCTATACATTTCCTATTTCTATTCATAGAAATTGACAATGGACAATATTTTATTGTATTTTATTTTTTAAGGTTACACAAATATAGAATTACTTTGTTCCTTTTCAATAGTAAAGGTAAATGCAAAATAATAAAATATTATTAATATCTTTGCGACATCAGAAAATACAGTTAGTCAGAAAATACAGTATAAATACGGTTAGTATTTTATAAAACGATATACATTTTTATAGATATTTTGGCTAATAAGGTTATTTTTAGAGTACGATAATATGTATGTAATATAATAAAATCTCTATAAATATGTAGTATATATTTCACGTTTATAGAGATTTTATTATCTGAAAGTATCTATTGGTGTCCCGTTTTAAGATTTTTTTTAACAACTTTACAAAAAACTTTTTGGGTATTAGAAATGATAACATAACGATTTTTGTCTAGAAGCAGAAGTCATTATTAGCTTCCATATCATTTATCAAATTTCAATTCAACAAATATCTTCATTATAAAATTTCTTATAATGAAGATATTTGTATAAATACTAGAGGCCGCGCGCGGCTTCGCCCGCTTATTAGGAGTGAATTCTAAAAAAACCACGAAACACGTGTTCAATAAAATATTTTTAACAGTCTGAATTTAAATTAATAAAAATCGGTATCAATTTAAAGATTTTTCCATATAAACTTTCAACGCTTTATTTGAACCCTTAGGGCGTGAATTCTTAAAAACCATGAAACACGTGTTCAATGAAATATTTTTAAGAGTCTGAATTTCAAATTTTATAAAAATCGGTGCAGATTAAAATTTTTTTCCATACAAACTTTCAACCCCTATTTCATCTCTTTAGGGTTATAATTTTTGAAATTCCCTTCTTAGTGGATGTCCAGAATATGAAAATAAACATCTGCCCAAGTTTCACGTTTCTACCATCAGCGGTTACGGCTCTGCGTGCGTCTTACCTCAGTCAGTCAGCACAAATCCTTTTATATATATAGATTATATTATATAAATAAATAATTATTTATTATTATTATTATTATTTATTCCACAAACAGTAGGGTAGGCTGATGAAAAGTACTTAGTGTTAAGTCATATTTTTCACCGAATTATAGAGGCATTACGTGTTGAGTGGCGAAACTCAACGCCGTGTTTTTGCTCGACACCAGAGCCAAGAATTAGAAAACATTAAATATTTTATTTCCTCGAGTGGCAATCGAACCCACAACCTGTCGGGCTAACAATCGCACGCTTATTTTCCTAACCACACATTTAATAAAAAAACCTACAAAAAAATCCAAATCTCACCTGTATATGAGTAGGCACGGTCTGCAG
Organism: Heliconius hermathena; assembly: GCA_013403705.1. NCBI lineage: Eukaryota > Metazoa > Arthropoda > Insecta > Lepidoptera > Nymphalidae > Heliconius > Heliconius hermathena. The sequence goes on from JAAIXJ010000251.1 coordinate 131,805, forward strand.
CAGTATCAGAGCGGACTCCCTCAACAGAGGCCAGACAGAGGCCAGTATCAGCATGACGAGCACTATACTGAGCGCCGGGTCGATGTAGTACCGGTACTCCCAGTTGGTTTGCCACACCACTATCGCTGAACTAACTACTATGAGGGAACCTAGAATTAAGTATTGATATGAATATAGAGTGAGTAATACAATGTATGTTATCGATGTAGGGCTATAGGGTCAATTTCTATTTAAGGGGTGCAAGTTTAGTTTAGACACGACAACCACTACACTGAAAGTTGGATCGAAATAATATCATTGAATGTTTATATTTGCTATATTCATCATTATAAATTGATTTGGAGAAATTTCAATGATTTGTTCTGTCAGCCAGTAAGGAGTCAATATGACGATAAATATATGAAAATCGAAGAATGGAGTGACTTATCACTATGTAATTTTCTCGAGAAGTTACTTAAATTAAACTATGCGATTCCTGTCGAAATGATTTGTTTATTAAATTAAAATGATCAGAACCAGAGATTAGAAGTGAGAAAAAATTTGTCATAAAAATGTGGTATAATATTGCATGATTACACTTCCTGTGTCACCTTGAGGTAACTATAACATATTGCACAACTTTATAAAGTTCTAAGAAAATTCCCATAGTCCTTTAGAATAAATAGTAGTTTAAAAGCTTAAAAGTAAATCAGAAAAATTTAGAGTTCATTCTGGGAAAAGATAAATTACTACACACTAAAATGAGATTTTTTATTTCTTTCTGTATATACATTTGTATTAGGAATGAATTAGTTCTCGCCTCGAATATGTACTCGCTGTTCTGTCTGTTTCTTGAAAGATGGCGTTGCGGCACTCTGTGCATGGAATTTCGTACGGTAACGAATCACCAAAGTAATACTATATGTAACCTCAAATTATAGTAGTTACTACAGTGTCAACTACATATTTATTTTCCCTTTGTGAAAATGTGTACTTTTGTGCCAAATAAAGTGTTTTTGCGGGGAATTTTATTGCACTGCTTTATTCAGAAAAAATCTGCAGCAGAAGCACACAGAATTCTCGTTGAGACAATGCTTTGTCGAATACAACGTGCAGAGACTGGTTTAGGCGCTTCAAAAGTAATGATTTTGACCTTGAAGACAAAGAGCGTTCTGGAGCACCGACAAAATTTGAAGACAGAATTGGAGGCATTGCTTGAAGAAGATCCATGTCAGACGTTAGTAGAGCTCGGGAAAACGTTACAAGTAGATGCGTCAACAGTTTCAAAACGTTTAAAAGCGTTAGGAATGATCCAAAAGCAAGGGCATTGGGTGCCGTATGAGTTGAAGCCGAGAGACGTAGAACGACGTTTTCTCATGTGTGAATTGTTGCTTCAACGGCAAAAGAGAAAAGGTTTTCTGCACCGTATCGTCACTGGGGATGAAAAGTGGATTCACTACGACAATCCAAAGCGAAAAAAATCGTGGGGCATGCCGGGTCACGCATCAACATCGTCGCCAAAACCAAATATCCATGGTTCTAAGCTTCTTCTCTGCATTTGGTGGGATCAGCAGGGCGTAATTGATTATAAGCTGCTTAAACCTAATGGAACTATCACGGGAGCTCGCTTTCGACTTCAGTTGATGCGTTTGAGTCGTGCTCTGAAAGAAAAGTAGCCACTATACGAGCAGAGACACGACAACGTGATTTTATTACATGATAATGCTCGGCCACATATGGCAAAACCAGCCAAAACTTACCTGGAAACACACTTCAATGGGAAGTTCTACCCCACCCGCTGTATTCACCGGATATAGCCCCCTCCGATTACCACTTGTTTCGGTCGATGGCGCACGGTTTAAGCGAGCAGCGCTTCCATTCTTTCGAAGAAGCCGAAAAATGGCTTGATTCCTGGATTGCCTCGAAAGATGAGGCGTTTTTCCGACGGCGGATTCAATTGCTACCAGAGAGATGGGAGAAAGTGGTCTCTAATGATGGACAATACTTTGAGTAATTTCATTGTAAGCATTATATTTTAAATTAATTTTTTTAAACAAAAAAAAAACAGCGAGAACTTATTCTAATATATTAAAATGAAAATATTCCAAGTTGTTCGTGACGGAACGTAAAAGACACCCCGCAAGTTTGAATATGAAAAGTTTTTCTTCTTTGCCAAATGCAAAAAGAATTAATAATACCACACTTTCCACTAAGCGATCTAGAATTTCTAGTGCAGTTAAAAGTATATGAATGATTTTAAAGAAATATATTTATAACAGATTATTATAACAGAGGGAACCTAGTGTTATTAAACTACCTTTTCCGTTCAAATTTATTACGTATTGAAAGACGGAACTCAACGCCGCTTTGGAATTTTAAAAAAAGTAATATATCATGTTACTGTGTCGGGTAAAAAAACCCCCAACCGTCGTGTTTACAATCAAGCGCCATCCACTGCTCTACGACGATCAATAAATACATTTAAAAATAATTTATTTTCATATTCTCAATAGAAGCTGAATTATTTATCTGTTGAATTGCGATCTAAGATCCATTGTTCGAAACAAGTTAGTGCAAGGTGCTCAGCTTCCGAGCATACCCAATAACGAGTAAAGGCTAAATATTTCAAATAACTTTCAACTGGTAATAGTTTCAAGTATTGCCTTGAATAATTACATTACTGATTTAAATTTACGATAATTTTGAGAATATCACAAATACCTACTATTTAAAATAATTATTTATATAAATTGCTTGAAAGTTTATATGGAAAAGTCTTTAAATCGCCACCGATTTTTATAAAAATTTTAATCCAAACTGTTAAAAATATTTTATTGAAAACGTGTTTCGTGGTTTTTTTTAGAAATCACCCCTGAGGGTGCAAATAAGCGGGCCAAGCTGCGCGCGCCAACTAGTTTAAAATAATTATTTATATAAATTGCCGCCAAATATTTAAGAATTCTGCCAGTCGTTTTCAACACCACAGTATCACCTAACCTTGATATTATCAATACTAGCTGATAATGCAGAAAAAATATTTTCGTGATGCATTACTGAAATAAATTATACAGGAGGCGATTAACTAGAGATAGAGGCTTCGTTCGGTTTTTGGATACAATCAAAACTCAAGTCGACGAGTAAAATGAATGATAAGATTTAAAGAAAATGGTTACAAGGTCACTATTAGTTCGCACGTCTGTTATTTACAACAAAATAATGTCAATGGCGTCCGTCGCGTCGGTTATCGAAACGCGCCCAATGTTATGTTTGCTATATATTTTTTTATAGCCCACTTCTAAATACGTAAACAAGGTTGGGCTTCCACTACCACTGACTTGACATAATGAAAATTTATAAACAACTCATAAATTATAATTGATAATGACTCATTATAAGGATTAATATATTTTTTAAGTATATGATAGATTTATTTATTGAGGCCAGTCGTGAAGTAGGGGCACGAGCGTGTCGTGTAAGCGCGACAAGGCTGTGGGTTCGATTTCAACTCGGGGAAATTAAATATTTTCATTTCTTCGCTGTCGAGACAAAGCACGGCGTTGAGCTTCGCCAATTAAAACGCAATATTTCCAATTCATCGGATAGTGGGGAGTGTCTTAACACTAGGCTCTCTCTGCCTTTCCTCCTATATGTGTGGATACAATGAGAAGCTGAAAAAAAATTACAAACAGATAATCCATATTATAAAATTGCCCTACACCATTATTTACACCTACTTAATATATTTTTGCCTAATTTACTAAAGCGAAAATATTAACTGCAATTAAATTAAATTTTAAAAAATCCAACTTACTTTCGTCGAAATCTTAATAGAAATATGGATGCAACAAATAACATAAGCAATTGGTCACTCTCTATTTCGCAATTTTTTTTTTCAATTATTCCTGGGCCAATAGTATCGTAGACGAGTCGTGACCAACCTGAAGTAAGTTGTAGTTGGCTGAGCAGATTTGACTTTTGATATTTTTCTTCCTGAGTGAACAACGCGTACAACTTAAAGTCCAATTACAGGGTGGCCACGACTCGTCGCCCGTACTATAAGATTGATTAATCTTAACCTTAAGAGCACAAACGACTCTCGAGATTGGTTTTTAAATGTACAGTAATAAGGATAAATTAGTCATCAACAGTGGCTTTTTATGGATGTAGAACACGATTTTTACCTAAGCAATTATAGCTAACATTTAGTTTCCGTGAATTTGTAAAAACTGTGTAAGAAACATAATAGACCAATGCTTATTTATATTTATTTTCAAATTAAATTGACGATGTTTCATATTATACAAGTTCTACGAACGAACTTTTCCTGTTTGCGAGTGCCGGCCGAAAGCATTCGTACATATTTTTTTACTATTTACGGTAAATATTTTTTGTCTGTCTCGAAGTAATTATCCGATTATATCGACATTGCGTATATAATTAAATTGATTGGGAAGCAAATCGAAACTAATTTGTGCTCGTACTTCGTACTTTGTAATTCTCCGCATAAAATGACTTAAAATCGTTGAATATCGTACTTCAACAGTGGTATTTGATAGCAGAATATTTGGTAACGCTATAACGACAACATGACTGCTTCCTGCTCCTTGCAGAAGGGAGATCTAGCTAGCGATGAGTCACTCTGTTTTTCACGTTACTTTTTTCATTTAGCGATATGCCATATTGAGTGTCGAAACGAATACCCCATAAAAAACCCATTCTCTAAAGTGGTATTTGAATACACAATAGAGTGCTTATGTGATGTAATGTCAACATAATCCATACAATTATTAAGAACTAATTTCAATAAAATGAACCTAATACAATCCTTCACCTATTAATTACAAGAAAAAACACAACAAAATAAACTCACCCAGCGCATCCGACAAAACATGTAAAAACACCCCCTTCATATTCATATGTCCGGGATCTGTGTGCCTCGGCACTTGGTTGGGCCTGTTGTCTTTCTTGGGTGGTACCATTTCATCAGTTTCCTCGGTGTCGGTGGCCGCGTGGCCCAGCGCCATGTCCGCGTTACTGTTTACTAATTCGGTTAAATGCCTCACGTTGGCCGGTGGTGGGACACCGCCGTGTGTGTGACCGTGGCTGCTTCCATGTTCTGTTATATTAATAAATATATATTTATATTTTAAATAAAATAAGTACTTTTTATTTGCGGCTTCACCGCGTGGACAAATAAAATTACTAAAGGTTGTGTCATGTCATACAGATATGACATGACATTGTGGGAGGGAACTCTGACCACATGTATAGTTGGTAACATCAAAATGATTAACGTGATGTAATACTGCCTACCGCCTTCCCCAATAAAAACATAGCTAGCGCGTAAATCAAAAAAGCTTTATATTATAATATAATAAACAAATAAGTTTAAAGTAGAAACGAAAAAGTCATCCGAGCAAGAATAAGAGCATAAGGTTCGTGCTATGGAAATATTGTATTGTCGTCGTCGGATCCAAAAACGTGTGGTATTTTCAAGCAATTCATACTATAGGAAGTCAAATAACATAAAAAGTCAGTATTGTCAGTCTTAAAAAAATTGTGGAGTACAGGTCGTACTTACCATAGTATAGAAGAGTAAGTAATGTAATATTATTATTATATTTTGCATGTTCGTCTAGATCGTGAATATATCTGGAAGCTAATTACGCCTAAGGTAGTTGTTATATCAATATTAGTATTTAATCTCCAAAAGGTAATTAATTGGCTATTCTAAAGAAAAATGAAAATAAAATGACTACGTATCCCATAGAATTATCTTGTTAGTTGGTTTGTAGATTTTTAATTAATTGGCCTAGATACTGTAATTTCAACAAACGTCAGTGATAAAAAAAGAGTATCCGCCGCATTGCAAACTCTTTATAAAGAAAATTTTAATAATCTACTGAAAGTCTTTTTATATAGACTTTTATGGAATTTAAAAATGTACCTTTGTTTTAAAGCAACAAACAATAAATATTGAAGTACAAAAATAAACGAGCTTTATGCATCATCCAAATAAATCAAAAACGTAATTAAATCCGTTTCACGCTGTATCCCGGACACAGCAGGGTAGACAGAGTGAACCTAGTGTTAAGACACTCCATTCCCCACTTTCCACCGAATTCTGATGGCATTGCGTGTTGAGTGGCACAACTTAACTCCGCGCTTTTCCTAGACACCAGAGGGAAGATATGAAAATATAAATTTAAATAAATATTTCATTTCCTCGAGAGGGGATCGAACTCACAACCAGTCACTTTTACAGTCACACACTTCTGTCTCTGCGCCACACTGGCCTCAAAATTGATATTTTTTTTATTTTAGTTGTATAAATTTTAAAACATTTACTATTCATACTCGACAATATAATAAATAATAAAAATTAATCGAACGACGAAGAAAAGTTGTAAATTAAAGGGCCATATTATAAATCTCGGGTTACGCAAGTATCATTTTTCAATGTTGCCATGCAAATTATAAAATTATAACCCGTTTTAATTTCGGAGAAGATGGACGAGGTTGACCCCCACGGCCACTGAACTGACAGTTTTGCTTTTATAATAATTTTACTGGATTTTGGTACTGTAATTATTCTAAAATGAAATTAGATAATATAATAGATATATTATGTTAATGTGTAATAATAAATCGGGCATAACAGTTTCCTTGAATTATTCATCATTAGAGGGCACTAAAAGTTATTTCTTAACTACCCTATATATTTTTCAATTAGTCTCCAGTAGTTTCTAGTGCATCAAGGAAATGATTTAGAGAGGCCGTAACACCTTAGGTTTGCCTAAGTTAATTATCTAAAATTGATTTTCTTTTTTAAATTTGCAAGCAATAGAATTTACCTAAAAGTCATTTTTAAACTTACTGGCAACTAGACTTTTACAAAACGCTTCACGCTGCATCCCGCATATAATAGGGTAGGCAGAGGGAACCTAGCGTTAAGACATTCCGTTCCCCACTGTCCGCCGATATTTTCGATTCATTGAGTGGCGGAACTCAACGCCGGACTATTATTGCCTTGATGCCAGAGCGAAAAAATTAAAATATTAATAAATAATAATATTGTTGTTATTTATTATTATTATTATTAGGAAATATAATAAAACGATTAAAATGGAAACGTTTCAAATAGAAATATCGAGGTAGTTGCATAAAGGACAATCAACAATGAAAGATAAACATTATGATTGTTAACTTTGCACAAAGTTCGATAATACACGAAATCAATTTAGCGAGTAAATAAAACATCAATAACCCGTTGAACTAATTTCGTGTTGTGTAATTGCGATAACGTTTTAATGGGTACAGTCGCCAATACGCGTTAATAAATAATATATTTTTTATTTACATAAGTACTAATTGTTGGGAGAATTATAAAGCCACGATAATGTATATCTACTTACTACTAAAAGAATCGTCACAAGTTGGTACGTTTAAGATATGTAAGAAAAAAAAATATTGGTGGCATTTAATAACGCAGTAGAGTAAAAAACAATATTTTTTTTTCACTTTTTGTCTGTTTGCGCTTGTTCCACGTAATCTCAGAAACGGCGAAACCGATTTAATTGAAGTTTTCACTATTGTATTTTGGCAAATTTTCCTTAACATTTAGTGTTTGTTTTATTTCAATTGATTTATATAAAAACTATATATCATTTTTGTATTGGCCTTACTTTTCAATATAGAGACAGATTTTGTTTTTAAAATGATATTATTATTAAAAACGAAAGTAACAGACAAACAAAAATTTAATAATCATTGATTTTGGTTGTAATACATTTTTAAATGCCACTAATATATTTTTTTATTATATATCTTCTATATACAGACACCGATCCGTTACGATTTTATTATAAGTAAAGATAGTAACATTAAACTATAAATATGTAATGTGAAAAATGAAACATAACACTTTTTATAGTCGAATGTACTTAAGTAAAAATTAATTACGTTACAAAATTACAGTAAGCAATTGTTTTAATAGATAAGACAATGTGTTAAACATTGATAAGCACTATCATAACATCTAAAATTTCGAAAGGTTAAGAAATTACAGAAAACACACCTATTAATCACCATATATTATTTATCAACTTTATAAGGCCTTGATTATAAAATGTACTAATTTGGACACGATTTCCCTTCTTCAAGGAACATCTCAAGTTCAAAAGAAGCCAGTATTTTAGGAGGCTTGGGGAACCAGGTCCAACAGATAGAGGCCATTTAGAGAAAATAAATAAATCCGCTTCACGCTGTATCCCGCACACAGCAGGATGGGCTGCGTGTCGAGTGCAGACACCAGAGCGAAGAAATGAAAATTTAAATAAATATTTCACTCAGAGAATATTATTAGTTACCTTTATTATTAAAATACGAATCATTTCACTGAGTATCAAAACACTCACCGTGGAACAAAAACAATCCAACGATGTTTAATATCAAGCCAAGCGTTCCGACGGCGACGAGTAGCTCGGGCTTGTGTATAGTCTCAATTTGGATGAACCTTTGCACTGCCTCTACAGTTATACTGAAGCATAAGGCTACCAGGAACACGGCGTTCACCAAAGCTCCTAGCACCTCAGCTCGTGCCCAACCAAATGTGTTCTTCGACCATTTCTTTGGTGACATCTAAAAACAATATTCATTATTAATTTTCTACTTTTTTAAAGTGTTGTTCCGTATAGAGAATATAAAAATTATCGTTTAGAAAATGTATGAAAATTTTGAGAAAACTAATTAGATGCAGAGTCTCATCAATGAAGCTACGTTGATTTCCCTCTCTTTTTCTCTCTTATATGCTTGTTAAAAGTTAATTATATTTCTTAGTACGTAATCCTGAGTACGGGTGATTTTGTTTTGAATTTTTATTTTGTTTTGAATTTCGATGTAGTTGGCATGTGTCAGTTGGGAGGTACCTATAGTACCCTCCAAGAGGAATTATATTCCATTTCGTATATTACTTACATTCCATTCAGCCAATACACAATAGGTATCTCACCGCGGTTGCAAAGTGAAGATCGGATTGGTGTCAATAGATACTTTTTGACTTTACTGTTTGACACGAAAATACATTATACAAAATGTTTTAAAAAATATTAACTATAACTTTAATGTCATGGTAAATTTTAGCTCGTTTTGAGTTTGTACAATAACTAACTTTGTTTAAAAAAAAACTAGTGTCCTTTTAAGATAACAAGTTACTCTATTCAAATACCGTCAAACCTATATCTTCCAAGAACTAAGTCTAGTTTGAACTACATCTAAAATATTCTATTTTTATCACAAGACTGTCATTTCATTTTATACTTTAAAACAATATAAAGCATGTTTGTACACGAGGTGCATTATTTAATTTCCCAAAAAATATTTATTTTTTTTTTTGTATCTCATTTACATTTACCCATTTCCTACAGCAAAATCTATCTTTTATTTAAAAAAGTATACGAGTAAACTTAACCCGAATATTGTACGTATTCGTGTCAACGTTACGCCTACACGGAGACGCGAACAACAGAATAAAACTGTTTGGCAGTCGCAATTCATTATTATGATTGGATGAAACAACCTAATAATAAATGTATTATATTTTGTTAAATTCGAATGCAAGTCTATATTGATTTTTTACCTTATTATAAAAAGACGAGAAAGAGAGAACTTAGTGTAAAGATACTCCTTTTTCCATTTTCCATCTGGATTTAAGATAGTTTTGTTTTACCATAGCGGAGAAATATAAATAAATCGCATCCCCGAGTGTAAGTCAAACCCACAATCACAGTTCACAGTCAGACGTTATTCTCATTGCGCCATGATGACCTTTTTTTTACTATGTAATTATAATACGCCATAGTAAAACATTATTGTTTAATAACAGTTGTGTTCGATTTAAATCTCACTTTTAGCAACATATTGCCAAAAACGATATTCTGAGAACAAATATGGAGAAAACGGAGTCGTATCACAATTTTTTTATATAGACCTCAGAAAATGATGAAGTATCGCGGTACAGAAATAAAAATTAACATAATATTTTAATAAATATCAATTTTAAAATTGTTAAACATATACTAATGATACAGATACAATGGAAAAAATTCCCCTACACACTCCACAGTCATATACCATTTGAGTCATCATTCAAAAGAAGCATAATTTGAAAGTATATCCTATTATTTAACAGAAAAGTGACGTCATAACAGTTTTCAACCGACTTCTGTAAATGGAGGAGGTTATTCGACTGTATTTTATTATTATATTTATTGCCTCAGAACTATGGACTGAGTGAACCGATTTTGATGATTTTTTTTAATTTGGAAGCTAGTTCTTCCCGTGTGGTCCCATTTTTATTTCGTCCATTTCTGACAATGTTATCCATGAGAAACTCACATAAATCCTAAATTTTCGAATAATTCAATATCACGCCAATCGATATCGATGATTCTTATTTTATTTGGAAGGATACACTTCAAGAGTACTTTGATGAAAATTTGGTTAGGTTCTGATTATGGAATCCCGTGGAAATCGATTTTTCTTTTGTTAAAAATTATAATTTTTAAATAATATTATAACGCTTTTTTCGCATAGCAGGTTCGATAGAGGCAACCTAGCGTCCTTCCATTCTCTACTTTCCGCCTAATTTTTTACGTAAATGGCGGAACTCAACGCGGCGCTTAGTCTTTCAGAGAGCGTAAAAGAAAATAAATGAAAAAACAATTATTTTCACGAGTGGGGATGGAATACATAACCATAACGCTTACAATTATATACTCTCTTACTGCGCCACGGCGGTCTTTACAGCAATCAGTTTTTTCATTATTTCGATTGACATATAGAGAGATCTCACATGAGTGACAAATTCTTTTATCACTCAACAATCATCAAGCAAATTTTTAATTTCTTTCTTAAATTAAGAAAAAAACGTCGCATTTCGAAATTAAAGATGTATTTAACAAAAATATACATATATATATAGCTTAAAATATAAGTTAATTATGTAAACATTTTTGTTTGTATGCACATTTATTATATTACGAAGTTGTTTGATAGGAGTCAAGTGCATCACAACAAAGATATTATGCAATTATAAACACTATTTGTTACTAGTGTGAAAATTGTAATAAAATAAACTATAATTAATATCTATGATAAAGGTAATCATCATAGTAATAAAATTCATTAGATAATAATTAGTAATGTAAAATACTTAAACATGTTTTAGTGTAATTCCACCCTAAGGAAAGAAAACTATAATAGTTTAGAAAACATTTAAAACTTTTATATTACGGGAGTCAAATCCACATCTCTTAGATACAATCCAAGCATTAAAGTTTCTTGTTCATTTTAATTAATAAAAAAATAAGTTAGCAGCAAAAGTGTTGAAACCCAAAGCAGCAATTATTCTACTATTGTTTCTATTCAATCATATATGTATATAGTACCACATACCTTTACTGATAAGAAAGCTATAACAAGTGCGGCTACATCACTTAACATGTGAAATGAATCTGCGACTAATGCCATTGAGTTGGTCACGTAGCCCACTACCAGCTCTACTATGAAAAATGTGCCAGTAAGCCATAACATAGATAGCAGACGACATTTCTTCCCGGAGAACTTCCCCATTGTGGCTAAAAGAAAATAAAAAAATATATTTGTTATTTAAGCACTTTTATTGTTGTTTAGATTCATACTATTTCCCTAATACAGCAGAGTGGACAGGCCTATACCTAACATTATCACTAATTTTTAAGACATTGCATGTTGAGTGGAAAAACTCATGCCATGCTTTTTGATTTTACTAAAGCTGTCATGTTTACAATCAGGCTTCTTGTTTTCTATGACAGCTGAAATATATGTATAATAAACAATTCTATATTCTTAATATTTTATAAAAATATATATAGAATTTAATATTGTTTCTGTTCACTGTACTAAAGACAAACAAATTATGAATTGCCGATGTAAAAACATTCAATATTCATAGATGTATGTCAAAATTGCCAAAACAAAACATCTCAGTCACAGCTGTTTATAGTTAAGTGAATAATGTTTAGAATAAACACTGCATAATTTGCTAGAACATTACACAAAGAATTTTCACACAATTCAAAATTTTACAAAAAATATTTACATATTACGAAATTTGTATTTTTAATGACATATTACTAATAAGTAACTATCTACTATAATAATATTATAGAAAAGAATATGCAATTATTAAGAAAATCAAAGGTAGTTCTTATTAGATAAAATAGATGTTTATGAGTTATATTAAATTACAATTCAGGAATATAGGTTACTGTTCACTTACCAATAAAAAGTTATCGAAATTAGACGGTTTATATCAGCAGGTCGAGCCCATTAGGACTATGAGTCAATACATTCACGAATTATGCATACTCATTTGACAATAGTATATGCTTTAGGATAATATCGATTTAACGGAATATTTAAGCACAAGCATCAAACATTTTCGATATATAGAAAGTTGGTATTTAAAATATAAGTGCGTTGTAAAAATAAATTTCTTTTTTATAAAATTCTCCGTGAAACAGTCAGAGTGAAAATATTTCACGTGAAGTTTAGGTAACCGAAACACTTTAAATTTTCAACAAATATTTTAGTTTAAATAATAATTAAATATTATGTCACTAATAGATGAGGGTATGAGCTCGCTTTTGTGTGATATGATAATTTGAAAATTTAGCTTTTAACTAAAGCTGAATAGGTACGTCGGTCGACTGATCCTCTGCACATAACTGTCAAACTCAGATAGTTCATAATGCACATGTAAAATAAAATCCCATTCAAGTAAAATCGGATAACATTACTAAAATAATACTGAAAACAAAATTTTGGTGTACAGATTATTTATTAACAATTATAAAAAAAATATACAAATTATAGAATTATATTGATGCCGTCATGACGCAAGGGCACAAGAGTGCGACTGTAAACGCGATGGTTGTCGGTTTGGTCCCACTCGAACGAATAAAACATTAAATATTTTAATGTCCTCGTTTTCGTCACGATACAATTGCAAAGTACGGTATTGAGTTCCCCTACTTAATACGCAATTATTTATTTTATATTTTTTGTGCACTATTGACAATTTTGTTAATGTATAATGTTAATAAAATAGATGTGTTTGTTATATTAATTTTGTAAAAACTTTATCAGCCATTCGCTATATGTCAATGTCAAAAATAATTAAATTTTTCAGGTTTAACTTCAAAATTTTTTAAAGTAGATTTGATATGCACAAGGAAATACTGCTTAAAATAAAACTGACATTATGAAAATTCATAAATATTATAATAAAATATTATTTTGTACTTAATAGCTCGTATGTGATTTATTTGAAAGACTATTTGTACGTATGAATATGAATATTATTGGAAAAACAGCTTCTCTTATGGGTTACGTTTTACGTGCTGCTTGTGTAACACACTGTGCTCTAGAATACGGAGGAGATTTAGTTATGGTTTGTACATATTCACGTTATTAATATACGTTATAATGAAATAGCCGTGGATTTTCGAGACAATAATAAATTGATAACCTATTTATTGTTTCTTTATATAAGTTGTATAATAAATACTTCATAATGTATAAATAACATTTTTATATGACTTTAACATTTCAGTGCTCAGGACCTTCAATGGAGCCTACATTGGAAACGAATAACATATTATTTACTGAACATATAACACCAAGACTGCAGAGGTTAAGAAAAGGTGATATCATAATAGCTAAATGTCCTACTGATCCAAAACAGAATATTTGCAAAAGAATAACTGGATTGCCTGGTGATAAAGTGAGAGGCCATTTCCCCAGAGGTAGCCAAGTCGTTCCAAGAGGCCATGTGTGGTTAGAAGGAGATAACACAAATAATTCTAAGGACTCTCGTATATATGGTCCCGTGCCACAAGGCTTAATTCGAGGTAGAGTTGTATGCAGAATATGGCCTCTAAATAAAATAACTTCCCTGACTGAATATTAGCTTAGATTATAGCAATAAATTGTTAAATATTTAATAGTTTAATTTGTAAATTTTAAATAATAAAATATTGTTGCTAACAATTTTGTGTTTTTACTTATTAAATTATTATTAGAAATACATTATCTATAATTATTATAAAACTAAAAAGTTAACCATAATTATTCTATGATGATTTACAAATTTATACAACCGTACCCGCGAATGAAATTTCTAGCATGGCTGCAAAAATTAACTCTGACCTTCAGCTAATAAGTATCTGGTGTAAATCATTTGGACTTACCATAAACCCAAATAAATCTCAGCTATGTATTTTTGGAAACTAAACAGCTATTCAAATTACACAAATCAGTTTTACTTGATGATATTTGTTTAGAGCCTAGTGTGAGTGTATTGAACTTGGGAATCAGAATGGATAGCACATTTTCCTGGTCACCCCACGTTACTGAGCTTAGTCGCAGGATTTTCTCCGCCATAGGGGGATTAAGAAGATGGAAGAACCTCTTACCTTTGAAAACCAAAATATCCTTAGCCAACACTCTTCTCCTGCCCATTCTAGATTACGCTGATTCTTGCTATCTGGATTTGTCTCAGCAACTGCTTAATAAGCTCGAGCGTCTGCAAAATCTTATTATAAGATTTATATTTGGACTGAGAAAGTACGACCATGTGTCACAGTTTCGTGCTCAACTGAAATGGCTCTCAATAAAACACAGACGTAATCTACATTCCCTCACTCTCCTTTATACCATCCTTTACCATCCTATTACTCCTTCGTACCTTAAAGAACGGTTTAAGTTCTTGGGGTCGAACTCCCTTCATGGTCAATGTCTCCGTTCCCGCACTGACAACCTCCTTGAAATACCTTTGTCCCGATCGAAATGCTATGGTGACTCCTTTACTGTCAAGACAGTAAAGCTGTGGAATGAGCTGCCACTGAGTATTAGAAAATCTCAGACGGTTGGAGCATTTAAAAGCCGTCTTAAACATCACTACCTGGAACAGAGTCCATAAACGGATATATATACGCTTAGTTTATGTATGAATGTGTATGTATGTGTATATGTATGTATGTATCTATGTATGTATTTGTGTATGTATGTATGTATTTATCTATGTATTTATCTATATTTGTCATTTTATTTATTTTTATGTATAAATCAATGTAACGAGAGTGTAGCTCGTAAAAAAAAATATGTTATACTTTTTGCACCGCTCTGCGTTCTTATTATTTTAATCCTGTATTGTTGGTTGCCTGTAAGAGATCGCTCTTAGCGATAAGGCCGCCATTGCACATTGATCTTATGTACTTGTTTATCAAATGTATAATCCAATTGTAAACGTGCAATAAAGTGTTATTATTATTATTATTCTGTGATCTCATTTAATGCTGAAAGAGCACCATTAAGGCCTAAGATTAGTTACTAAGATAGCAACTCACAACTCATCTCCTTGGATATTACAACCTGCTATTTTCCTTTACCACCATTGTCTTTGTCTTACCGGTGTAAATTAAAACAATTACAATTATTTCTCTAGTCTAACTCAAGGAGACAATCACCATCAAATTTAAATGGTGAAAGAATAAGGCTTAATAAATAATAGGCCATTAAACTGATTTTGAATTCTTTATTTTATAAAAATTTAATACATTTTTCTTAATACTAAAATAAATAATTTATTATAAAAGACTATGGTTAATTTCAATTGTTGTAATTGATTCTGGATCCAGCACTAATTGTACATATCTCTGCAACGGTGTTGCTATACGAACAGACATTTCGAAAGTGTTACTGTAAAAAAGAAATAGTTTTTTTAGCATTGTGTTGTGTTCTGTAATATAGCAGGAGGGAACCTATAATCTATTCATTTGGGCATGAAACTAAATTAATAGACTATAAGTTAACGAAGAAAAGTAAAGTTTCTTAAACTTTTATTTCACTTTTTTATTTGTATTGAATTTTTATAGTGAAAGATTATTGTGACCTATAAAGCAATCTTTTTCTGAATTGTTTACCTTTTATCTTCACTGCTCCTTGATTAGGATATAGTGTATAAAGCATTCCGCTCCCGAGCAGACAAGTAAAAATATTTAGTTCCCCACAGTGGGGATTGAACCCACAACTGTCTGATTTACGCTCAGACGTTGTGCCTTTCCGTCAGTAAATATACTTTTAATAAGCACACCTACACATTTATTGTTGTAAAGTTGGATGACGGATACAGCATTTTAGTGTTCAGTCCATCTGATTTAAATTATGAATAATATATTTAGAAAATAAATATACTAGTAAAATTATAAATTTAATTAGATTTTAACAAACAAGCTATTCAATTAACTAAAAGAACATGAAAATACTTACGAGTTATGTAAAACCATAACAATATTGCCTTGAGGAGTTATAAAAGCAACGTTATTAACGTGGCCCAAGCTTAATCGGGTAACTTCAATTCTTCGGGAACCTCTAGGAATGAACTTGGAAAAGTGTCCCATAGCATAGAACATGGGTTGTTTGATGAATTCATCCTTATCGCCGTAAACCAGGATCGGTGCGTCGACGTAATTGTGCGCCCAATTAGGTCCGCCCGTTTCGTCGAGACAAAGGTTCCAATCTAACCAGCCTACGACGTAATTGTTTAAATCCTTGAAAAAAAAAATGTTAATTTATTTATGGACGTTTCTTTATGTGAATTTACAATGTTGACAAATGACATAATTCCCCCCCAGTAGGACCCGAACCCGCAGCCGCCGTGTTTATTGTTTTGTAATAATTAGTATTAGAATTCTGTTTAATTTTTTTTTATTCAGTTGTGGGTTTGATTCCCACTCGAGGAAATGAAATATTAATATTTTCATTTCTTCGCTCTGTCGAGGTAAAGCGCAGCGTTGAGTTCCGCCACTCAACACGCAATGCCTCTAGAATTCGGCAGAAAGTGGGGAACGGAGTGCCTTAACATTAAGTTCCCTCTGCCTACCCTGCTGTGTGCGGGATAGCGTGAAGCTGATTTGATTTCATTTGATAACATTTAAAAAATATATGCAAATATAAAGTAAATGATTAAGGTATTATAATTTTGTAACACTTTTAAAATGGTACTCCATACTTAGGAAAGAAAAACTTTCTAAGTAAGTATGATTAAGATAAGTTACATCTATAATGTGCCTTGCATATCTGCCGGCGCGCTCCCAAGATCCAATCTTAACACGCATAATGTCCCAGGGCATCGGTCCTGAAATATAAGAAATTAAAAAAATCAACACATTCTTTATTCAAATTGACTGTTGTTAGCACTTTTGAATCGTCGAATGAACACAAAGCTACCACCACCTCGGTAGGCAGTTCTGGGAAGAACCGGCAAGATATAAAAAAAAAAAAATATTTAAAAAATGTACAAAATTTATATTAGAGGTCAGTCGTGGCGCAGGGGTACAAGTGTAAATGCGACTGGTAGTGGGTTCGATCACTATTCGAAATGAAATATTTGTTTAAATTTATTACTTTATTTTTCTGGTGTCGAGGCAAAACGCGGCCATGAGCTTCGCCACTTAACACGCAATGAATCCAGAATTCAGCGGAAAATGGGGAACGGGAGTGTCTTAACACTAGGTTTCATCTGCCTACCCAGCTGTGTGCGGGATACAACGTGAAGCTGATTTTTTGATAGCTGATTTATATGAAGCTGATGAAGCTGATTTATATTAATGTTCCGCGGCCGTTGTGGCGTAGTACGATAACGTGTGACATTAAACGTGATGGTTGGTGATGGAGGAACTGAAAATATAAATTTAAATAAATATTTCATCTCCTCGAGTGAGGATCGAACCCACAACCTGTCGCGTTTACAGTCACACTTTGTGCCACAGCGTCACGACTGGCCTCAATCTTTCGTCTAATTTTATAAAATGTTGTTCACACACTAAGACAATTCAAATTTAAATTATATTTTTTTGTTTCCAAATGGAAACAAAAAAATATAAAAAAAGCTTAAGAATCACACACAGTGCGGGTTCATAACCCGCTGTTCTATACAAATTTTCATGCCTTTCCAAATAATCTCTTTTGTAATACTAATACTATTTTATTTCTTAACAATTTCAATTCAAGAATTGAGGCCGTCGTTGCGCATGGGCACAAGGATCAAGTAGCGACATTGTATAAAATTAAACATACCTTCACAAGCTTCAGTAGAAAGTAAAATTTTATCCGGATATCTGCCTTGAATATTAGATAGAATACTAGCAGGAATAAAATTTCCATAGTAATGTATCGCAATGCCGTCCATATACTCTATTGATTTAGGATCTGCTGCCGCCATCTTAAGGAAAAACATTTTTTTTATTTTTTTGTTGTATTTAGCAGGGTAGGTAGAAAGAATCTAGAATTATTTTGTTATACTTGTTTTTTCTTGTTATCAGAGTTGACTTCCTTAATCAAAATTATTAACTTATGAGTGGGAAATGAATTCGCTAACTGTCGACTAGAAAGTCGGACTCGGTAGTAGATAATATTTAATTATTATATCTTTAAAGATTTCACTTTAACCGAAACTACCTCTTCTCTGTTATTTTTTGTTAATACTATACTTACTCCCCGTAAGTAGAGATCTATAAGATATCTTTGGTCATCTACAGCTAATATGAGAGTTTTGTTAAAGCGAGAGTTTCTTATTGTTGGACCAAGGTTATTAGCGACCCATCGACCCTGTAAGTATAATGTAAAAAAGACAATATAATTTTTAAAAATAAACTATAAATATGATTTACAATTATAATTTTATTAGCACTCAAACAACCTTAATAATTTATGTTTTGTACGTTTAGCTAAAAAGAACAGTAAAAGTAATATTTTTCAGAATTATGAGTCTACTTAGAGCATATAAATGTATTATGTTTCCGCTGAATTCTGAAGGTATTACGTGTTAAGACGCGCTTAGCTTCGTTACTAAAGGGAGAAAATGAAAATATTAAATATTTAATCTAGAATAACTGGTGGCATTTATTTTTTTTTGTTTTTTATGAAAGCTACATTCTTCAGAAGTGCTATAAGCTATATAACATTATGACTTAATTCTTAATTATCCTTAAATAACGAAAAAAATAATAATTAGGAACGCCATTGTATGACTTTAACCACGTGCGCTGCAGAATAGTTAAGTATATGTAAGTACATGTACTAGAAAAACATACACATTCATTAGTTCTAAAATAAAGTCCGTGATACCCTATATCCATCTCTTATAAATAAGTCACAATAAGGCATTTTCTGACAAACAATAAATGAAAATGGGAAGAGGATATTTCAACGTTTTTTATTTGACCAAGATATTGAAACTTACGAGCGAAAGTTATTTCATCATCGAGGAAATTTTATGAAGACAAGCTTTGGCCATTATAGCATGTAATTAGGTCGTATACTTTTCGAGAAAATGTAAAATTAAAATAATTCAACGTTCTGTTTACGGCCACAAACCTAGGCTTGAGTCCCGCGGGGAGGAGGGGGGGGGGGGGCATGTCGCCGATTTCGCAGCCACTTCAAAATTTCAAAGCAAGCACTTTCTCAAAATTTTGAAAAAATATTGAATGTATAAATTATATAATCAATCTTATGGTAAATGCAGCATTATATAAAATATATACGTATTATGCGGGCAAAGCCGTAAGTGGGCCGCTAGTTTTAAATATTTTTGTAGCAAAAATAATTTAGATATACTTAAATACTTAATTATAATATTTTATTTCTTACCATATCGGATGGGAACCATCCTAAAGAATTAAAGTCCACAAATGGCACAATTCCGTTAATAGGTTCATTAGTTGTAGTGAGCGCCCAAATATTCACTTCTGCCTTTTCATATTCTTCCATGAAACTAGATTGTGAAAATTATAAATTACTTTTACGCAAATCTCATCGGGCATTGTCTGACTATGACATTTGTTATGCTTGTTTATTTGTTGTTATATTATAACAACGAATAAACATAATATAATAAATAAACATACATAAACATAAATAAATTAGAACCCTATATAATAGAACGGATGTTCATACATTCTATACATATTCTAGCTGGGAATTGAACTCATAACAAGAAAGCCAATATTCACCTATTTATGTGAGATTAAAAGCTATATGAAGTGCAATTAATATAAGTCATACCAGTGGCGTATATTCTCCAGCAGGCTATGTAAGGTATAGCCTACTGCGGCAGATTTTGACGAGCGGCAAATTTGTTAACGAATTTCTTCTTTGTTGCCTCATAAAAATTAAGAAACACAATTTCTAAAATCTTAAAAAGTTCTAAACAAGGTTGGTTGTGCAATCAAGAGCATATCACACAAAACAAAGCAATAGGAAATGTTTTAAAATTATAAAAAACTAGAAATTGTGTTAATAGTTGTAGTGTACATTTTTTTGGAAAGAATAAACAATGTAAATGTTCCAACTCGAAATCCATGCTTCAATCGTAAATTTAATTACTTTAGCCGATCTTTATGAATCCGATGAAATTTTTTTCGTAGATCTACTCGAAAACTTCAAATATTTAGAAAAATATTATGGAATTAAGTACATGGATAACGTGCGTGATCTGACATCCACACATGTGATATCACATCCAGGCATGTGATCTGCAGTACACACATGTGGTATCACATCTTCACGTGAGATCTGACATCCACACATGTGATTTCACATCCACATGTTTAATCTGACATCCACATATGTCATAACACATCCACTTACATAATCTGAGATCCATATACATTGTGTAACTATAAGTAGGCATTGCGTTATAAATTTTCTTACCGAATATGATAATCAGCATACGTCTGATAGAACTCTGGTTTCAATTGTGCAAATCCAGTTATAGCTCCATTAGTTTTCATCCACACTGGAGGCGACCATGTACTGGCTGTTACTTTTATATAATCAGTGGCCGCTTCTTGGCTTTGTTTTATCATTGGCAACTGAAAATGGTAAAAGCTACTATAGTTTTATACTATTTAAGACTTAATTTGTGTGTGTCTGTATTATATTTATTGACTCTGATCTTGCTTGATCTTGCTCATATATTCCATGGATACATTGTAGGTATAGCTAGCACAGGATGATTGTTGGTTAAAATTTTATGTAAATTTACACCAGGAAACAAGAAATAAGTGTTAATCCACACGGCAAGAAAAATACGAACGCGCGCCTCCTGGAAACCGACTAGGTCGACCTGGTCGGTTTCCAGGAGGCGCGGGCTCGAGTTCCGATACGTGCAAATTTTTATACGTTTTCTAAATAAATAAGAAATAAAGATTTTTTACTTATACCTACTATTGTTAGGAATTCGATTTTTTTTAACTTCACGCTGTATTCCGCATGGTAGGCAGAGGGAATTTAGTGTTAAGAAACTTCGTTTCAAACTTTCCACAGCATTCCGGAAGCACTGTGTGTTGAGAAGCAACTCCGCGCTTTGCCTTAACACAGTAGGAATCAAACTCACCACCTGTCGTGTTGACAGTCAGACGCTTCTGCTCCTGTGCCTCGACTGGCCTGGAACTTAATGTGTTCACTTGTATAAATAACACCAAACAAACGTACCTTATAAAAATAATCTTCATCAGTCAAAGAGAAATTAGATAAAGCTTTATCGTTTTGAGGATATTCGTTATACGTGTACGGGTGAGTGGAGAAATCAGCGCCGCCTATCGGCACGCGGATCAGATTGTACTCTATACCCTCTTTACTGAAGTACGAACTGAAATAAAAGGGTTCAGGTTTGCTTATGTTATTCTACTAAATAGGAGGCCAGACTAGAGCCCAGTCGTGGCGCAGCGGCACAAAGTGTGACTGTAAAACCGACTGGTTGTGGGTTCTATCCACACTCGAGGAGATGAAATATTTACTTAAATTTATATTTCCATTTCTTCGCTCTGGTGTCGAGGCAAAGCGGGACGTTGAGTTCTGCCACTCAAAGCGCAATGCCTCTACAATTCGGCAGAAAGTGGGGAACGGAGTGTCTTAACACTAGGTTCCCTCTGCCTACCCTGCTGTGTGCGGGATATAGCGTGAAGCTAAAAAAATAAATACTAATATAATATTATAAAATGTTATACAGTTAAGTTATTTATTTTTTTTTACCTATATAACTACTTAGTAATAGAAATATATTATTTATTATTTTATTCATAAAATATGGTATAGGGTTATTCAGCACAAGCTTCCTCATATTCTATGGTTTCCGGAAAAAAAATTGACGCGTCAACAAATTGTTACCGCGCTTAGGCTTCGTTCTGGACATATTCCACTAAGAAAATTTGGTTTTCTCATGAGAAAAGTAACTTCTCCAAAATGTGAATTGTGTGGAATAGATGAAGATGTACACCATTTCTTGGGGGAATGTGTTCTGAATGTTGAGGCTCGTCAAAAATTATGATGTCGTTTTAATATGAATATAATGGATCTAGGTATCTTTCAATGTTTGTTGTCTAAACCAAATTCTGTTGAAGCTAAATGGTTATATAAGTTTAAGGTTAAATAGTGTATAATTTAATTTAGCAAATTTCTGTTAGTATTATGTATTTTTAGTTCGTTTTAAGGGACCGATGGGACTGACATTTTTGTATTTTATTTACTTAAAAAGTCCCTAAATAAAAATAGATTAAAAAAAATCATAAAATAAAGTTATGTTTTTTATTAATATTTACATAATCATTTGTTATATACAAATAATTTTACGGCATATCAATTTCCTTTTAAGCATAATATATGATATAAATAAAAAAAAATATAAACTTGACCTACAGTAATTAGGTATACGTACATACATTCTTTCATGATAAAAGTATATTATGATAGTAGTAGGTACGCGAGCATTCATTACAGATATAAAAAAATAATTGTTATTACATGATAATTTCAATCAATCAATTAGATTAAGAAAAGAAAATTTATTATAAATATGTACGGATTTATTGGGTATTGAAATTACAATACTTTTCTTAATATAAATATTAAAAATTTTCGCAGTTTGGTATTTGTCTTTTCTTCACATTAAACAAGAGGCCAGTCGTGGCGCAGGGGCACAAGCGTGCGACTTTGAACGAAATAAGTTGTGAGTTCGATTTTCACTCGAAGAAATGTATTATAATCGATATTTTCATATCCACCCTCTGGTAAAGAGGCAAGGCGAGGCGTTAAGTTACGCCACACGACACGCAATATCTCCAGACTTCGGCGGAAAGTGGGGAACGGATGTGTTTTAATGGTCTTAATATTAGATTCCCAGGTTTCCTCTGCCTACCCTGCTATGAGATTTCAGACTATATACGCGATGGTTGTGGGTTGAATCCTGGAGGGAGTGAATTATACAGATCCGTCCGCTCTGCCATTACTTGTCACTTTCAATGTCTTGTCTTCACGCTAGTTTTTCTCTGCCTACTCAGCTATATGCGGTATAATATGGAAGAGGTAGAGGTGAGAGGTAAAATCTTACTTGATCATATGCCTTTGTGTTCGATCGGATAATTTACGCCAGTTAATAGAAGCTGCATCCGTCACCGATCCGCCAAACCCTTCTATAGTCTGATATCTTGAGTTACCATTAACAATGTACGAAGCCTCGCTCCAAAATCGTGCTGAAATAACATATATAATAGGCAATTAGTCAATTGCATTTATATCTAATATTAAAATTTTTTATTTATTTATATTTCGTCATTACAATTGTAGTTTTTAAGGCCAGGTAAGGTTGAGGCCAGTCGTAGTAGGGGCACAAGTGTATGACTATAAACGCGACTGGTTGTGGGTTCGATCCCCACTCGAGGAAATTCAAAATTTATTTAAATTTATATTTTCATTGCTTCGCTTTCGTGTCGAGGAAAAGCAGCAGCAACGCAGCGTTGAGTTCCGCCACTGAACACACAATGTCTCCTGAATTTGGCGGAAAGTGGAGAACAGAGTGTCTTAATACTAAGTTGGCAAGTTCCTTCTGCCTACCCTACTATGTGCAGGGTACAGCACTTTTGCTTCACAAAAAATAACTTTTGCTTCACAAAAAATAACTAATAAATAAAATGTGATTAACTTACACGTGAATATTTTTTTTTATGAAAAAAACATATATATTTATATTGTTACTTATAAAAGCTGTACGAAATTTTAATGTTTATTAATTACATGTTACATACATGTTATTACGTTTAAAACTGTAAAATATTGTAAAATTATAATATTTTATATTCTCACCTTGGGATGGATTTGAGAAGAATCCCCTTCCATTACTATTCGAATATCCTAGGCCCCAGCTGAGAGTACCAGTTGTTTTTTCAAAACGCTTACCAGCCTAAAATCAAATTGTTGAAAATAATATTAAGCTTTAAAAACAATTACTATTTATACCTACTGTAAGTACAGATTGGTTCATGAATAAATCAACTTCACGCTGTATCCCGCACACAGCAGGGTAGGCAGAGGGAACCTAGTGTCAAGACACTCCATTCCCCACTTTCCGCTGAATTCTGGAGGCATTAGTGTTGAGTGGCGGAACTCAACAACGCCCTTTGGCTCGACAAATAAATAAATAATTATATTATTTAATTAAGTAAATAAACACATACGCGGCTACTTGTATAGGCCACGTAGGTACCTCTTGTTGGCACTATTCTAGTAATAGTATCGCAGTATTCAGCATTGCAAACGCACACTATCGATCTTCCTTCTATACCAAGATTTCGTACATTACATGGTCGATCTGAAAGCAAAATAATTTATTATTTAATTTTTCGTTTAATTGGAGTAAAATTGCAAAAAAATAAATTAAAAGTATAATTTTTAAAATATCATTTATATACTTACCACATTTGACAATTTCGAGAAGAGCTAATATGGTAGCAATATAAAATGAAATATTTGCCATCTAAAATTAAAAGAATATCAATTAAATAAAACGTGTGCAAGCATTTGTATGTACATATAGAAAGTGGCTGTTGCGTATCGAGTTCGATTTCTTTTTTTGAACCAATTAATGTTATTAATATGAAAGAAAACATGCTACTCGTGGCGTAGGGGCAAAGCGTATGACTGGTTGTGGGTCCGATTCCCATTCGAAGAAATTAAATATTATAGTTAATATTTTCATTTCTTCGCTGTAGTGTCGAGGCAAAGCGCGGCGTTGAGATCCGCCTCAATAAGCAATATCTGCAGAATCCGGCGGAAAGTGGGGAGCAGTGTCTTAACATGAGGCTTCCTCTGCGTACCTGCTACATTCGGGGTACAGTCACGCTGAAATATAATAGAAATTGTAAGCGTACAAATCTTTATTATAATCATAAATATTATAACTTTTTTTTTATATCAAAGCTTAAAAAAACAAAAATTTATTTTAAGTCATTTATATCTACTCCAAAAAAATCTAATTATTTTATGAAATATTTGCCTACATGTAAATTACTTCAATAGGATGAAACATTATATTTGGATGTTACTTTAATATAATTAACTGACAGACATCTATAAATCTTTCTGAAATTTTTGTACATAGTAAATATAAACTGAAAAACATTAAAAATAAAGTATTTAATCTATTCACATAAACTCACAGAAATATAGCTTTGAAAATTTATTTAATATTTAAAAAAAATAATTGAACCTCTTAAGTTGTTTCGATTGAAAAAAAAACGTAATTAACCTATGATGGAACATAATATGATTTGACTTTTGTGTGTCAAATTAATATTAAGCAAAAAAAAAAATCTAAATATATGTCATTACTTACCGTTGGCAAGAGAATTAATTACAAAAAATATCGGTCTTTCTCGGTCACAATTAATTTCCTTATCATATGTACATATTTTTATACCTTTGAATAATAATATCTTTGCACACTCGTGGGCATTGATTAACATTTGATATTGTTCTATTTTATCTTAATAATTTCTACTAATCTAAAACTGAATACTTTGCAAATTTAATATAATTTATATATTTTTCTAATAATATAAATATAAAACTTAAAAAACTTAGAGAATTTAGTATTAAGACACTCCGTTCTTTGCTAGACATCGCGTGTTGACGGCTGGAACTCAACGCCGCATTTTGCCTTATAAGAAAAGGAAGATAAGGACCCCTTTGAGTAGTAATCAGACCCACAATATAGCATTACCGACACCGCCCCACAGCGCAATGGTAATCAAAATTTTATTCAAAATTTTATTCGACATTTATTATATAGCAATACATCACGAAAACAAATGGCATTTTTATATATCCTTAAAAAAATACAATAGAGTTAGCAATTGTCTCTACATTCTCATATAGGAAAAATTTTCTAGTTTGAACTGAATAATACGTATAATTTAGAAATATTGTCAGAATTTTTTTTTTTAATTTTTGTCTAAAAGCATGACTTCATCATGCTGTACAAGCAAAGAGAAAGAGAACCTCCGTCATATACAACACTGCGTTTGCATTTTCCAAACCTTAAAAAAATTAAAGCTTTTTTTAGCTTTTTTTCAAATTAGTGTGTTTTTTGTTTATTTTGCCGAATGTCAATTATATACACGACCATCCATCGTACAATTTTGATAACGTAATTCTATTTAACAATAATATCAAATCATAATAATTTACACGGTGTTGAGTTCCGCCATTCAACAAACCCTCCAGAACTCGGCGGAAAGTGTCCCCACTTAACACTAGGTTCCCTCTGCCCACCCTGTTGTGTGCGGGATACAGCGATATGAAGCTGATTTGATTTGATAATAACTAAATATAACCGATGTCACATACTAAAACTTATGTTTATTAATCTTTGAAATTAGTTTAGATTAGAGATTTTGAAGAGGTATATATAGATACAATATCGCAATATTCACTAAAGATGCAAAACAACTGATTGTATATATAAAAATAATGTGTATAAATCAATTTCCTTATCTTACAGCACGCGCCCCAAATTTAACAAGAACAAAAGGGTTTCAATAAAAATAATAAACACATGATTTAAGAAGACAATATAATTAAATTTTCATACAAATCTTTAACGTAATTTATCTTTAAAATACTGTACACGCGTCGGTCGTCCTTTTGGCGGTCGTTTGCTAATATATAAAAGAAAAATCAAACAAACTGAGATTATTGAGAATTGTAAATAAAACTGCAAACGATCACGTTCAAGGCGGCCGACCATAATTATTTTTCATATTGATATGGCAGATTGTCGATATGAAAGACTTTTAGAAGCATAAATCACTTAGAACTACAACTGAAAGAAATGCACTAATATATAATTTATTTACACAAACTAACGTTATCTAGTGATCGCGACAGGGCCAAGTTAACTTGTAGAGTCGAGTAATCTCATTTGAGTACATTTATTATAAAAGAATCACAACAAGACAGATCTCACGCTTGTCTCGCAACCGTATGACGAGAAATGGGTGAATATATTGTTAAAAATATTTTATTTTTTATAATAAATATGATTTCGATTAAAGAACATACTAAAATTGTGTTTATGAATTAAATCATACAGTTTACAAATTTATGTATACATATTTAAATTTTTTTCTAATCACCCATTTCCCTTAACATTCACACCGAGATTGACTCTAAAGACAAAGAAAAAGCTATAAAAGCAACAAAAATTAAGTCGATCTTAAGTACTAAGTGTCTGACAACTTCACCTACGATTTTGAACGACCATCGCCATATTTAAAAAATAAAACGCTTACAGCTAATCACTTTACAATTTATCTAATAATTATATAAATCTATGAAATAAATACAAAAAAATCTCTTATAATTAACTATGATAATATTTTCCTACCGCATGTCTTCAAATTAAACGCTATGTAATGCACATAAGATCCTCCATAGACGATGCGTATGTCGTACTAGAAATCGTTCGTGTATTGAAATTATGATAATTTATCGAAAATATAATATATAAAAAAATATTGATTAATGAATTGCAGCAATAATGTATTGATATGCTATCATCTACGGAGGTTTGACCGATGTTCAACCAAGGAGCGCGGGCGCAGACGGGAGGACCCTAAAAATATTTGACTAAAAGAGAGATCAAATCATTGCCACGTAAACTAATGTAGAGCCGACACACGGGGACGCCTTTTGTACTTGTAAAGCGGCCATTCAGTGGGGGGCGACTTCGACACCAACGCTATATATACAAATAGATTATCTCATATGCACCAGGCACTATGAGAATTAAATAACCCTTATATACACGGGCTTCATATGTTTTAAAAAAAATATTTCAATAAGTACACCACAACTGTACATGACAAAATCATAATAAAACATAGACATATGGAAGAAAAATATATTATATATATACTATACGTGCGAAGTCGCCAATTTCGGTTTGTAATCAATTTACTTTAAAAGTACTTAGAACAGACAATATTTACATAATTGAGTCTATCTAAAATTTTACATTTTTATAAAAATAATACTTCATTATTGTATGTCCAACAATGTTGTGCACAAAATACATAGTAAAATTGCTTTCTATTGCAAATTATAATTAAATTGATTACAAACACCGAAAAAATAAGTAAAGCACGTTCATAATATAAAAAGAGTAAATAAACGAGTATGTCGAAATAAACTTGTAAATACTTTTAGGTAAGCTGCCGAGTTAGTATAAAGTATATAAGGAACGCTTTTTTGTAAATATAGTGTAAAAATATTATTTAAAATTGATTATTAAATAAAAAATGATTATCTGTCAAACTCTTAATTGTTTAAATTCTAGAGATCGTCCAAACTTAACTCAAAAATAAACAATATCAAGGGAAATAACCGGATTAAACGCGTATATTTTAGTATTATTCTACATATTATATACTGCAAATTGTCTGTAATGTCGGGCTATGATACCAAATATACGTCGTTAATACGGCTACCGTTAATCCGGCTATGGAGTTTCTTTTAAAATGTGTAAAAACGAATATCAAAGATCTTATTAAATATCAAGGGAACTGAATGCTACCTAAAGCTGTACATTCTCTTCTCTTAATATATTACATTTAACTTTATAATGAACAACAACAAACGGTTGCTTATTTTTATGTACAATACTTTAAATGTGGCAAAGATTGAGTGGCAAAATTAAAATACTTTAAAAGTAAATTTAAAATATTCCACAACGCAATCAAAAATGAGTAAAACCACTATAAAACCAAATATGAGAACGCTGATTTTTCGGGATAATGTTGACTTCATTGAGCCTAATAGCTTTACGTTTGTATTCTGTATATAGCAAGGTGTAGTTAATACACAGTGTCGACGCCCACATTTCAAGAGTAAAATGTGAAAGTGCTATATTCTAATTCTTAACAGTTTTGGTTGGTTTCTTATAGTTCCACATTAGATTTCCGTAGCAAACTAATGTGCTATTTCTTAATTTCTTATATTTTAGATTTCCTATTATAGTACACACCAACTGCAGAGCCACTTAGAGCGTTCAACTGTGTTTTCAAACCATTGATATTAAAATACAAACAAGTTAATTCAAACGAGTCCAGCCGTTTAGGAGGTGTTGGATAAAAAACACATATACAAATGAATTATATATAAATTAAATATTTAACTCTTTATAAATATGAAAAATGGCAAAATAAAGTTAAACAAATAATCAATCAGCGTTCTTAATAGATGGTTTATAAATAAAAAAGAGTACCATTCGTACTGTACCGTAACACTTCACTAATTTCTTAAAAACTCTATACTTAAATAAACTATTATTCATATCCTACATTAAGGTTTGGTCCTTTCATTGTTTGCATATTGACAAAAAAAAATACATTTTAGAAGCGATTACTTAATAATTTAAAAATGGCTAAACTGCCATTAAAATTTATTTTAAAATTTATTCTAAAATAGATTTTGTTTCAATACTTATATAGTCTATACAACAAAAAGAAGTCTGTCCATTTGTTCCGACGAAAGGACCAAACATGCTCATTTATGTTAATGTAACATAATTATAGAGGCACTGTGTGTATTCAATTTTATATTTTCTCTTAAATTAAATTGATATTTTTACACATTAATATGATATTGAGTCGGACGAAAAACTTTACAACTGAGAAATAAAATAACATAGTTAATGTAAGAGTCAGTTTAGATAAAAAAAAAACCTTAGAATCGATCGATTCGGTAGTTTAGCTAAAGACTCTATGATAGATACAAAATTGAGCTATACATACATAAATTTTCATTTACAAAAATACTTGTAGCGCTATTTTCAGATCACATTTGTAAATAGTAAACACATATACTATTCTTGTTTACAAACCGGCCCACGTAACGGATTACTAATCCACACCCAAATTGCAGTTTTTTTTTTCTAAATTTAATTTATAATTTAATATTCTTTAACAAAGATTTTTTTTATGTATTCAAAAAAACTGCAAATCGGACGGCAGCCGTATAGCCTATATGTATGGGAGTGATAGTAGTATTAGTATACAAGGTTGCCATACTTCAAAAACTTTACCAATGTCACAAAATAAATATCTAATTGCAATGCACAGAACAACCAAATTTCCTACAAAAAGAATCTATTTTTTTCTCATGTCGTAGACATGACAACCCTACTCCAATACAAGTATAACGAGTAAATACCGTTACTGGCAACACTGTTCAGTTCAGTCTTTCACAAGTCTGTAGATGTGGTGTTGAGCGCCGTGCTCGCTGTTGGACACCTCGAACACGAACGCCGCGCATAGTAACGTCTCTTGTGTATCTCTATTTGATACCACCTGGAAATTATATAAATTGTTAATATTAACATCATTTGTACGATTAAATTCTAGAACAGCCGTCGTGGCGCAGGTTTAACTCTAGAAAAGTCCATTGTGGACAGTCTGACTGTAAATGTGGTAGTAGTGGGTTCGATCTCCACGCGGAGAAGTGAATTATTTTCATTTCTTTGCCATGATAGGACAGAGTGTAATGTTGAGTATAGTCACATTGTCTTAAATTTGGGCGGAAAGCGGAGAACAAATTGTCTAACACTATGTTTTCTCTGCCTACTCTGCCACATGCGGGATATAGCGTGTATATAAAAAGGTGAAAACAAAATATCAGGAGAAGAGAAATAGCACAGATGATATTTTTTTAAGAAAACAAAAAATTTAACCGTCCAAGCACTCTGCCCACTAACCCCCAGTATTAATAACCTATCTCCAACGTCAATCTTAGATTGTTTCATACATCTATCCAATCTCTAGATTGGATAGATGTATGAAACAATCTAAGATTGATGCTGGAGATAGGTTATTAATATTGGGCGTAAGGCATACTTTCTCATCAAACCATGTCAAAACACCTATACGCTAGTAACAACATATTTAGAAAACAAATAAAATTGTACGACACGTACGCTCGTGTATAGTACATTCAAGTTCAATAAATTCCCACTAATAGCATTAATTATTGAAGCGCAACATAGTAATATTTAATTTTTAACAAACTAGTTCAACAATTTATTAGGCGTTATAATTGCTTTAATTAGTAACTTATATATTTTTTTTCATTAAATTAATTATGTAACGATGTTTTGAGCATTTTATTATTTCTACTCAATTACAAAAGAATAATTTATTTCTTAACTTTTAGTGATTCATATTAACGAATCACTAAAAAAATTTATGTTGGAATCTTAATAGATTTTTTTTAACAATGACCTCGATTCGACTCTAATAAATTGCAGTGTATCGAAAAATGTAAATAATTAGGTTAATAAGAAATGCTTGGTTTATCCTATTATGTCTACATAGTTTTAATTTACACAAATGTAAAAACTATGTAAATCTCGTTTCAAATTGATTTAGTAACATTAAAGTTAAGCCTAACAATTGAGCACATGTATATAAATAATATTTAAGATAGCCATCCACTTGAATATGAAACTAATATCTGTAGTCAAAATTCACTCAGCTTCACTCTGTATCCCGCACACAGCAGGGTAGGCAGAGGGAACCTAGCGTTAAGACACTCCGTTACCCACTTTCTGCTAAAATTATTTACTTGTGCTGTATTGAAAATAATTATGTAAATATTTTTTTGTCATTTTATTTGCTTCACGCTGTGTTTCACACATAGCAATAGGCAGAGGTAACTTGAGAACTTACTATTAAGACACTCCATCCCCATTAAGGCATTTCCTTTCCTACCTCGCATAGCGTGTTGAGTGGCAGAACTTAACGCTGCACTTTGTCTCGTTACCAGAGTGATGAAATGAAAATATTGACTTAATGACCAGATACTACTACATTCTTATCATCTGGCAAGTGATTGTTCAAGTTAAAAGTTGACATAAATATATAGTACGGACGACGAGTTGAGGCCGCCTTGACGTTAGATGGAACTTTTGCGCATTTTTCATTCGGAAGAAAATAATTAAAAAAAAATCCAAAATTAAATCTATCAAGTTTCAAGGTTCAAGTATCCAACTAAGTTGAAGTGAACCCGCACTAACCTGCAATATGGTGAAGTTCTCCAGCACGCTGTTCATCATGTATTTCTCGGGCAAGTGTTTCAGCTTGTGTATGAAGTTGACCATGTACTCGCACATGGGCGAGCGCTGTATGCGGTACACGAACCGGCCGCCCTCGAAGCGCGCGTATTCAGTTTCCACCTTTTCCACGACTTGTTTGCCGAAAGAGCACACTTTTGTACTGCATGTTATTGTCATGTTCTCGTTGCTCTCGTATCTGGTGGGAATATACGTATATAACATTTTAGCTTACAAAATTTTAAAATTGTACATACCTAATATTAGCCATGAGAACTTTTTTTTCCAATATTGCAAATTGTAAAAAAAATATATATTTTCAGAAGGTGCTTAATATTGAATAAATTGAACACCTAGCAAAAAATACACTAAGTAGGGAGATATCATAAATGAGACCAGCTGTAGAGTAGGGTAGGGGTTGCAATGTCATAAAATTCACTCATTCAGTCAGCTTCACAAAAAGGCTACCTCCAAAAAGGTCACCTAGTATTGAGACACTCCGTTCCCCACGCACCATCAAATTGTTAAGACTTTGTGTGTTGAGTGGTGGAAAGTCAACGTCACGGTTAATCATGTTACCCGAGCTAGAAAATGAAAATATGTAATAATTTATTTCCCGGGTGGGTATCGAACCCACAACCGCCCCATTTGCAGTCACACTCTGTGCCACTACACCACGATGTCCTAAAATATACTTTACAAGTAATTTATACACTTACACACTAGTAACACCATAAAAGGCCCCAGGGTCGTCCAAATTATTTGTATTGAGGTCCGCCCAAAATTTCACTAAGAAAAACGCGTTTCTGGGACCCTTTTCATATAGTTCCTTTAAACCGCCTTTCTTTTCTGGGAATTTGTCGTTTATTTGCTGTACATCTACTGACTAGAAATTAAATAAGTCAATATTAATTTACATAATAATTTATAGGCAAATAAATATAATGAATATTAAGTAATATTTATTTACTTTTGTTACAAAATAAAACTATTGTAAATGGCTATCTGGTAAGCATCAGACAATATAAGCAATGCGAGTTCGATCCCAACTCTTCCCTGATTTACAACATTCATAATATTTTCATATATCTTTTCACCAGTGCATTGATAGGTTTTGTGGGTCGTTTAGTAATAAGATAGCCCATGACCTTTTCTCCCGCACACACAGGGTAGGCAGAGGGAACCTAGTGTTAAAACACTCTGTTCCCCACTTTCTGCCGAATTCTGGAGGCATTGCGTGTTGAGTGGCAGAGCTTAACGCCGCGCTTTGCCTCGACACCAGAGCGAAGAAATAGAAATATAAATGTAAATAAATATTTCATCTCCTCGAGTGGGGATCGAACCCAAAACCAGTCGGTTTTACAGTCACACTTTGTGCCCCTGCGCCACGACTGGCCTATGATCTATTATATAATAATTTTAAGCACCAAACAAAGCGTTACCTCTAAAACAGGATCCGCGTACGTGACGGTACCACCTATATGCACGAATAAATGTTGCGCCGGCGCCGTACTGGGAGGATACTAAAACAAATAACATATATTTAATAATTAAAATCATCTATACTAATATTAATTTGTTTGGGTGAATGCACTAATCTCAGCAACGAGTCAATAAATTCTTTTCGTATTATATAGACCATTTACCAAGAAAGGTTAGATGCTAAATTACATCCTGTTACATGTAACCTAGAACGTGTCATACAAAATTGTTTATTATTAGACCACGGGGGCGAAACCGTATGTAAAAGTTAGTGAATAACAAAAACAAATACTGTTTAATTTATTTTATATAAAACACATTGTTTATATATAAATATAACGGCCAACATAATTTTACATTATATCTACAAAACTCTACTGTAGAATACTCTACATTATATTCGAAGTATGATGCAGAAGAATTAAACTATTCTTTTAACAGTTCAATGGATGACATTTCCTTATACGTAAACAAGTTACAAACATAATTACATAAAAATATATAAATATAAAAAAAATATTATGAACATAGCAATAAATGTATCTAGTAATGGTGAATACACACTTTAACAGAAACACATATTCACGATGATAAGAAATCAATAATAATCAAAAAGAAAACAATGTGTCACACAAGAATAATCACACAGATGTTAATCAGTTGTCAATATCAGAATTATGTAAAGACATGAATGGAATATCTTCAAAATATGAGGTATCTTTTGAAAAATTTTGTATGAGTATTATATTACAGAATTTAGTGTGGTAATTTATATTTAATGTGTATATAGCTATGTATATATTTAATTAATTGAACATTTAAAAATTGTTGTTTGTTGGTACCAGAAGAAAAATTATTGTATGCAAACAGATTATAAATATAACATTTAACAGAGCATCTCTTCAATATTGTAACTAAAAGTTGTAGTAGTTCTTAACATATTTACATTACAACAATATTAATAGACACACACCCTTTCGCCTATCTATGTATATACTTATAAACACAAAGGACACGAGTTTTAATACAAGGAAAGGCTTTAAATTCAACGGTGTGGATTCGATTACAACTCTTTTATTATTAGTTATCAAAGCAAGTACATGAAGTACTTGCTTTGATAACAAGACAACGCGCGGATCTGAATTCCGCCACTTAATACCTAATGTCTGAAAAAAATGGTCGATAAGTGGGGAACAGAGTGTGTTAAAACTAGGTTCCCTGCCTACCCAACTGCAAGCGGGTGTGAAAAGTGTGAAAAAAAATACAAACAATAAAAAAATGGAAAACTTACCGTGTCAGAATCTCTAGGGTGTTCAACAAACGCTGAGAACTCCACAAGCCTGAGTTTATGTGTCGCTATAGCCCTGCCTTCCCACGGGGGAGGAGGCGCCACGTCCGTAGCACCGGGGACCACGCCGGCCACGGGGACGCCCTTGTAGCCGGCGGTCGGGAAAGGTTTAACACTGGAATATTAACAAAATATTAAAATAAATTATGTTATTTTTATTAGAATAATGAATAAACAGTTCAAAAACATGCTTAAAAGAATTAATCATCTCGTTAATTTTTGAACATCAGATCTGAAAACGTGTCCGAGTTTTCAAGGAAATTGTGAGCGGCAAGAAGTTCCGAGTTTTCAAGGAAATTGTGAACGGCAAGAACACAAATGCACAATTTTTATATGTCCTAGCAGGGCAAAACGATTATATAATATTTAAACTATTTTTATTCGAAGCTGAGAACGGAGTATTTCTCCGCCTAGTACTGCTTCTACTACTTCTTAAAACACTGTTAAATTACTAATATATCGTGGCCAGTCGTGGCGCAGGGACATTGGCGTGTGACTGTAAACGCGACAGGTTGTGGGTTCGATTCCCAGTCGAGGAAATGAAATATTTAATATTTTCATTTCTTCCGTCACTCAACATGCAATGTCTTACGAATTCTCTCTCCCTTTCTCTCTTTGCCTACCTGCTACATGTGGGATACAGCGTGAAGCTGACAAATAAAAACCATTTTATTGATAGATATACTTATTCATACTCTATTTATATGCAAATGTACTTAACGGCGATTAAAGTGTTTCGCTTTAAAAATGTATCTTTTAATTAATGAATAATCATCTTGAAAGTTTACTGCTTGCACTGCTTTTAATCTAAATCGGTAATATTTGTAAATTACTGATTAGAAGAGAAAAAAGAAAGACTTTACAATACGGTGTGGTGTAATCTTTTTATTATAAATAGTAAATATTGTAAATAGAACTAAAAATTACTAGTAAGTATAGTTAAATGAAAAAGATACTTACTCTTGTGATGTTCCTGCTTGTAATCCTGGTTGCCAAAATTGCTGAAATAAAAACATAGAATTTAGTATGAACCTAAAATGAAGCTTGTATACACGCTTCACGCTGTATCCCTCATATACCGTGCTCCAATGCGGGATACAGCGTGAAGCTAAAAAATATCGTAAAGTAGCTCATCTTGTTAGATTTAGCGTATTTTCTACACACGACACTATAAAAGCTCTCTTTTAGAACAGCAGCTCAAAATAACTGAATATTCTATTTAATAGAATAACCCAGCAAGAATGAAATGTTCGGTTAAAATGTTTTTTTTTTGTTAAGAGATGATTGTTATCTATACACGAAATACTTAAGTTAATTTCGTCAGTTTACGGTTTCTGTCACACTTCACTATTATTGATCACTTAGACTATTAAAATTGGCTTTGAAAGTCGCTTGATCTTCGACATATTATCTTTAAGCAGATCTATAAAAAAATCCGTTCAGTAAACGAGCAAAGCCACATCGTTCATGTTGTTAAATTGGAAGCCAATAGTTATTTGTGCATGCCATGCCTCGAAGCTACACAATAAAGGCGTTTTTTGTGTGAAACAACACAACGGCATGCGTACAAAATGTACCGTGTGGTGGTACGCCGGGTGCGGCAAGCCCGCCACTATTTGCGCGCTAGACAGCGTGCTCATAGACTGCATCGCCTTCTCTTTCATAACACCCCCGTCCTAGATTGTTTATCATCTCTTAGATCGCTTTGTTATTACCACATTTAGTATTGGGCTCGTGCGAAATTATAATAAATAGTTGGAGATGTAATCGGTGTAACTACACATGGATGCAGCAAAGTCAATACTAAACATAGAATATGTAATAAAAAAGAGTCATATATATAAAAAAGCTGTACTTCTGTGAACTTCATATTTTAAATTGATATTGATATAGGTAAACATATTATAATATATGTATACTCAAATCATTCTAAAATCTTGTAGTTATTTTTCTATTAAAATAAACTTCTTTATATTATCTTCATTACTTTAATATGATGAATATTTCAATTTTATTGCTATTTACAGTCATAATTATGACATGGAAAGTTGCGCGATAAAATGTAGCTTATGCACGGGCAGAATTGTTTAAATTACATTATTAATTTCAAAATATTACTTAAAACCACCTCTCGTTTTAATTAAAATAGTATCCCTTTGCTCTACAAGAGTGAAAGGCGAATAGAATTGCACTTACCACTTTGAGTTTGGCCTGAATTTCACGCAGTTTCCGCCTCGCCAGCACCTGTATGTGTGACGAGACCTGTTTCCTTGTGCGCGTCTTTCCCGTCCTCAGTTTTATATATCTTGCTATAAGTTCATTTCGCCCTGGAGTCGATAAATGAATAGCTTAATAAAGACCATCAGAAGGAAGCTATACAATTAAGTTTCTAAAATATGCCGGACGCAGGTGAATACGAATTTACATCCCCTCGCCTTTTGTGCGTTGGGTGCCCTGCCAATTAGACTGTGCTTTGGACATTTATTACGCAGGATATGCACATATTGCTCTATACAAATATAATATTTAAAAAAATAAGCTTATAAACTGATAATATAAAAATAGACCATTTTAGGATTTTTTTATAGTTTATAAGCTATGTATGTAACATAGCCGAAGATTTAATTATGCATACGGACTTCGGTGTATATATTTTTTAGTAATAAATAATCTCAGAAGTTGATAAGAATGAAATCTATCATAATTATATCAGCTAGAAGCTTCAACACCAGTCATACTTTACAATACAACTCCCACCTACTAAGCTAAAACAGATCATATTGGACAAAAGCGACCATTCCAATATTCTCTTATTCATTGTCCTATTCCGTATAAAATTCCACAGAGAGTCATATACATGGTGTATTTAAAAAAAATACGATTAATAAATAAAAGAGGCAATTGTCATAGCCCGCGAAATATTCCGAATAGTCAAATCAAAACCCGCTGCACAATGCAATACCGGCGCAGTCGATGCCGATCTCGTTATGAAACAATTTTCAAAATATTTTGAATAGCTATTTTCAATTATTGAAACTGCAGCCGGCCAGGAATGCGGGGTGGATCGACAGCGGTAATGAAATATATTTTACTAACTGGATTGTTATTCCGAAACTACCCTCACTCAGCCTTATTGTTTTCAATTTTCTATT
Organism: Heliconius hermathena; assembly: GCA_013403705.1. Classification (NCBI taxonomy): domain Eukaryota; kingdom Metazoa; phylum Arthropoda; class Insecta; order Lepidoptera; family Nymphalidae; genus Heliconius; species Heliconius hermathena. The sequence continues at coordinate 170,308 of JAAIXJ010000251.1, forward strand.
TTAATAAAAATATTATATTAATAGGCCAATCGTGGCGCAGCGGCACGAAGTGTGACTGTAAAACTGGAGGAGATGAAATATTTACTTAAATTTATATTTCCATTTCTTCGCTCTGGTGTCGAGGTTAAGCGCGGCGTTGAGTTCTGCCACTCAACACGCAATGCCTCCAGAATCCGGCAGATAGTGGGGAACGGAGTGTCTTAACACTGGGTTCCCTCTGCCTACCCTGCTGTGTGCGGGATACAGCGTGAAGCTGATTAATTTTTTTATTTTATTATATTAATATGAAGAATATAATTTTTGAGATTCTTTCCTATCGATGCAAGTTTAAATCGAACAATGGTGTATTAATTTGAGGCGAGAGTAGAACAAGACCGGGCCAGACCAAAGTAAATTGAAATCTCATTGAATTCGGGGAATGCGATGGCAACGAGAGACGGCTGGTGCGAATTTAATTAACCCCTTGCCTGCTCGTTGAGGCGTGAGTGCGTATATCTATTCATTTTCATGTAGTTCGTCAGTAAAATTTTATGCATGATAAACCACCTTTTGAATTATAAAAGTGTTTTAGAAATAAAATAAATAAATAAATTAGCTTCACGCTGTATCCCGCACACAGCAGGGTAGGCAGAGGGAACCTAGTGTTAAGACACTCCGTTCCCCACTTTCTGCCGAATTCTGGAGGCATTGCGTGTTGAGTGGCAGAACTCAACGCCGCGCTTAACCTCGACACCAGAGCGAAGAAATGGAAATATAAATTTAAGTAAATATTTCATCTCCTCGAGTGGGGATCGAACCCACAACCAGTCGGTTTTACAGTCACACTTCGTGCCGCTGCGCCACGACTGGCCTCAAAAGTTTTTTAGATTTCAAATAAAATGGCCAGCGGTAGATTAATAAGTTTGTTCAACATGAAACAAAGCGATACAAAGGCTCAAAACAACAATAAATTCTCTTAATATACGAGATATAAATATAACTGAAGTCGTTCCTCTAACTTTGTCCAAAATTAAAGTGAAAGGCAGTTGTAGTAAGCTCGGCAACAAACTTTTGAAGTCTGCTAAGTGAAAACATTCTTGAAATCGCTGTGAAATTATGGCACCATTTCATAAAATTTTCAAGACATTAGGTTAAAATTAGTGGAGATTACGAGAGGTGACGATTAAGTCGAACGGGCGCGAAAAATAAACACGCCGTACGTCAGCCGTCACGGTGCCCGCGAATCCCGCATCGAGAGTGCTTTCACCCGAAACGTCGTGTGCATCTCTCTCTATAAATAGCGCAGAGGAGAGTTACAAGTGTAGATATAGATCTCTATTGGGCGGCGAATAGAAAAACAAGAGACGATTATTTATCACTTAGTTGGCTAATTTGGTCCACTGCCAGCGTCGCGCTACGCTCTCGCGCACTCTGCACGGATGAAATTGTGCGTAGAGCCGCCATATATGAATATTGATTTCTTTTAGCGTTAATTAGTAATTGCACGTTGATTTTCTATTTTTATTAATATGAAGAAAATTATTTGGATTTATTTAAAGATTTCAGAGGCCAGTCGTGGCGCAGCGGCACGAAGTGTGACTGTAAAACCGACTGGTTGTGGGTTCGATCCCCACTCGAGTAGATGAAATATTTACTTAAATTTATATTTCCATTTCTTCGCTCTGGGGTCGATGTTAAGCGCGGCGTCGAGTTCTGCCACTCAACACGCAATGCCTCCAGAATTCGGCAAGGGAACGAAGTGTCTTAGCACTAGGTTCCCCCTGCCTACCCTGCTGTGTGCGAGATACAGCGTGAAGCTGATTTTTTTTATTTACACTTAAAATAAATAACATAACATTATGTCAATATTTTATTTAAGCTCAGAGTAAGAACCTTGAATATATATTTGTTTTTGATAATAATTTTTACTGCGGTAAGTTATCGGAGAGCCATCAGAAACACATTAACGTAAAGCTATGGCCTACCAATTGTTTTTCCTATAGGTAAGCTTTTAGCGGAGATAATTCTTCCAACAGTAGGTACCTACCTACCTATTTGTGTTGATAAACAATAAGAAACGTTTTTTTTTGTTTTTGCATGTTTTATAAATTATACGTTTAATATAATCTCACTTAACATTAAACTATTTTTCGAGTTGTAAAATTTGGAAATTACAATTGACGTTTTTCATTTTAGTAACTATATATTTAATATATAACTTTTTTAATTAGTGTATTAAAAGATTACATTTCGGAGCATTAATTTATTTACTGGAATATAACTGTAAACAAGATGGTATATTTTCAATAAATACTGGTTTTGGAAAGAGAGCAAAATTTGACGTTGCAGTTCGACGCTCATTTAAAGCTTGACATTAACATGTGGTCCGTTACATTTTTTTTGTAAAATAATATAAATGGGCATTAATTAAAAGTATCAGCTAATGTACTATATTTAACAAGATAAAATGTAGCAAATGATAGCACGTGAAACATATAAATCAATATTTTTTTTTTCAGCTGCACGCTGAATCCCGCAAATAGCAGGCAGCGGGAACCCAGTGTTATAACACCGTTTCCCACTTTCCGCCGTTTGAAACGAAGGATAAGTTCTTTTTATGTTTTTAGAAACCGTTTTATCCTAGTCACAACAATAAGAATAGTTGAAGCTAGCAAATAAATAAAATTTATAGAAAGGGTCTTTTCCAATAAAAGAAACATTACGAGGTGATAGAAGCGTCAGAATTTTACGCTGACCCAAACAGCAGATATGCAAGGCAAATGGTAGTTGAAGGGTTGAGTTTCGACGATCTAAGGATTTCTCGAGACAATCGGGAGTTATGCCTTCGGGCGGGGCGCTAAGGCGCGGGAGAAGGGGCGGGCCTTCTTTATATTTTCTTACTGCGTTCGCCGCCTAGCGGCCGGGCCCCTTACACGCTCGCTCGCTCACTAATTGCGCATTCTTCGCATAGTTTAGACCCCCCGTGAACCCCTCGCCGCCCCCCGGCCACGTGAAGCCGACGAAACTTTCATACTCCCAGGATATTGAGCGGTTTTGAATGTCTTAACTCACGAACGTGCCTGCAGCGGTGCTTGTGCTTTGTAGGCAAACTGTTTCGAACAACTCACCGCACCGTTCGAAGCTAAATTACAGCTCGCTTGCCAGTCGCCGGTGACGAGGTGAAGTCCTCTTAATGCAATGCTCAACTTGAACGGCATCATAACATATTACCGATACCTATATCGCTATAAACTGCACGCTCGTTATCGAAATCCTTACTTAAATTGACATTAATTATTTTCTGTAAAATAATTTCGATCAAGAATATACCTAATTTAAAAGAGTGAACAAAAATAATTCAAACTATAGAGAAAAGCAATGTATGTGAAACGTTATAATTTCAAAGCACAATCTTAATTTAAGTTGGCAATAAAACTAGAAACTAGCGCACGGGATAGCGCGGGATCGAGGCTCCTCTAAGATTGGAGGGCGAGGGTGTGACAGACAGGAGGGAATGGAGAGTGACGCACTGTTGGCTAGATTAAGCCGGGCCGGCACGTCCGCGAGTAATGCGACCATATATTGTGTGGATGGCGCGCAATTATGTGCCGTGATCTTTTACAACTGCCCCGACGTAATAAACTCGATGGACAAATTATTAAATACATCTAAACGATTATACATTGACGATACTTGTATCAGATCAGACATGTCTTTAATTAATTAGTGGATTTTCTTATATAACTTGGCTGTTTCATGTCAAGCTACAAATTTAAAATTATTATCTTCATAATAAAGTTTACCTAACTTCATACAAAGGATAAATCATGTCATACATATGTACATACATATATGTTGCAACATAAACGTTGAAGTTCTAACATTTCAAGAACATTCTTAACTCCCAGCAATTAGTCACAAAGTGAAACCAAAGAGAGTAACAGTTGCAGAAAGTTAAAATAAAAGTAGCTAACGATAAAACTAACAAAAATATTCAAAGAAACAAAACAAGTAAGCCCAGCGCATCACGTGGAGGCGTCTAAAGGATTATTTCCGCTGAGGCGATAAGATTAAACCGGCACATTTCTTTCCGTCTATTAAATCACTTAAGGTGGACACACCGCTTGCGGTACATTTGTTTAGCAATTCCATCCACCCGGTCCTACCCGGTCCTACTGGGTGCTACCCGGGCAGTCCTTTAATTAAACCCGGGCGCTATAATGTTGGCCCGACGCGGACTTAATGTGCGTCCGGCGGGTAATGGTAGTGGCTGCCTTTAATTGTTCCACGTCAATTGTGCCCGTAACGTACGTGACAATGGCGACTCTCCAGAAAGTTATTGCTGTTTTCGGTTGTGCGGAATTAAATGAGAAATTCTATGCGATCACTGTTGCTTATTAATCTTGCTTTATTCCTGCAATGTCTGTGGAGAGTAGTGCTCATAAAATATACAGATATAAACAAATATAAATTAATTTTACTATCCAACGATTAAATCTAAAGGTTCTAGAACTAGATTTCTTCTTATATTGTAAAATGTAATATAAAATAAATGATAGATATCGTCTGTGAAATTATTACTTTTATAATGTTAAATTTACGTTAGAATTTCGGTTTCAAGCAAATAATTATTGCGTCTTAGTCAATCTAAAACTAATCTATGTAAAATATATTATATTAGAGACTCAAATGCGGTCTCGCTCGCTTAAATTTATTTTTATATATTTTTTAAATATAAAAAGCATATTTTTTAAATATATAACTTTTATACAAACTATCCTATGTCCTTTCTGACACCTCTAAGGATAAACAAAGTTTCACGAAAGCTAGTTGAGCAGTTTTGCCGTGAAAGCGTAACAAACAAACTTACATTCACATTTACAATATTAATACGATTCTGCTGTCTAACAGCGAGCTAATCGTAACACAGCTTACGATGTATCATTGTATTTTAAATTAAAACATTCAATGTAATAAATTTGAAAAAAAAATTGAAAAAAAAAACATCACCAATTCAAATAATAATAAAACACACTGACACTTGGCAATCATACTAAAGCTGAAATCATAAGCGATCAAAACAATTATAGCCTTTATACATTTATTTCAAACAGTTACAGAAAGTATTAAGTCGAAACACGAGAGATTTACTTCTGTTAATTTAGTGAGGGGGGAAAGGTTCCTTCGGTGATCATCACGTAGCGTTAACGAGCTTCCTTAGTTAACATTGTAGCGTGAAAAAATTTACAGAAACTGAGCTTGCATTACAATCATCCAGTCTTTTCCAACTCGAATTAGGTCAATAAGTTCTGGAGTGTCAAGTTTATTGCCTTGATAATTGGTTTGATTTATGGTGTTAAGGGTGAGAAATTATTCAAAACGATACTTAATTGTATATTTAAATACTGTGTTTATACGCAGGTAGCTAATATCCATATTTTAATATGCATAATTTTTATAATACTAATTTTATTATGCGTTAAATATTCAAACATTGTTTTATAGTTTGAATGTGAACCATAAAATGTGTGTTTAATTTTAATTATTACAACAAACTGCAACTAGCCAGCGTACTAGACTGGACGTCTCCACCTTTTACTTTTGTACATACTCAAATAATAATTAACAGCCATACATATATTAAAGAACCTTTTTGTTTATTGTATATTATAATAAAAAAAAACTGTTATGTCTATCAGCTTTACGCTGTATCCCGCATAGTGCAAGGTAGGCAGAGGGAACCTAGTGTTAAGACACTCCGTTCCCCACTTTTTGCCGAATTCTGGAGGCATTGCGTGTTGAGTGGCAGAACTCAACGCCGCGCTTGTCCTCGACACCAGAGCGAAGAAATGGAAATATAAATTTAAGTAAATATTTCATCTCCTCGAGTGGGGATCGAACCCACAACCAGTCGGTTTTACAGTCACACTTTGTGACTTTTGTGACACCCCTGCGCCATGACTGGCCTCAAGATTTATTTTTTATTTGTTATGTCTATTTGTATGGGAACAACACGTGTTCTTAACTTGTCCGCGTTCTGAAGATTGTAGACGATGTGAAAAAAAAGTTGGAAGCCGTTCGAATTCAATTCGTCGAATCGGAGACACACCGATGGAGAGATAATAATTGTCGGTCCACGTCTTTCCGTGGAATCCTATTGCGCAAACCGCCTTGTCGGCTCACATCAATACCTACAGTGCCTTTTGTCTCGTGCCACACCATTGTTCATTTTAGGAACGGCCTTGAGAGCGCCTCATAATACAATTATGCTAAACGAACGCGAATCGATGTAGAAAGTTTGTGCAAGTGCTGGCTTATCATTGATTTACTGTTACATATACCTATGTTACTTGCATGTAGCATGGTAGGTAGAACGAGTTTCGTTTTAAAACACTCCGCTGTCCACTTTCTGTCGAATTCTACGAGGCATTGCGTGCTTAGTGGCTCAACTCAACGCCGCCCTATGCCGTGACTCCAGAGCGAAGAAATGGAAATATTATTATATAATAATTCATTCTGCCGAGTGAAAATCGAATCCACAAGTCGCCTTTACAGACACACGCTTGTGCTACTACGCCACGGTGGTCTCTCAATTCAAACTGAACGAATACAGCAATATAAATAAAAAAAAAACGTCTGTTGCTTATTCACATATCATAACCCAATACTAGGAAAAGAAAAAAGTCACTTGAACTTTCTTCACACAGCTCTATTCAAAGAGTGCCAACCTACCTACCTACTTTGTTAGATTTATTATAACATTCAAATATAAGTAATTGTAATTAAGTTTGTAATTACAGTTATTATCGTAGATAATATACGAATATCTTTCATGAAAACATTTCATCCTCTATGACGTCCGGACTCACCGTACATCTTGCCCTCGTCCGAGAGGATGATCTTGCGTCGGCCGCACGGCGGGTATATCGCGAGCGCCTCCTGGAAGCTCTGCTCGATGTCCGGCGACCATACGCCCTCCGCGTCCGCTGCTGACATATCCTAAAAAATATATATATTTTTTATAAAAACTAAAAAAATGCAATAAATTAAATAAGAGGCCTTCGTGGCGCTGTGGCGTAAACGCGTCGGTTGAGGTTTGGATCCCCACTCGGGGGAATGAAATAATTAATATTTTCATTTGTTCGCTCTGGTGACGAGGCAAAGGGCGGTGTTGAGTTTCGCCACTAAACACGCAATGCCTCCAGAATTTAGGGGAAAGTGCGGAACTGAGTGTCTGAACACTAGGTTCCCAGGTTCCGTCTGCCTACTTTCCAATGTGGGGGATATAGCGTGAAGCTAAAAATAATGATTAAACACGAATTAAACGCCGATTGACATCTTAAAGATCATTTGTTAAAGTTCCATTATGATAATAAATCAATTACTTATTAATACAATTGATTTATTATCCACCTTTATTGCAAATACAGAGTATTTTAAATATATACTAGCTTTGGAATTTCTGAAGTAACATTAAGGGTTGAAATGTACATAGACAGGGTTCACCACTGCGGGCCTTGAAATTTGATCTTAGTATATTAACTCAATAATAAAATAAATATCAATTGGCAGCTGTACGGGCTAAATAAATTACAAGTTTTAATTGTGAGGCCCGCGAGATCGCTTCTTGTTATTCGGCTTTGTTTTTATAAGTATTAATTCAATGTACATTTGTTGTTCTCATGTACACATTCAACAGCTATCTAAAATCAGCTTCACGCTGTATCCCGCACACAGCAGGGTAGGCAGAGGAAACCTAGTGTTAGGACACTCTGTTCCCCACTTTCTGCCGAATTCGGCGCTTTGGCTCGACCCCAGAGCGAAGAAATGGAAATATAAATTTATGTAAATATTTCATTTTCTCGAGTGGGCATCGAACCCACAACCAGTCGGTTTTACAGTTACACTTTGTGCCCCTGCGCCACGCCACGCCACATATTATATCTTTCTATCTGTCATCTCAACTCTACTTTGAAATAATTCTATAACAAATTCATTTATCAATTGAGGCCAGTTGTGTGGCGCAGCGGCACGAAGTGTGACTGCAAAACCGACTGGTTGTGGGTTCGATCCCCACTCGAGGAGATGAAATATTTACTTAAATTTATATTTCCATTTTCTTCGCTCTGGTGTCGAGGTTAAGCGCGGCGTTGAGTTCTGCCACTCAACACGCAATGCCTCCAGAACTCGGCAGAAAGTGGGGAACGGAGTGTCTTAACACTAGGTTCCCTCTGCCTACCCTGTGTGCGGGATACAGCGTGAAGCTGATTTTTTTATTTTAATTTTTAAAATTTTTATAAATTTAAAAGAAAACTAAATAATATTAACAAATTATATTTACGTCGACGGTACACTAAAGTAGGTTATGTTCCTTTACATATTTAATAGTAACTTCGTAAAATAACCATAAAGAGTTGTAGTACATTTGGTTCTGTATTATTAAGTTATATATATAGTTAAGTAATGACTTATAAAATATACAGGTAATAATCAATATGTTTATTGGTGTTTAAGTGATAGTTTAAAAATTTATACGTTTAAAACATGAATTGCTCCAATTTTCATATAAAACAAGTATTGCACGTACTCTTATATGAACCGGTAAGTACCCAGGTTACCTCATATGGATATGTTGAGTAAAAATATACTTGCATTTGTGGGTATACACATATTAATGGCAATTAACTTAAATATAAATACTACTACCGTATAAAAATGAAATTGGGTAATGTCTTTTAACATCAACGAGCAAAACAAAAATATCGACATTGTTTAATTTGTAATGAAGCTTTAATTTCTTAACGATATAAAATTCTTTTATTTAAAAATAATAAACAAGTTGACATATTGTAGGTTACTTTATCGTAATTCCATCTTAACATATATCAAATGATAGCAAAACTAATATTTTAATTAAAAATAATAAAGAAATCCTTTCAAAATTCAGGTTTTATTATTTTCTGCAAAGTATTCAAACGATAATTTCAATAAACCATTTCAACCAAAGCGATAGGTGAATCAGAAGGATATTTTTAAATACACAGTACGCGTCATCCAAAAATATAGTTTTACGTGTGGATTTATTGCCCTTACCCGCTGAAATGCACTATTGCGAAACAAAACGAGCATCATAATAGTATATCGGTTTATCAGAAGTCATATTGCATTTTAACATCTGTGTGAACGTAAAAGGTATACATAATAATATTATAAATTTTCCGTTTGTATAATTTTTCTTTCAAATATAAACTTCACCAGACTCACTTCTCCCTAAAATACAGGTTTGTTCCTAGTTTAGGGGGTAGGGAACCATCTTATTTTGTGTATCATGTACAAACCTCTTTCATGTAACGTTTTATTGTCTTTGTAATTACTTTTTTTTGAAGAAATAAAGATTATTATTATTATTATTATATATGCTTTTAGCGTTCACACAGATGTTGGTATCATGACCAGATGAAAAATGCCCAATATCTGTGAAAAAAATCTCTATATATATAAATATGGGCAAAACAATATACCTACCACGATTCTACTATCCGAATTGAATCGTAAAATAAAATATCAAAATCCAATTAGACCAAGAAACCGAAAACGGAAAAGATGCGTCATTTAAATTAATAGTGCCGGTTCTAGTCTCGAGGAGAAGAAAACAAAAATAACACCGTTCGGCACCGGCGCGAATCGGGCGGGCGTTAGACGAAAACATTGTGAATCACTCGCTCACTGGAACTGCCTCTTTATTTTCTTAAACGCTAATATTTGTACGTTAAACACAGCGTGGCATCGACTCTGTGTTCATACTTCATATGTACTTAACAAGGTTGTTGAAAAAAAGTTTTCTCTGCATGAGGTGAAAGCTCGATGTCGGTACGAGTCGTGCCAAAGTTTTGAAAGTTTATATTGCATGTGAAGCTTTAAAGTAAAACATACTTTATCACCATTTTATATTCCATAATTTTTATATCATGTGTTTATTGTTCAATGTCGACAATTATCAATAATTTAAATAAGCTTGTTCTTAATTGTTACCTTTTTTTTATTTTATATTTTCAATATAAAACACCAACTTATAAGCCGACTAAATTATCTTATAAAAATATCTTTGTTCTCTTTATAGAATCATATGTGTTTTTTAGCTTCAAACCTTTGCGATTGATTTGTTTAAGGTAAATAGTAACAAAAAAAGCATTTATAAACTAATTACATACTAAAAAAATATAAAAAAACAATACCTTTTCATCGTCACTAGCTTCACCGACATCTAAGTGCTTGGCGTCGGCGCCGCCCGAGCCGTTGGTGTCGGGCGCGCCGGCCGCCGCGCTCCACGGAGACGCAATGGTGCCGGCTGCGAGCGCGCCGCTCGCTGGAACAAACAAATATTACTATTATAGTTAATAGTTATTATTTTAAAGTCGATCTAGAGATTTAGCATCTATCTTATATTGTTTTTGTTACTGTGTGTGTGACAGACGTCACTGAAGAAACATCTCTCATCATCACTTGTATCCCGCATACAACAGGGCAGGCAGAGGTGTGTTACGACACTCCATTCCCCATTTCCTGGCGAATTCTGGTGTCATTGCGTATTGAGTTGAGGAACTCAACGCCGCGCTTTGTCTCGTCACCAGAGCGAAGAAATAAAAATATTAAATATTTCATTTTAATCGAGTGGGAATCGAACCCGCAGCCTGTCGTGTTATCCTTTAACACGATTTTTAATCAATAATAAGCATTTTTTTCAATAATATAATCTCAATAAAGTTATAAACATCGGTTGGCAAGAAATAGACATGATGATTGTATGACACATGCAATGAAGAATAATAACTTTCAGTGTCCACAATCCACTACATTACGTTTAACGTATTATGAGCACAAGTGTATCTTAAATGAATAATTTTGTTTCTAAGAACCTACAGTGTGTAAACTATACCTACACGAAAATAATGTGACAGGAAAAGTATATTTATTAAGAGTTGTTTATTATTTTATAAGATATTCGTTATACTTCTAAATAAATATATTTAAAGTGGGATTTTAGATTACTTACAAGAAAAAAAAAACTGTTTACAATTTACATAATTATTAATTTGTTTCATTTTTTAGTTAAGGTCGGTCGTGGCGCAGTGGTACGAGGTGTGACTGCAAAATCGACTGGTTGTGGGTTCGATCCCCACTCGAGGAGATGAAACATTTACTTAAATTTATATTTCCATTTCTTCGCTCTGGCGTCGAGGTTAAGCGCGGCGTTGAGTTCTGCCACTCAACACGCAATGCCTCCAGAATTCGGCAGAAAGTGGGGAACGGAGTGTCTTAACACTAGGTTCCCTCTGCCTACCCTGCTGTGTGCGGGATACAGCGTGAAGCTAATTTAATTTTTTTTTTTATTTTTTAGTTAATATTTGTTCATATTATATTGACAAATCTATCATTACAACTTACTTTAAATTTATTGCAGGCTAATATTTAAGGTTTAGATTTTTTTAACAATCAATCTGTACTTTAACAAAATGCAATTAAAAATTATATAAAACTACAAATCCAACTTAAAACATTTTAAATACAAACAAATATTACATCAACTATGAGAAAGACGAAAGAAAACACCATATTACCGTCATGAGCCATACGGACAAACATAAAAAAAAGAGACTATAAAATAAGAGTAATTTAGTAGCATCATATGAATGATCTGGTGCTGTACTCTGACGTCACACGGTGTTTGCTTACAAATACATACAGACGCGCGCCTTGTAAACTTCCAATCGTATTGTGGCTTTGCACTAATACACTAATGTAAGCAAAAACAAGATTTACAGCTGTGCTTCGTGTATAGCAACGGTTTTGTATGTCTTGTACTATTAATAAACCGTTTTAGAGTATGAATTGTTTTGGTTTTACTAATATTACCTTATGTAACTTTTAAATATTGTTGTTTATTTTCTGATCGTATGCTAATATAAGCTTTTGTTCCATGTGTAGATATAATATATTTTTTTAATAAATTTCGTCGCTTGTCAAATACGTCTTGGCGCAGTGGGACAGTGTTTGTTGCACGACAATTGGGAGGTGATCCTCATTCGAAGGATTATATTGCGACATTCAACACACAATGTCTCGAAAATTAGGCGGAAAGTGACGGATGGATTGTCTTAATTTTAGGTTCCCTGTGCCTATCCTGTTGTGAGATCCTGTATCTTCTACTTGTAGCTTTGTTTTATATTTACAACTGACGTTTAAAAATAACTTAATTTTAATTAAATTAAAATTATACCAGTACATAAATTAAAGTGTTTATAGTATTTGCAATGCTTATAACGGATCGCTGATTGCTATAACAACATCTACTACGTAAGACATAGGCCGTGAAGTTGCCTCTTTCACATTTCTTATTATTGAGGTTAACTTGAATTAATGAAAACTATTTATAGTATAGGTACCCTTGACATAATTGTTAACGACATATCTCGAGAACTTAATTATAAAGCATTACGTAAATAAATGCCACTTCTAAAAGTAAATGTTTAGTAAACATTGTCAATTCATAATAAATTGTAGAAGAGAATCTAAAAACAGATTTTTTCTTTTAAGAAACAAAATTATGAAAAATTTTGGTCTTACAAAACAATATCTTAACAAACATGTGAGAACAAGAAAAACCCAAACCGTTCAAATTCGCATTTCATAATAGCTAAGCTTTGTTCGAGACGCGAGAGCGGGGGTCGTAGGCATTCTCGAAATTTTCATATTTACCGTTAGAAATATGCAGGTACGAACGCAACAATATAAATATAATATCAAAAACGGAGAATTTTGTTATGAAGATCCGCTCGAGGAGAGTAAAAGTATGCGCCGCCCGCCTTCCAGCGTGTCCCCGTGCCGGCGCTACTCAATAAATATACTTTACCTCCTTACTTTTCTAAAGAAATATTTCTTAATCTGTCGTAGCTAACTCTGGAATTTTAAGGTATTTTCTTTTTGTTCATATATACATATTTACAACTATATTTTGTCTTTTGATGATATGACATTGTATCCGTTGAAAAGCATCGTTAGCTGTATAATATGCGTAATATTGTTTATGAACTATATATTTTTAATATGTCATTCTATATATATACGTTTCTTAAACGGTTTATTTTTTTGAGGTCAGTCCTGGCGCAGCGGCACTGACTGACTGACGACTGACGTGACTGTAAAACCGACTGGTTGTGGGTTCGATCCCCACCCGAGGACAAATATTAAATATTTACTTAAATTTATATTTCAATTTCTTCGCTCTGGTGTCGAGGCTAAGCGCGGCGTTGAGTTCTGCCACTCAACACGCAATGCTTGCAGAATTCGGCAGAAAGTGGGGAACGGAGTGTCTTAACACTAGGTTCCCTCTGCCTACCCTGCTGTGTGCGGGATACAGCGTGAAGCTGATTTAATTTAAGCAGTTTAATTTTACTACAATCATATGAAACATAATATTATAAAAAAAAAATTAAATCAGCTTCACACTGTATCCCGCAAAGCTGGGTAGGCAGAGGGAACCTAGCGTAAAGACACTCCGTTCTCCACTATAACATTACAGTTCATTCAAAACAATACCATTCACTTAAAACTTGTCATACACTCTATAACATGAAGTATAGATATATTTATCAATATTTTATAGCAATATTAGAACACCAAATTTAATATCACCGATAAACTAGCAATTAATCCACACACATATCAAACGAGGATCTTCAATTAGCACAATTCACATTAATACGAGGCGACATTAAACCAGTGGCGGTCGGGGGCTGACAAAGGGCTGTGGACGTGCAATAATTAAAATAATAAAGCATCGTCGGGGCCCCGGCCCCTTTGTGATATGACAAGTGTCCGCAATAAGGGCCCGGCATGCGGGGGCCGGAGATCGACGTACGTTTTGGTTCAGAATTTGAAATATTTCAATGTCTATCAGTGGCTATGAAAGTGTTAAGTAACCTTTGGGATTCCACGTGAAATATGTACTTTCAGTAGAATTTTGTTGTGATATCGAAATCACATGCTTTATTCGATTTAAAGGTTTATTCATTGAGGTTGAGTAATATTTGACAATGTTAAAGAGGAATATCCATAAACCAATGTTGGCAAAACTTTATTTATTACTCATACAAGGTAAAGACGTAATGTAAGAAAATAATGTATTATGTCAGTAACATTTGTGAGTTAATGTTTGCAGTTTTAGTGTCAAATGTACCTACATGTTGGAACACAATTACTATGAATAATATAGTGAGGCCAGTCGTGGCGCAGGGGCACAAAGTAGGACAGTAAACGCGACTGGTTGTAGGTTCGATACCCACTCGAGAAAATGAAATATTTATTTAAAATTTATATTTCCATTTCTTCGCTCTATTGTCGAGGCAAAGCAAGGCGTTGAGTTCCGCCACTCTAAAAGCAATGCCTCCAGAATTTGGCGGAAGTGGAGAGCGGAGTGTCTTAACACTAGAACCCCTCTGCCTACTCTGTGTACGGGATACAGCGTAAAGCTAAAAAAAAAGGAGAAAAATATAGTACAAGCCAACGCATGGCTCATAACACTGGATTACATTAATAACTTACACCAATATAATATATGTTGTAGTTAATAAAAAATATTTTAAGCCGATTTATTCACTTTACATTATAACGTAAAATATTCTACTTTCATGTAATTCATGTTACATTTTATCATTAATTAAAAACTCAATAAAGTAGACCAGTAGAGCTGACACTATAGATCTTTATTTAGTATGATTTTTCAGCTTCAGCATCACGCTGTATCCCCACACGTAACAGGGGTAGGCAGATGGACCCTAGTGTTAGGACACTCCGCTCTCGATTTCCGCCGAATCCTGGAGACATTGCGTGTTGACTGGCGGAACTCAACGCCGCACTTTGCGTCGAAACCAGAGCGAAGAAATGAAAATATTAAATAATATTTTTTTTTCCGAGTGGGAATTAATCCACAACCTGTCACCTTTACTCACACTCTTGTGCCCCTGCTCTACGACTGGCCCCTTGATAAAGAAAATGAGTATCTATTAAAAAAATATATATTACACATTGAACTTATAACATGCCACTACAAAAGTAATTAATATGGTAATGTTTTTTTCACAAAATTTAATTGAAAAAAAAATTACGTGTTGTCCTTAACTGAAACAAGGCTAGAAGTAGCACGCGATCCCTGAAACAGGAATGCATTTAATACCGGCGGCGGAATAATTCCAGTAATTTAGTAGCGTTTACACCGTATCGCGTGTACCTACCTACCTACCGGGTAATAGAAGAGAGCTTTTTCACAGCTACCCCGTTTTCGTTGTAAATGTACTGTGCTTTCTGTGTATTGTCAAAAGGTGTTTTACCTCGCGTATTATATGTACATACAAACATTTTGTACGTGTTTTAATGATAGGTAAGAGAGCTCAAAAGAAAATCATTACCACATTAAAATTATTTTGTTCTTGTTTTCGAACTTATAAGTGTTCGGTTTTCGTTTATAAAAATAAAACGATAACATTAGTTATCGTTTTAGACAAACATAAATTTATAAAAATGAAAGTCTTAATATAATATAATAATGTCTTAATTTCACGAAAGTTGATAATGTCTTAAATTCGCGTTTGTTCCTTATTTTTATACAGTCTATGAAACAGTAGATATACTGTATGTATCACAATTCTGATAAGTACATTTATATATAATCATAATAAATAAAATTAGGCAAAAGAGGTATAGACCGTAGCGTTTGGCGCTCCGTTCTCTTTGACTACCCCACCATACAGATGCGAGATACAGCGTGAAGCTAGAATAGAATAGAATTGAATAAACAAACCTATTAAATCGCAATATGTTCAAGCAAGACAATATTAATTTAAAGCAATTTAATTAAAATATTTCGTTGGCAATGAGAAAATTAAGTATAAAATTGTATTTATCTTAATTAAAAAATTATCTCCCAATCATCATAATATTGAAAACAAAATATAAAACCTTTAATTATGAACTTGAACACACATACGTCAATCGAATGTAAAAATTTTAATAAAAACCACACAAAAGACAGCGCGATCAACCGGCGAGCATCGTCCATCTGCAAATTGGTGAAACGAGCAATAAAATAAAGAGAGGGAAAATAGAGAAATAATTTCCGTGTCGGGCGGGGTAGTGGGGGGGTTGGGGGGTAGTGGGCGGCCACCTGTGCGCGACGGCGAGGGTTGCGCGCCAAAGTATGTTAATTAATTTTCGGTTGACCGTCCACCGCTCGAATCACCCGCTCGTGCGGTTTGCGTACATTTTCATGTAACAAAGGGCCCCGGCCGGTTAGCGTTCTCAATAACTCCACTTTTTAATGAGCGACATACCGATTTTTGGTTTGTGCACGAAAATTGCGTAATTATAGAGGTTTCGTCTCTATAAACAGCTATGTAAATGTGATACGGAATTGTGGCTGGAGAGTTCTGATGATTTAAAAAATGGAACATCACAACCGTATAACAAGAAAAAAATAAAGAAAAACGAAACTACCCGCCAAGTACATATTACAAGGGTTGATAAAACACAAATCAATGATTCGTGATTCAATTCACGACCCTAACTAAATTAATTATTCAAAAGCTTCAACCCGTCAGTCTGTTTCATAATAGTCGATTCAACCCGATTTTATTGGTACACGCGAGCGTATAGTATGGAACAGCGGTGAAAATCGATATTGACAGAGGACGCTGACGATGTTTATCTGCTGGTGTAAATGTTTATTAAGGGGACGGGACGTGCGCTCGTGCGGTGCCCGGGGAGCGCCACGTGGTGCGTGCAGCGCGCACGTAGTCGCCTCCACCACAGAATGTAGCAACGTGCCTTCACATCATTGCAGGCACTCAACCTACGTCAGCAAGTACTCCGCACAATACACCTCCGAGCTAACCGCTCAGTTTGCTACAATTTGTCACGAGAACAGTCGAGGTTGATAATAATATTAGCAATTCTTCAAAAATATTCTCCAATTTTTATAAATAAAAATGATCATGTAACGCAACGGTTATGGGTTCGATCTCCACTCGAGGGGATTAATTATTATTTATTAATATTTTTATTTCTTTGCTCTGGCACCAAAGCAAAAGCTTGACGTTGAGTTCCGACTCTCAACACGCAATGCCTCAAAAATTCCGCCGAAATTGGGGGGAGTGTCAAAACACTAAGTTTTCCGTCCGCCTACCCTGCTGTATGCGGGATACAGATACAAAAAGTTAAGCAGTTAATGAGCCATTTGAGAAACATGATCGTCACTTTCGGCTTCGTTTTAGTCGGATCTTTTTTTGTTTCTAATACGAAGTAAGCGCGTCGACAAAGATAATCATGGGAGCGCACCACTGAGTCACACATAGACCACTGCCAAGTGAGCGCGATGCCAACAGTAGAGTCGTATCTGTATGTGGCAGCCACGCAAGTTACCACTTTAAATACAGTTAGCGGAAGATCATATCTAAACATTAATAGCTAAACATAGAATTTAATGATTCATCGGTCGATTTGCCAGCTGCGAAAGAAGACTCAGATTGCAGTGTTCTCGGCGTATATCGCAGCTCGCCTTACAAAATGAAACGTAACAAAAACAACAGTATGCTTGTGTATTTTTCTTTCAATCTGGTCAGTGTGTTTTATAATTTTTTATTTAACTCTTTTTTTTTAAATATATCTATATGTTTTTTTGGATATAAAAGATATGATTTTTTCGTAATATTAATATAAATTTTTAATTTATTATTAAAATTAAAAATATATACATAAATTGTATTTAGAAACAAACTGATTCTACAGTTAAATGGGAGGTAATGTTGTTAAATGAAAGGAAAACTTCATATATGATAAGACAGCTGATAAAACAGCCAGACTCATATTTCAATGACGTTAGAAATATTAACTCGGTACCTGTACCTAGGCGTTTTCAACATATTATAGAACTATAAAAATTAAGAGATTTGGTATTATTTTATATTATTTTTTAGATTAAAAATACACTAATGTAAGCCATAGTCGTGATATAATGACGCGTTTAATTCGCAGAGCATGCAATGTGATCGATATCGTCAGTACATAAGGACTTGTAATACTGATGCATTAATAATTTCAAAAACGAATGAATATGTAAACAACACAAGATAGTTTGCAAATAAAAATCTATTTATAAGTTAAACTGAATAGCAATTATTGTTGGTTTATTAAAAAGTTAAAGAAGTATCCATTTGGCATCTTCAATGACTAAATGTTTAGCATATACATAAAGTGAAGGTGTAGCCTTAATTCTTGGTAAGGCTTAGGTAAGTAGAGGCAATCTGGGAACCTAGGGTTAAGACACCCAGCTCCCATTAAGACACTTTCTGCTGAATTCTGGAAGCATTGCGTGTCGAGTTGCGGAACTCAACGCCGCGCTTTGCCTTGTTCCCTGGTGGGAATCGAACCTACAACTATCGCGTTAACAGTCGAACACCTATTCCCCTGAGCCACGCCGACGGCCTCTCACACGGAATGTCCCCAATAAATTAATTGTGCCACCAACCAGCAAAGACGATATTAAACTGGAAGCAATATCTAATATAGATGGCGTGGCAACAAAAGATACTTATGAAATTAAGGCGATAAATCAGCGGCGAGCGGGCCCGGCCATGAATGAGCGCAGGAACAACGGCTTATATGTAAATAATGTCGTACGCCGACGCCCGCGGCCGCTCCGCCGAATATAAATCTATATAGTACAGCATTATATGCGACAAGTGATGGATGTGATAATTGGATCGGTAATCATGGTGCTTGAATTGTAATGGACACGTCTACTGTAAACGGGTTTAACGAACTGAAAGTTTTTTTTATTATAGCTGCGAAAGCGCGGTGTTGAGTTCCGCCACTGAACACACAATGCCTTTAAAATTCGGCGAAAAGTGAGAAATGGGGCGTCTTAACACTACGTTCTCTCTACCTACCTAGCTAGGTGTAGAATGTAGATACAGCGTGAAGCCAAAAACAATGTAATCTTAGTCAAATTCTAGTATTGTTATCTTACATCGTAGTTTTTTTATGGTGTGCTCACATAGTATAAAATATAATTCTACGTAAACGCATTAGGTACCTATATGTTAAAATTTTCGCAAAACTGTGTATAAAGATAGTGGTGCAAGCAGTAGGCGTCAGCGCGAGACGTTAAATGAAGATAAAAGCCGGCGATAGGTGCGAGCCCACAACCCATAATGGCTGCCTCTGTTACACTACCAGATTACATAAATTTACATAAAACGTAGATAACGCTAGACCAATACACAATTAGCAAAAACAAAAATTCTATAAAACGAGGGTTCCTTAAAAAAATTGAGGTCTCGCGCTTTTTCTGAAATTCAAGCTTAACTTAGCCAGAGCTCTTTCATCTGTTGCCCCCCTTTAAGACTATTATTTAACCACAAATGTATAGTTTGTAGATAGATTTTGTCCTGAACTAGTACTACCTGTAGATGCTAGTTGCCAAATTTCATAATTCTAGATAAACTGGAAGTACCCTATTCATTGATTCCTCTCATAGCGTAGAACTACGCGTTTTAAGCTTTTTAAAAGTAAATGTCGAAATATTTTTTTTCTGGAAATCATGGGGCCGTAGATCTAACTATATGGTTTGAATTTCCAATCGATATCTCCAAGCGTTCCTGAGATAAAGGCTCTTGACAGACCGACAGAAAAACGGACGGACAACAAAGTGATCTTATAAGGATTCCTTTTCTTTTCCTTAAAAAGTACAACCCTATAAACATTAGTATACCACAGATAATGGGATGAAAAAATTAGTTACATCTGGATGTAACCTAAAAATGTGAAATATGTAAACAAACGCTCCATCTAAAACTATTAACATACTATATAAAGAGCTGACGTAACCGATTCGATAGGTGAGCAGACACACTACATTGGCTATGTAGGTCTAATGCATCTACGAGTGCATCTACAAACCGTAATTAAACTATGCAAGACTATATACACAGGGTAATTATCATGAATACATGTATGA
This sequence comes from Heliconius hermathena, assembly GCA_013403705.1. Taxonomy (NCBI): domain Eukaryota; kingdom Metazoa; phylum Arthropoda; class Insecta; order Lepidoptera; family Nymphalidae; genus Heliconius; species Heliconius hermathena. The sequence goes on from JAAIXJ010000251.1 coordinate 190,355, forward strand.
AACTAGATTATTCTCTCTTTTCTCCATTATGCATAATAACAATTGGAAATTAAAATTGTTTCCCCAATGATAAGAACAGAACTTTGACTATTAAAACTACATTTCCATGTTAAGTCCATTTAACTTGTAAGACATAGGATTTTTTCAATTTAACATATATCATACAATATTTAAAAATATTATGTACTAGTTTTTAATTTTCATGTCGTTACTTAAATGTTAAACAAATAATAATTCCTTAATATTCACCACATAAATATATATGGAAGAATTCCAAAAACTCGACCCATTGAATATTTGAAGTTTATTATTCCCTGACCGTCCGGACTTGGTTACGTGACCTGAACTCTTTTCTACTGGTTCAATATCACACGACTACGTCAAAAACAATGAATTCATGACCAACTTCCAGCTCGGTGCGTGAGCGGGGAGTCCACTGTGACCGCCGTCTGAATACAGAGTAACAGTACGGCTCGAACTTCGAAGAACATAAATTATTTATATCCTATTGGTGAATGTTGGTGCTTAACTTAAATCGTTGTACTTAGGCATATACTTGGTTGAATAAGTAATAGATCAATACAATGATGTTTGAAAAGTTCGTAAAATAAATACTTTTAATTATGCCTAGGAAAAAAAATCAATAAATTTAGTGAGTTAAAAAGATTTTTTTATATTTAATACTAAATTATGGCAAGACAGGCAAATATCTACATCAATTCCAAGATTCATAACATCATAATACATCATATCAAACAGGAGCGAGCACCTGCAGAAATTGAGATTATTACTAAGTTTGAAACATTGTAAACTAATTTTAACGAGACAATGTTACAATATACAGGCCCGTTTACGTAATATAGGGAATCTGTGTGCTTTAGTGGGATCCAAGGTGCGCTGATAATCGAATTAATTTCACTGCACCGAAGCCGGCGTTGCCGACAGAGGGTTTAACTTAGTTTATGACTATGCTAGCTACGCCCTGAGAGCAACAAGTTTGTTGCGAACGTCTTAAGTGCTTTGAAATCGGTTGAGCCATATAGAGCTGTTCGAGTGTAGAACGTTGTAGTTGCATACAGCTACCGAACAACGGGTAGCGTTTAGGTTGTAAGCGCCTATAATGTATATACGTAGTTATACTTGGACGCCTTTGAGCTGAGATTAGTATGGTCTTTGATCTAAACAAAAGTTATGTAACATTTTATAAAACCTGTTCACATTTTAGTTAGTTTTACTTTTACAGTTAACAAAGATTTTTTTAGCTTTATGCTGTATCTCGTATGTAGGAAGAGGGAGCATAGTGTTAAGAAACTCGAGGTAGCAGTGTTAAGAAACTCCGCTCCCCACTTTCTGCCGAATTCTGGAAGCATTGCGTGTTGAGAGTGGCGAAACTTAACGCCGCGCTTTGTCTCGACACCAGAGCCAAGAAATGAAAATATTAAATATTCAATTTCCTCCAGTGGAAATCGAACCCATAACCTTTAACGTTTACAATCACACGCCCTTACATCACGATTGGCCTCGATAAAAGATAAGATCTCAAGATAAAATTTAAAAAAAAGAATATATAAACTAATTGAACGTTATTAATTAAAAAAAAATGAATTTATCAATTAAACACAATATACATACAACAAGTCTCCGTGCCCATATAGGTTACTATTAAAAACACCCACGGAAACATGTCATAAAGGGTTATGGAGTGGAGCTATCGCAATTAGCGCCAACGGTCGAGGGCCAGCTGCGGAGACAATTGTCAATTCGCGGGGTTCAACGACCATCGTTCACTATTTATAACGTTAGTGGCTACGAATAGACAAGTTTTGTTTTTTTTATTAAGATTTGTGTTGTTGCTCGTTTGTTAGACAGCTTAAAGAACTGCAGCAAAAAAACAAAAGATGCTTTAGAAACAACGTTGTAGTTAATAAAAAGACTTTTTACTACAATTTTTTTTAATAAAGAGTTTTTTTAGTTTTTTTTTATTATTTGTTCATCACACAGCAATAAAAAGCTGTATTCTCTATTCTCTTCATATAAAATATTCGACCCGGTGCTAAAACTTACACACTAGGTATTCAAATTACCAATTTATTCTAAGTATAGATAAGAATGTTGATAAATATTTGATTTCTAATTAACATAGATAATTTTAAGAGCAACGGTCTTAAAATAAATGTTAATTTGATTTAAGTGTTTTTTGCGTGTATTTTTCAACGAGTTTCTTGCAAATAAAATTCTTATTACGTTTGGTTTAATAGGTAATTAAATCTGCGATATCTTTTTCATTACTAATTAGTAAATATGATAGCAAAGGCATAACAGCAAATACATAATAAAGATATAAACTTTTTTATTTCCGTCAGTGCACATTTCACTTGCACTAAAAGGTTTATTTGATTTGTGTGGATCTTTTTGTAAAGTCGTAAAACGATTTTCTAAATTGTATGTTTGTTTTAGCTTCACGCTGTATTCCGCTTGTTGAAGGGTAGGCAGAAATTTTAGAGGCATTGCGTATTGAATGGCGAAACTCAATGTTGCGCTTTGCCTGTATACCAGAGCGAAGAAATAAAAATATTAAATATTCCATCTTTTCTAGTTGGAATCGAACCCACAATCTGTCGCGTTCACACACTCTTGTGCCCCTGCGCCACGACTGAAACATATATTATGAACAATATGTCATGTACGGTGTAAATTGCAAATGTAGGTTCCACTCATAATATGCTATTAAGTTTATAACAAAGCATTAGCATCATGTTTTGGCGTGTTGCCGACAATGACGAAGAATAAGCCGCGATTAAGATTCTCACAGTAATTATAAGGTTGTACGTACATAAGTGTAATATTATTTCTCGTCGGTAATTGGATCGCAATGCGAGAACCTATGCGGAAGCACGGGGAGCCGTCTCTACTTACATTCTATGTCTTGTTCCGAGAACGCCATGGGAATACTATGTATGAAAGCGAACTCTTGCGCAGGAATCTCATTAAATGTGACTTATGTACAATTATAATTGAGACTTAACAGTTATTTTTGTTAAATTTCGTTTGAAAGTCTTACATTATACGCTTTTCTATTGTATTATATTAATTGAGGCTTCCGCATTTGGCGCTAAAAAGGACGGAAGACGAAAACTAAATACGGTAGATAAATAAATACTTAAAACGCCACACAGAAAATATTTCGATTGAAACGCCGCAGTTAAGTGAAAAAGTGGAAACAAAGGGAAGGCGCGACGCTATTTAGTATGCATTTGGAAAGGAGTGGAGGCGAGAGCAATAAGTTGAGTCTCCGATTTGCATAGATTGTGGCGACGTGCGGCGCGGCGGTGACGCGCTCACAATATAGCTAACGTGTCGGACATTTCTAGCTCCAAGTAGAACCAAGTAATCTAAACAAACAAACGCTTTGTTGTATAATATTATACTATATTGTTAAAAAATATTGTAAGACGCAGGGGTGCAAACGTGTAACTGTAAACGATACAGGTCGTGAGTTCATTTCCCACTCGAAGAAATGAAATATTTACAATTTTTATTCGCTTCGGTGTCGAGGCAAAGCGCGGCGTTGAGTTTCGCTACTCAACACGCAATGCTTCCAAAATTCTGTGTTAAATGAGAAACTGAAGGATCTTAATGGGAACGGAGTGTCTTCACACTAAGATCCCAGGTTCCCTCTGCTTACCCTGCTATACGCAGGATATAAAACAGCGTGAAGCTAAAAACAATGTAGCTTTATTTTGTTTATGCTTTTACTAAAAACTTTTAATGACTGCAGCTGTCAATGTGGAGAAGTGAATTATTTCTTCACATTTACCAATTCGATTATGACATCCATCAATATATTAAATACAATATATTAAAGCACTTTAAAAGCAATATGCGATTCACTAGTACTACATTCATTGCGTGGGAGGCGCGACTCTGCAACACCTGCACAATGTACCGACTGCGTAATACAAGTGGAAATAGAGCAATAAGGATATCGTGTCATCTTAACTGTTTGTTCAGTTTGTTTCGCTCTTACGACTACTATTAGACTGTTGCAATATAGGCCATGTTATTTAGATATATTTTTGGTTCTTTTTCTAATTTATTTTAATTGAATATGACTAATAGTAGAGATAGGTACCTTTTGGATGTTATAAAAAGTATTGGCAATATAATATTAGATAAAATTGTTAGATTTTTTTTAGTTATCTACTAAAATGATACCAGTATATTTATACTTTACAAAATTGCTTGATTGGCATGTTGGATATTGAGGAAGTCTCTACTTAAATGATTCCTCATATAATATAATCGACTATTATATTTAATAGTTTATTTACATTAATTTACAACATTCGCGATTCGTAAATATAAATATGGACATAAAACTATACAAAATAACCAAAAATAATAATGCCTAAATTCAAACACATTAACAAAAATAAACAAGCATCAACGATAGCCCACCAAAAAAGATAAATCATTACACGAACGAAAACAACTAATTAAAGAGCAATCCTAGACCAAAACCCATTTGAGCGGCGGTAGTTCACAATGAGCTTAGTCAAGGAGGCTGCTTGTTTAAATTGCTCTCGTTTACCGCAGCGACGGCGTAAGCGCGCACAAAATGTTGCCACCGACGATTAGTAGAATTCCTCATATAAATGCTAAAAAACAAGGATGTTGCCACATGTATGCAGTCTTGATTCGCCATATACGACCGCGCCTAGCCTGACGCATCCAGCCTATTGAGGTAATGCTCTTTTTATGTTGGTAACTTTTTAATTACTAGGTTTTATTGTTTATCCTTATTTAGTTTTAATGTTTACTATTGAACGCGTAAATAAAAAAATATATCACTTGCATTTTTTTTATCAATAGATAATAGAAATATAGATTTTCTAATTCGTTTTCTTTCATCTTATAGAATATACACTTCAATATCTTTTACATTGTAACGTAATAAATACACAACAACGAACAAGGAAAAGCAAGGTCAATCCGTCATAACTTAGTTAATAACTTCAATACTAACGCACACATAATAAAGTTCATACAATATAAATAAATATAATAAGAATAATAATAAAAAAAACTACTCAACACAACATAAAGTATCCGATATAAATTGCTTTATAGTAATTTAAGCATTACGCAATAGTAATGCAACAAACAGACAAAGTGTAGGTAATTAGAAAATAAGCGGTTGTCGCGATCGCGGTTGCGAAATCGGCGTCACTATGCGGGCCGTTGTGGCTGTAGCGAGGAGCTGTCATGTTTGCATAACTAGATAATCCATTATCGCCGGTTAATTTATGGTATTTTTGCAAATTCTGCACTATGAACACACAATTTCACATCACTAGTTGGTAATTTTGCTTCCGGGATGATTTGGATTTTAATGTTATCTATCCTTAAAGGCTTTGTAAATAGCATCGTGCGTTTGGTATAGTTGTGTGTAACACACTTGTGCCTCTGTGCCACGACTGGCCTCGAGCAATAAGCTAAACGGAAGAAAAGTTCAGAAAACAGAAACGAGATGATTTTACACTATAATCGTTTGGCCTAAATAATGTACCTAATTAATTTTTTTTCAGCTTCACGCTGTATCCCGCACACAGCAGGGTAGGCAGAGGGAACCTAGTGTTAAGATACTCCATTCCCCACTTTCTGCCGAATACTGGAGGCATTGCGTGTTAAGTGGCAGAACTCAACGCCGTGCTTAGCCTCGACACCAGAGCGAAGAAATGGAAATATTAATTTAAGTAAATAATTAATATTATATTATTTGTAAAACATATATTTTGCTTTTTGAGAACGATAATGGTGGAGAAGCATCGATGTGAATATCAATATTGCTATTCCTTTCGATGTAACGTAAACAGTTGTATGTACTCAAACTCGCCATAGTAAATAACGTAAGCGTCGTATGACTGGTTTTCAGTCTCTTTGTTTAATCTTATTGTGTTTACGTCAGTGAAANATATATATATAACCTACACTAATCATTTTAATTTAAATAATTGGACATGTAGTATGTCGATAAAATAATTAAGTAATATGTTAATATCATATAATCACAGGATATCATATAATTATATCAGCCACAACAACCTAACGACGAGACCTTATGTGGCATGTTTCTACTGTTGCCATTCTTGTTTAGAATAGGTTAGAAGTGAGTATATATCGAATAGTAGACATTAGAAAAAAAAACCTGGTGAAGTGGTATGTTAAGTTTTACTATTACATTTAGGTACTTTCAGAATTATTTTGTGCATTCATTGAAGAATTCAATTATAATACTCTCTAACCCAGTGAACTGCAAGAAGTATATCCACGTATCGTATACGTATCGTATAGTATCAAGAAGATAATGAAAAAAGCAATCAAATCAGCTTCACGCTGTATCCCGCACACAGCAAGGTAGGCAGAGGGTATCTAGTGTCAAAACACTCACTTTCTCAGTCGGTTTTACATTCACACTTTGTGCCCCTGCGCCACGACTGGCCTCAAATAGCAATCAATTTTGGATAATGTACATTTGGATAATTTAAAATTGACAACACATTTCATTTAAACAAAACACAAAAGCAAGTCACGCGTGATGCGGAGATGGCGTCACATTGTGGTAACATTGACGTATATATTATGTACACAGGTAACGTTTTTAAGATGTCAGTACTATCTAGCTTGGCACCTAGTGTTCGTGCAATAAAAGCCAAGTTATGTCAAAATAACGAATTGCTTAATTGTTCAAATTTATTTTTTTAATTTCACGTTGTATTCCGCACACAGCAGCAACAGAGGAAACCCAGTGTTAAGACATTTTTATCCACATTTTCCATCGCATTTTTAAGGGATTGCGTGTTAAGTGGCGGATCTCAACGCCGCGTTTTGCCTCGACACCAGAGCGAAGAAATAAAAATATTTTAAAAAACAATCAGCTTCACGCTATATCCCGCACACAGCAGGGTAGGCAGAGGGAATCTAGTGTAAGACACTCCGTTCCCCACTTTCTGCCGAATTCTGTAGGCATTGCGTGTTAAGTGGCAGAACTCAACGCTGCGATTTGCCTCCACATCAGAGCGAAGAAATGGAAATATAAATTTAAGTAAATATTTTATCTCCTCGAGTGGGGATCGAACCCACAACCAGTCGGTTTTACAGTCACACTTTACGCCGATGCGCCACAAGTAGCCTTTATCTCCTCTCCTCTGGAATATTAAATATTTAAATTTCCTCGAGTGGGAACCGAACCCATAACCTGTCTTGTACAGTCACACACTTGTACCCCTGCGCCACTGTAACTGTATAATTAGGTACATATTTTACGAAAAAAAAATAGCTACAATTGGTGTAAGCAGCTAATTAAGTTTACTGTGTACTAAGAAATAATTACGAACGGCAAATAATAATAACGGTGGCCATGACAAGGAAAAAATATACCGGTTTTCTTAATAACAAAAAAAAATCGAAAACGCCTTTAAATTCAACAATAGCAGGTGTCGCCTCTCGTCTCGTATATTTATAGAAACACAAAAAAATATAATGCCTTATCAAGAATAAATACGAATCTTTATATGCTTTCACTGAATGATTGTGAATAATTGCTCAATATCATTATATTATATATACATAGATCGTTGAAATAACGCCTATTGACATAAAAAAATATCAGATTTATTAATTTTAACAAGCAAATGTCAAAACAATTAAAGTACCTAATAATGAAGAGGCCAGTCGTGGCGCAGCGGCACGAGGTGTGACTGTAAAACCGACTGTTTGTGGGTTCGATCCCCACTCCAGGAGATGAAATATTTACTTAAATTTATATTTCCATTTCTTCGCTCAGATGTCGAGGTTAAGCGCGGCGTTGAGTTCTGCCACTCAACACGCAATGCCTCCAGAATTCAGCAGAAAGTGGGGAACGGAGTGTCTTAACACTAGGTTCCCTCTACCTACCCTGCTGTGTGCGGGATACAGCGTGAAGCTGATATTGATATAAATGAAGAAAAAAAAAACATTAAAATGACATTTTTAAAACAAAAAACAACATAGAATATGTTAAAGAAATCAAGTTTGTCATTTTTCCGTCCGATCGGCGGCGTGTAACAGTAGTTCGGTCACGGGCAGTGTGCCAACCGCCAACTGCCACACTTCCGCACGACGTCGCCCGACCACTTGTCATTCGGCTAATAATAATTGAGGGTTCTCAACTGAACCGCGGTGGCCTACGGGTGCCTCTTATCTCACTCGTGTATACTGCATATTGGCAAAAATTATTGTACAACAACAAAAACAAAACGTAATGCTCAGAAACTTGGCAACTTTACATCTATCTACTTACTATATCTATTACGTTTTTATATGTATTCAGCTTCACGCTGTATCCCGCACACAGCAGGGTAGGCCGAAAGAACCTAGTGTTAAGACACTCCGCTCCCCACTTTCTAGCGAATTCTGGAGGCATTGCGTGTTGAGTGGCAGAACTCAACGCCGCACTTAGCCTCGACACCAGAACGAAGAAAGGGAAATATAAATTTAAGTAAAGATTTCATCTCCTCGAGTGGCGATCGAACCCACAACCAGTTGATTTTACAGTCACATTATGTGCCGCTGCGCCACGGCTGGCCTCAAATTATATGTATATGTCTTATATTTCGAATTAAGGTCATATTTTAAAAGGTAAGCACCGAATTTATCTATAACTTTGTAAATAACAAAACTTTAAAAACTGATTTATCAATTTTACTGTATTATGAATATGCAATAAAATTCAATGTATGGAAAAAGTTTGTTTTGAGACAAGACTACAATGTACGGTGTAATTACAACAACTTTCGATTCATATATAAAAGTAGATAGCATGCAACAGTAAATGAAGTCATTGGGGAGCATCGTCAAGAGAAGTAGGCCAAATCGATCACGCGGCGATTGGTTTTTTGTTGGAGTAAAGGATCGTTAAAAGTGCCTACTTGATCTTTAACCTCCGAAAGAATTGCTCTCCGTGTGTACAATATATAAAACTATTAAATAAAAAAATACATAAAATAGATCAGCTTCACGGATTTGCGAGATACAGATCCCGCATACAGCAGAGTAATGTTAAGACGGATTCCGTTCCCCAATTTCCACAGATTTCTTCGAGGCATTGCGTGTTGAGTGACGGAACTTAACGCCTGGATTGCCTTGTTGCTAGACCGAATAAATGTAAATATTAATAAATTATAATTCATTCTCTCGAGTAGGGATAGAACTCACAACAGCCGCGTTATGGTCACATCCTTGTGCTCCTCCGCCACGACGGCCTCATACAATTAAAAAATGTAAAACTATTACCAATACATATATAAAAATAAAATAAACATCCTGAATGAGTCAAATCTTAACAATAATAATGTGCAATTAAAATGCATAAACAATACCATCCGTATAAAATAAAAAATACTAAAAAAACTTACCTACAGTAAATGTAATGAAACGTTGAATAGCTACATTTAATGTGAGTATATATAATAATAGCAAATAAAAACCATTTTATTATTTTATAGCATCGTCACAATTGAATGATTTCTCAGCTTCACGCTGTATCACGCACACAGCAGGGTAGGCAGAGGGAACCTGGTGTTATTACACTCCGTTCCCCACTTTCTGCCAAATTCTGGAGGCATTGCGTGTTGAATGGCAGAACACAACGCCGTACTTAACCTCGACACTATTAGATATATAAATTTAAGTAAATATTTCATCTCCTCGAGTGGGGATTGAACCCACAACCAGTCAGTTTTACAGTCACACTTCGTGCCGCTGCGCCACGACTGGTCTCTCGGCCTAATGATTTCTCAAGATTTATACATAAAAAGAAATCTCTCAATGAAATTTGTCAACAAATAAAAATTTTATATACATTTCATGAAGCCACATATTATTTTATCAAGTGGTTCGCTTAGTGTATGCCAAAATTAATTAATGTATGCACGCGCGTTTTGCTCCACTTTATGAAGTGTTAATACCGGATGCAGTAACTTGGACGTGATACAAGATATTTCTGTGAATGTTTCATCACAAAAGTTATTGCTAACACTCGCTCCCCGCTCGTACTCCAAATTGAGATAATTCCTTATTTATTATCAGATTAAATTTAATTTAATTCAGCTTCACGTAACCCACACACAGCAGGGTATGCAGAGGGAACCTAGTGTTAAAACACTTCGATCCCCACATTCCGCCGAATTCTGAAGGCATTGCGTATTGAGTGGCGGAACTCAACGCCGCGATTGTCAAATTATCGCAACGGGCCCATCATCAGCTTGCCACGCCAAACGCTGCCATGTTCATGTGGTGTTAAAATCAATATGGTAGCATAACATCTATTATTCAAACTTTTGACACTTGTTAGCGTGTAAGACACTAAAGCGTGTTAAGCTTAGAGTACATGACGTAAGTACAAAGGGTGCAGGCGTCCAAGTTGTCAAACGAGAAGTTTTTATCGGGCGGCCTGTCGCCGTTGAATAGAAATGAGCCTTGAATAATGCATGTGAGCCTCCCTTTCCCCTTCACTCCTCCGTGCCGCCTTCCCTATACGAAACTGATTTGCCGCGCTACACCATCAACAACAGGTTCTTGTGATACCGTTTGTAGCCGACTTTAAAAGAGTATTAATATACGCTAATGCTTATAATAATATATTTTATGATTAAAATTCAATGTTATGATAACGGAATTTACACTAAAATGACATTTTAAAAATGGTAGCATTTAGCTCCTTATAGCGGTCAAATTCAATACAAAATTATAATAAAGGAGTGTTTACTGCTTCAATTATTAAAATATTTAAATTAGAGAAAATTGATTGTTTTTAACAAGTAGTTATAATTTATTAATCTATTTAATAATGGAAGATATATAATAATACAGAGATGCATTAATTACAATAAAATAAAATTATTACAAAATAATAATTATTTATTTACAAACAAAAAACTTCAAACTTAGTTATCTCGTTGTATTTTGTTTCAAAAACATTGTAAAAATTAATAATGTTTTTTTTTATTATAAATAATACATTTTATAATATATTTTATTTTAAATTTACGAGTCGTCAGTGAAAATTGAGTAATAAGATTGAGAATTATCGTGACAAAAAAAAGGAAAACGACACGTGCTGTCGTGTTAATTTACCTTATTAACAGTCAGTAAATAAAAGTTAAGAGAAAATAATGTTTTATTTGGAAAACCGAGGAAATTATTCGGTGTAAACAAAACTAAAATGTTTAGTTGATGTATATGTAGACGCAAATTGGACTAAGACAATCTATTGTAAACTTCAATGTTATACTTTCTATTACAAAACTACACATACATACTTATATGTAATTAGAAAATAGGTAGGTACTGTACGTAAAACACAGTACGGTCAGAAGGGGAATATTGGAAATTAGTATTTTCTAATAGGATATAGAGAAAACGCAAGCAAAAGCAAAACATTATTTATATAATTGAGCCTCTTCAAAAAGCGAAATTAGGACTCGCCGAAGTAATACATCTAGTACGTATAGATTGTAGCTAATAGCAAAATATAGCATTTTTATATAAATTTTAATGAGAATAATTTAAATACACACGTGGCGGTATAAGTAGTCGTAACGGGACTTTAATTGAGTGCTATCAAAGACATATGTACATAGGGTGCGGCGACGGTCGTTTGCAGTTTATTTAGATTTTATATGCTCTTAAGGCGTTTGAGATGTGGACATACATCAAAGTTTTCCACTCGTGAATGTTACATTGCTAGGCGAATAAATAACGAGAAATGTTAAGATATTTAACGACCAACTAATATTGTAACTCATAGGTCCTAAGGTATTCATGTAGAAAAGTTTATTCTCATGAAAAATAAATAAAAATCAGATTCACGCGGGAACCTAGTGTTACCCACTCCGCCGTCTTTTTTTAAGGCATTACGTGTTGATTGGCGGAAATCAATGCCAGGTTTTTGCATTGTGTTTGGCATTTTGCATTTACATTGCCAGTGTATTAAAAAAATATTAATAAATAATAATTCTTTTCCTCGAGAGAGGATCGAACATACAACCGTCGAGTTACAGTTACAATACGCTAAATAACGCTCAGACTTCGCCAAAATTCGTTTATATCTTTTAAAAATCTGCGAATAGACTAAGATTTTTTTTTAATATTTTGGTTTGGTTTGGTTCTTTAATTATGGCGTTTCGAGCGTGCCAGTTGAGCATATATCACTTCGCTTTAATATTTTTATAAATTGCATACAAATAAATATGTATAAATGAAATGTTTTCAACAAATAACCAGAGTGTAGTACCAGACAAATATAATAAATAACGAGATTTTGTGACGAAAAAAACCTGTCAATTGTGATATAGACTTACCAACGAAGGGTTCTGTGCTAATTTCATGATTGTAGGCCAACAAATATCATTTATAAGTTTTGGTCAATCGGGTATGTGAGAATTTTTTAAAGGTTTTTATTTTTTTGTCGAGAATCTGAAATTTTATTTAAAAGGTTTAACTTTGAAATAAATTTTCAGATTATGTTATTTATTTTTACTGCAAGTTGCTAAATTTTATAATTCTAAGTCAACGGTAGGAACGGTTTCTATAGGGTTTTGTTTACACGACGAATTTCATATAATATAATTAGCGGCAAAAACGAAATATAAACGCTCCGACTATCTTTAGACGAGCTCTTAACCAAAAGATTCCTCGAGTTCTAAAGAAAAAAGGTTTTGACAGCCGAACAGACATACAGACAACAAAGTAATCTTGTAGAGGTTCTGGTGTTTTACCTTGAAAAAGTGAGATACGTTACCTTAAAAAATATTTTTCTACATATAATTAAAAATCTATCCTATATAATCTTTTAAAAATAAATTTAATATTCGTTTTACTAAGTTATATAAAGATGACATAATATGTATTACAATTTAAGGTAAATTCCATTCATCTCATCCACTTTTTATTATGCAATATAAACTTCGGAACAAACTTAAGTAGAGTTCGGGTTGATTACGGAAGTGAGTCTAGATAGGTGGTTGTCAAACAATTTAAAGTTTGTAATTCTATAGAAGGTTTATAAAGTCTAAAATATCTTTTATCTGGAATATATCGAATACAATATAAAGTAGAAATAAAAAAAAAATTAAATCCGCTTGACGCTGTATCACGCACACAGCAGGGTGGGTAGGCAGAGGGAACCTAATATTAAGACACTCCGTTCCCCACTTTCCGTCGAATTTAGTAGGCTAAGCGTGCTGATGCTCTTTGCCTCGACACCAGAGCTAAGAAATAGAAATATTATAAATTTAAATAAATATTTCTTTTCCTGAGGCCGGTCGTGGCGCAGCGGCAGGAGGTGTGACTGTAAAACCGACTGGTTGTGGGTTCGATCCCTACTCTAGGAGATGAAATATTTACTTAAATTTATATTTCCATTTCTTCGCTCTGGTGTCGAGCTTAAGCGCGGCGTTGAGCTTGCCACTCAACACGTAATGCTTCCAGAATTCGGCAGAAAGTGGGGAACGGAGTGTCTTTACACTAGGTTCCCTCTGCCTACCCTGCTGTGTGCGGGATACAGCGTGAAGCTAATTTGATTTGATTTCTTTTCCTCGAGTGGGGATCGAACACACAACCGTCGCGTTACAATCACACTCTTGTGCCCCTGGGCCACGACGGCCTCACGACGAAATAATTTAGTTGTATAATTTCAAATGCAATATTTGGTTTTGTTAACAAAAACAACCGTAGTATTCATGACTCAGTTTACTTCGATCATAAAATTAAATGTGTTATTCTTTTATAAAAAAAACAATATTGAAATTAAATAATAATTATGTAAATGCTAAATAAATGTATCTAGTTAATATAGTTAAATTGCTAGCAGGAAGTCAAGATTTTATTTACTAAAAAAACTTGCAGTCATTTAACAGATTCATATTCCGCTATTTTTATTTAAATGTTTTAATATATTAGTTAAAACGTCTGGAAAAAAAATCTATTAAAAATGTAACTAGTATTTTTACTATCACCTGCCAATAGAGACGTAAAATGTGTTCTTTATACTGTACTAATCAAAAATCTTGTCTTTTAAGATCTGGATTGTGAAACAGAACCTCACACGTATTTTTGAAAGTTTTGAAATGACGATCACTATTTAAAGAATAAGAAATTGTATTTTTATACAGTTTTGTATCCGCATGTAGCGGGGTACACAGAGGGAGCCTAGTGTTAAGACACTCCGTTTCTCAACTCAACACCATGCTTTGTCTCGACATCAGACCTAATGAATTTTAATATTGAATATTTCATTTCCTCGAGAAGCGAACCCACAACCTGTAGCGTTTACAGTCACACTCCTGTCTCCTGCATCACGACTGGCGTTGTCGTTATCAATATTATACATCTAGGGTTCTTTATTAAACACAATCTTTACTTTAGATTTTTTTTAATTGCACTTTGCAATATCTTTATCATTTATTTAAGTCATTTAAATTGAAAAATATTGTTTTAATTAAAATTGAACGCAATAGCCTCCAAAAAGCGGAAATTGTATAGTAATTATAATGGTCCCCGAAAAATGCAGATATTTTTTTATAAGAATAAATAAGTACTAGTATTAAGTGATTAACAAATATACCTATATCCTTATCTATGCTTTTTTTCACTCTGTATCCCGCTTAGTGATAAGACACAAAGTAGGTAGTGACCTACTTTCCGCCGGCATTGCGTGTTGAGTGGCAGAACCCAACACTACGTTTGTCCCTTTACCTTGAGCGAATAAACGAATTTATAAATATTAATTCATTGCACGGAGTGGGGATTGAACCCACAACCATCACGTTACAAGTCACACACTTGTGTTCTTACGCCACCATGTCCTAATTATCTATCATAATATTTAATTATTATAATTGTAATAAGTAATACTTAGACTAAAAATAAAAAACAAAACGAATGAAAACTTAAGCATGAGTTCCTAAAATAGGGCGACGCTTAGAAACATCATAAAGGTCTCGTCAGAAGAGAACGGGCACGTTACAATGCCACGGTGAGAAAGCTCGAGCGCAATTCGAACGTTTGCGACATCGGGATAGGCGTCGTCGTTGCTAGGATCTTGAAAGGTCAAAGTTAAATATCAAATACTAATAGCCTTTATTGACTTGGTAGTTATAGTATATTGGATGCCTCATAGTGCTGTATATTGTAAATTTAATAATGTTTTGATGGGCCTCAAGTTATTGAAGTACAGATAAAAGGAATTAAATTAAAGATAGGAAACTAAATCATAATAATAACATTACTTATATACTAATTATTTTTACATATTATTATATGTTTTTATTTAAAAATAATATTCCTTTAAGAAGCTATTGTGGCGCAAAGGTACAGCGTCTGATTGTAAACGTGATTGTTGTTGGTTCGATTCTCACTCGGGGGGAAGAATTATTTCCAATTTCTCACTGAGGTACCTAAGTACAAAAAGCGCATAGTTGAGTTTCGTCACTCTACACAGAGAAAACTGGAGAGGCATAGATCCTCCTCAAAAAACCTTACTGTTTTTTATTCTTAGGCATTGCTTTGTATTCCAAAAAATCTTTTTTTTTAAAGGAAATTAAATCAATTATGTAATGTGAATAAACATGCCAATTGTTTATGAATCAGATATTATATAACTTTTTCCTTATAAAAATAAAATAATACAATATAATACATACCAACGTATTTTACGTTGTTTTTGTTTTATTTACTTTCTGTACATAAAATAACATATTATATCTAAATAGTAAATTCGATTTTCACAAATCATTATTGACTTGGTATCTATATGATATATTTCACAACATAAACGAAAACTGAAGATCTCCATAATCCCTATTGTGTTTCTGTGTATGTAAATGTTTATTCGTTTTATATTTTTGAAGATACAATGGTAATATTTTAAGTAGTCAACGTCAACAATTTAACCTTTTGTCACTTAACAATAGTGGCGACAGTCAACAAAAAACTAGTTTTAGAAATGAATAGAAAAGTTACAAAATGAGCCGTTAAATTACTAGCAACAGATAAGAAAGGAAAGTTGAAAAGGAGATGAAACCATACCGGGGTCGGGGAGAGGACAACTGTCTCACGAACGCAGCTCTGTACATACGACAGGTAACGTTAACAGGATCTGTTTAGATAATAAGAAATGTAACTTCTTAGTATTGACGATAAAAGTAAACAGCGCATTGATTGTAACAATAAAACCTTAATGAACAGCCGTAATTAAATAATACAAGAAATAATATATCACTTACTCAGTGTGTACTATGTTAGTATTTAAATAAGATTGTGATTAGACATTTTTATTTTATAAAACGCAGAAATTTTGTTGGAAATTTTCCATATTTAATCTATGTAAGTTCGACAAAAGCTAATTGGTTCAACAAAATACCAATAATACTTATATATTAACACGAAATATCACTACAACATTTAAAAAAATCAATTGTGTTATTAATAGTAACGTACAAAACATATAAAGATGACATAAACCTTTCTAGATGTGAGCAAAGTAACAGCGCGAATAGAACATAATAAGCTTGGCCCACGCGCCGATGAATCATGCGCCCGCGCCGCTCCGCACCGCCACGCCGCCGCCCGCTCCACACAACGAGAACAGCAAAAACATTACCTACTTTTGAATAAGTTCCCTTTCTCTTTCTACACCTCCGAGTACTGTAGCGCTTCGGGGCCATTCATTATGACAACCGAACCAATCAAGCTTATAAATTATTACCAGCTTCAATAAATAAAGATAGCCCTTGTGGGAAATTCCCCGTTTTTGTCCGTAACAATTGTAAATACGTTGAAACTCCCAATTATCGCGACAAGTACCTACACGTTTTAAAATATCGTTGGTTTTTGTCGGAACGCAAAACACTCTTGTTTATACGAGAACACGCCAAATGGCACATAAACGCTTAAAAAGCTGTAAATTCGCAACGCGACGGCGGCTAAAGCGTCCTTTCACCTGAAACTGAGCTTTTAAAAAACACAAATAAAGTTTAATTTTTACAACTCAATACGTTAAATTGATTATTCCGAAATGTTTTCGTATCAGAAGGAAAATATTTTACATAATTAGGTACAAAAGAATAACATCTTATATATCAGTAATTTATCTCTCCTAAGCTTTTAGTGCTTAATATACTAAAGAAGTATACACGTAACTATTAGCATCTTACTAGTTTATTATCCAATTGTAAGATTGTTACAATGGAGCGAAAAACAGGTTCCATTTGTCAAAAGGTACCAAAAAAACCAATATTTAGTTATTAATTTGAACATTAATATAATGTCACATAACGTCTACCCAACACAGTCAAAACGTGACGAAGTTGAACGAGTGACCATGAAGTGCGTAGAGCGGCCGGTCGCTCGCGCTCTACGTAAAAAAGGTGAGTCACGAACAGAGACGTGACATACGCACGGCCGCGCGATAGAGCGGGACGAGAGATAAAACAAAACCGGTTTAAGATTTCGAGTTTCAATCCGATATGCTCCTGTCTTAGGCGACTTTGTCTGAGTAGAGCTGCTCTACTGATCAAAAACGGACGAGATTTAGATTTCGCTTTTTTATTTTATTTCTGTTCAGCACTGTGAGGCTGTCGTGGCGCAAGGGCACAAGTGTGTGACTGTGACGCGACGGTTGTGGATTCGACGTGAATGAATTATTATTTATTAATATTTTAATTTCTTTGCTCTGGCCCCAGCGTTCAGTTCCGCCACTCAATACGCAATGCCTAGAAAAAACAGCGGAAAGTGGAGAACCTAGTGTCTTAATACTAAGTTCCCTCTGTCTACTGTGCTGTATGCGGGATACAGCGTGAAGCTGTTTGATTAAACAACTTTATTCAACGAGCACTCATTATGATCGTTGGTCCGTAAAGCTCACTCGGGTGTATCTTTCAATGATTGTAATATCTAATAGCTTTTACGATAATTAGTCACATCCCGCTCGAACACTTTCACTAAGCCTTCGAATGGCACTATATTTATAAGGTAAATTCTGAACGTGTTATCTCCCGTAAGGGTTACCTACTGAACACCTTCTTTATCTAGAGTCTGTGGAGTAGTGATGTCACCACTATTTTAGTTCTCTTATCTTGTAGCTGATAAAACAGTGACTTAGGAATGTTTTGTCACGTTTGTGTGCTAACAAGCGATGCACTTGCCAGAATGTTACTTGTAAATATGACGTATATTATGTCAAACGTCAATTTGTCGCCTTTTGGTTGATAATTAATGAAATAGTATTACTACTAATATATAAGTATTAGTTAGTACAAGGGTTCAGTGCAAAAATTATGACGTTGTAGGTTCGATCGCCACTCGAGGAAATTGAAATGTTTAATATTTCCATCTCCTCTGGTGTCGAGGCAAAGCGCGGAGTAGATTTTTAAGACTCAAGACGCAATGCCGAATTCGGCGAAAAATGGGAAACGGAGTGTCTTAACATTAGGTTCCCTCTGCGTACCCTGCTGTGTGCGGGATACAGCGTAAAGCTAGAAAAAAATCTATAATTAAATGTAAGTAGGAACAGACTGAAGCGTGTGTCGCGTGCACAGATTAGTGAGGCGAGTTGCAATTGCTAAAGAAAGTCTACGAAGATTACAGGAATTTTCCGAGTCGGTGGAAATGATCGCGTCGCGGTGAATCATTATGTGTTTTTGTTACTGGCCGCTGGTAGAGAAAATACTAGCCGACTCGATATTGAAGAACTATTCTGATATAAATTGCTATTTTAAATTTTACTTGTTCGTTTTGAAGAACGCTGTTGCTGCAACTGATCAGAAAATTTATTGAGTCTAAAAAAACAGGTACACATTTACGTATTTATAGTACTCTATAAATAAGACTCAAACGCGTCTTCGCTCGTTTAAATTTAGTTTTATATTATAGCCAAAGGATAATATTTTTTATTTTATATAAAAAGCATTCTATGTCCTTTCTAAGACTTCTAATAATATGTGTACAAAGTTTCACGATAATCGCTTGAGTAGTTTTGACGTGAAAGCGTAACAAACAAAACTTAAATTCACATTTATAATAATAGTATTAAGTATTATAGTTGAATTATTTACGAAACAAATACCCACACTCACACGATTACGTTACGATAAATCGTTAAATTATAACTAAAAGAGATAACTCGATCTAATATTGTTTTAGGTGATAAAAGTCGATAATTAAAAAAAAGTCACGCCTAGTTACCAACAGCGGATGTAAATCTGAATATCGTCCGTGTTGTATTGATTATTCGTCATGGCCGGCTGATTTCGCCCGCCGTCTCGAATCTTGTGGTCATTATTTAATGTTATTATTATGCGCACATCACTTTATTGATACCTCAATCGTGTAGTACAAATTGTAATGTAAAAGTTTCAGACAAAAGCGCTACAGCTGGTAAATATAGTATTTTAATACGGTAAAGCTTATCCCTTACTCTACTTGACCATTCAGTTGTAACAGTTACAGATTTGGGTGAATTAAATTGTTAAAATATTGTTTCATTTTCTTTAAGTCACTACTTTTTTTTATATAATTTAATTAATTTCTAAAAAAATATTGACAATACATAAGTAAACAGGTAATTTAGTGACTAGACATTCAGTTCACCACTTTCCGATCATTTCAAAAACACTACGTGTTAAGCGGCCAAATGAAATGGCGTGTATAGTATCTCATCGAAAAATTTGATTAGATTAAGAAAAGCAAATAAATAAAATTGAACCCATAACCATCACAAATAGAACAGTCCAAATAACTTAAGAACAGTTCCAAATGCGCTAAACTCGGTTAAAATTGTGTTTTAATAATTATCTTTTGTTACAGAAATATCTTATTCCACAAAACGTGATTTAACTTAATAAATAGTACAACTATAGTAAATCCACTTAATCACGTCAGCCGTAGTGGAATAGAAATAAAGACAGAACAAGGCATAATTTTATTGTGAGCCAACTATCGTTAAGGCTACTGTTACGACTTACGACAGTGCGGGGTAACCGGTTATACCAGTATTCCACTTCTGTTTAAGCACCAAGTAAGCCTTAAGTCTTAGAGGGAAGGGCCGTAAAGTCATTTTAGATCATATTGCTTTCTCTCCTTATCGATCGCCTTTTAAATTGTTATTAATTTCTTATCAGATGATAGCACTGTTTAACAATAATAGATTATGTTCTCTTGGCATGTGGACGTTTCGAAGAAATATTGTTAAACATAAATGTATGTATAAGTTTTGTATGTAAGTATTTTATCTCTTGTTTTTTAGGGTTTTGATTTTATACATTTCATAAGAACATTTTATGTATAAATCACACAATAAATACTTGGTGTTTCTTGAATTTATTAAAGATTTAACATGCCTTCGGTATGTCGACAAAAGTCAAGACGAAACAATTTGGCTCTCGTCGTAAATATAACGATTCAATTTATTAATCAGCTTCCAATATAAGAACATTTTGCAGTCTGATAATTTACACTAAAATTATTTCATGAGTCATATGAATACATAATATTAAATATCACGTTTAAAGTGATACCGAAATTTAATGTATACTCGTAAATATCGCCGCCGGGTTCCGTGCCAAGACGCTAAGCTTCCTACAATACGAATTTGCTGTTATATCTCCAAAAAACTGATACATATTTATATTGCCCTTTTTAATTAAAATACACTTTTGATTGTAAAAACATTTTTTCACAATGAAGTTGTTTTTCAACTATCTCTCTTATTATACGGGGGAGGGGTAAAAAAATGTAAATAGTACATCTGTTCTGAAGCAAACTTTGAGAGGAAATATTGAAATGAAACGATGTATTTCTGAGTAGTTTAAAACTATACAATTTTACAATACTAATTTAAATGCCTTCAACACAGGTAATTAACAATTCCGTGGCATCTAAAGTGCTATTTGTGTGATCACATGAATCAAGTAAAGTTTACATGGAAATATAATATATTAGGCATAATAATACCAAGAATTATTGTTCATAAATAAATAGTAATTGATTATTCAATCATTGGCAAAGCACAATGAGTCTTTTTATATGCATGCTCAAATTATCGCAACGGCGAGTGCCAAAGTTGTGATTGATGTCCGATCACTCCGACGGGAACGCGAACAGATCGACACGGGAGAGTTTCGTGGAATGTTTATGCAAATTTAATTGGCTCTTCCTGTCCGATTTAAATCAGCATAAGAGCATCGGCCACCGTAAATTAGCGTGGCGTGTCGAAAATTGCAACAAATTTAGAAGTGATCGTCGAAATATAGCGCCCGAGGGTGCGCACCTGCAGGCGCCGCGTTCATTCATGAGAGAGGAGCGAGAGCTCGAGAACAATCCGCGTCAGATAATAACAGTTGGGTTTTCTGAGAATCGCGGGCACGGAGGCTTCGGCGGCGCGCGCTCCGTCCCGCTCGCGCCGGGGCGGCAGAGCGAGAGCGCGTGGGCGGGGGCGGGGGCGGGGGCGGGGGCGGGGCGAGCGCGTTATGTCACGGCGGCGATAGAGGCGAGTCGCGGACTCGTGGCTCGCATGCACTCACCACTCACCACTCACTGCACCCGTTGTACTTCCCGACTCTTTATTATTAACGTCCGTAAAAGCAAAGGTTAGTGCGAGATGAACAATGGGCGCGCTTTTTACGAAACCTTTCATGTACCGTAAAATGTTTTCCACTTATTGTATTTGTTCAAAAGAGTACGGGGAAAGCAATGAAAACTTAATATTATTTATTGAATTTCGAACGTGGTAATTAATTATTGTTTGTCCGTGTTAGGCGGGTATGCGTAGTGCCGCTGTAGATGGAATTCGCACGATAGAAGTGCTTATGGTACCAAGCCGTCAATTTTATTACGTGAGGTATTGGTGAGGCGATGCTTATAAATCATATTTTTATGGGTATTTCGCGATAAAGCCGGCATTTCTAGCGTACTCATGAGTAGGTGCCTAAAGCAAGTGGTCGACATTTTTCGATTAATTATACATTTTCTTGATTTTTACCCATTCTAGTAGAATTCCTATCAGAATGTATACGTCATTTAGAACAAATAAGGGGGTAATTATCTTCACACTTACAGTTACAATTTATAGGAGCATCACGTATACTAAGTTTTTCTACAAATATTATACTTTATCTCTTTCAGGTTTACTGGTTACTTTACTAATCACTTATTTCACGGTATTTTAAATATTTTTCCACTGTCTATTGTTGAAATATTGCACTTTTATGAATATTTAAATAATATTAAGTAGATTATTTTGGAAATCAAACGCGGCAATTAATTTATAAAAATATTTGAAAAACTAGTGCACTATCATTTATTCAACGGGAAACGTTGAAATTCAACAAATAAGGTAAATTTGTAACGATTTTAGTAATTATTTATTGTTCAGTATTAGTTCAATTGATTTATAATAAAAAATTGAGTAATTATATATTGACAAATAACAAAGATTATATGGTCGTTAGTTCGCTAACCACTGTGGCCGTAGTAGGTTTCATGTCATTCACATCGTCGATGTGATGGCATATTACCTTTTCAGAATGCTGATTGACACTAGCAAAGACGATAAATTGCAAGTCAAATTATTGATATCCTTTCAATGTCTTCGATTTTTTTCTCCATTATAAGTATAGAAGAAACGCCATAAGCCTCAGTTCTAATAATAATGTACTTCAAGAAAATGTGCAAAATGCAAATGAAAACTACAAAAAGCTGGACTTCTTGTATCATACTCTACAGAGTATGATACAAGAAGTCAGCTATCAATATCTTTTTGTATCTGCAAAGACAAGAAATGTTTTTTAAATTTTTATAAGATTTTTTTTATAATATTTGTTCCTTTTAATTACATGCTATTTTTATTTTCATAAAATTTTATGCCGACCGTCACGGTGGTTAGCAACTAACCACCTTGTCCCTCAAAAGCCTTATGCAATAATATATTTTTCTTAATATAATAATTGAACAGTAACTAATCTAAAAACATAATTGTTTTGATTAAAAATAATTAAAAAGTAGTTTTTATAAGTGTGGGTGAAAGAGTTTAATCATTAAGGGATTTCTGAAGCAAAATAACAAAACAACAACAACAAGTATGTGAAAAATGAAGAGTTAAACATATGGAAACCTTTGTGCATAATAATAGTATTTGGCCAATTGGTTAGTAAAATCAGCCCCGAAACCAATTTCTCATGCGATGGTATTGAAATAATAATGACCAAATAAATATAGATAATTGCAATGTTTTATATAAATGATAAACACCCTTCTAAACTGTGTGTTTGGGTGGACTTTTACACACGGGAAAAGAAAAATTGTTAATAACAGTGTTTTCAAGAATAATTTCTTTACAAAAAGTTGTGATATACCATCAAAACCATAAATGTGCACCTTCTTTTTCGGCACCTGATTCTTTTGTAGGTGAAGTCGAGAACGACGTATTGTGAAACAATCAACTTGGCTCTTATTATACATTTATATTTTTGATGGAATAAAAAAGTTACATTTACTACTTGCACAGTTAATACTTGTACAAATAGAATCAAAAACAATAAAACTGGTTCTAATTAAACGTCTAGAGTAACGGGATAAGGAATCTTCAATCGTTAGTATATAATTGGGCAATCAATTGCTTTTCTATCAACAATTCAGCAACCATTTAAAGAAAGATAAAGTCAAGTAATGGCACCAAATTTATCTGAAACTTTTGCAAAGGAAAGAAACTCTTACTTTTAACTATAGCTTGTATTCATTATATTAACCTTTTTGTTATATTTTATAAGGAGAACAACATGCGTATGTGTTTTTCAAACCACATATTCACACACATATAATTTATGTTTATGCTTTAAAACTTATACAATAGCAATATCTTCCAATTTTTTGACACATATATAAATAAATAAGTTAGCTATACGCTGTATCCCGCACACAGCAGGGTAGGCAGAGGGAACCTAGTGTTAAGACATTCCGTTCCCCACATATATAAAATATACATATTTACTTTCATCATATATTTAAAATTAATTACCTATTAAAATAATAGAGAAGTACGTAACATTGACTCGAGTACATTAGTATAGTAAAATATATTAGTACCTATCATTACTCTAAACAGTTATAATAAATGATTTTAGTAGAGTAAACTAGATTACATAATATAGTTAAGCGCATTTAGCTAAGTAATTGTTACTTAACAACATCATCATAAATTTCGTATAAATTTGCATAATTATTTTTTTTTCATTACGGGTGCCATTACTGAGAAATATATAATAAAAACACTAGGTAATAAGTATATAGAGTTGATTATAAATGATAAGACGTATCTATAATTGTTTATGTCTGACTTGTTTAGTTATCATGATCCTAGCTCGGTATACCTTTTACCTAATATTTTTTACATTTTAAAGTGTTATTCCACACTTAGAAAAGAAAAATATTTTTTAGAAAACATATAAAAATTTGAACGTTGCGGGTTTTAAACCCGCGCCTCTTGGAAGCCGTCCAAGCGCTCTGACCAACTAAGCCATACGATCTTATCGGGATACGTCGAAATTCTTATATGCTTTGTTACAGCTTTATTTTTGTTGCTAGCTAATGTTTTTACTGTTACTATATGCTAATGTTTTTACTGTTACAAATACAGTTTACAATCCTTCAGTTCAATAAAAAATACTTATATATAATTTCTCTGTCACGGTGAAGGAGGAAATTTATAGAATCACCCAAAGATTTTTTATTGATATCTAAATAAAGTATGTTAAAATATTATAACTACCATTGTATTGTATTTTATTATTATATATTAATTATGAATGATAATACCGCAGTTACAGATAACCGCAGGTTTTTTAACCTTATAAACATACGTTGAGTATACATGGAGTAACACTTCATTTATGTAACATTAAACAGGTTGCCACTTTTATATAGACCGATTGCTGCCTTATCTCCAAGTTTAATCTATAAGTGTCTATAACATAACAAATTAATATCAATGAAATCATTGTTAATAAAAGAAAATAATTATTTTTGCTGCGTAATCTAATTATAATATAACAAGTTGTTTTTAATGCCAACAAATAAATATCTACAAAATAAGTATTTAACAGTTATTTAAAGGATAACAATAAAACAATGTTTCCTATTTAAATGATTGAATTGAACGCTTTATTTCTTATTTAAATTAAATTTAGTTTAACTTTATCATAATTAAGATACTCAGATAGTGTTTGAGCTGAGGTTTCAAAATAAGTGAAAGTCATGGTAAATTTCCAAAAAATAAAACTTGTATTTTCGGTTATTTCGAAATAATTAATTTCAACATTACTTTTTATGACTTAACCAAGGTTCGTATACTTATTTTCAAAATCAAAATTTTGAAATTTATAATTATGTGTTACTTTTCATAATTATACTACGTGATGGAGAATGAGGTAAATACTTATTATTTTTGGTCGAAAGAAAAGAAATATTAGCTTTTATTTTAATCAGATTACCTAGTGTTAAAACATTTGTCTCATGTCTAAACTAACGCTGACAAAGGCGTTGTACAAAATAAACATTCCCCGTTTGTATGGAGATGACGACAATGCTATACACCGAGGCAACAAATGGTCTTTCCAGTAAATGAGTAGGTATGTAATAAATAACATTAAATTTCGTTTTTTTTTTGTAAATTTAAACACAGTACACCTAAATATTGTTATTTTAATTATATACGATTTTTTATCTCTATTTAATCTTGAACTTGATTGGTACTGTTATCTTATCAAATGTAAGACCGTAATATATCATAAAACAAAGAATACACAAAATGGAAGCGATAATATTAAGCATACATCATTTATAATTTTAAGAAAGCAAAAAAACTTATCTTACTATAATATTTAAAGCGTGTAAATAATATTTAATATTTTATTAAAACGGATCGCCATACAATTTTTTTAATTAACAGGGAAATTTACATTTTAGGGTAACAGAAGAGATTTTGAGAAAGAATAATGAAAGTAAATGTAGCATCAATATTCTTTTCACCTTTAAAGTCGAATAATTTTATTCAAAATAAGAAATAATTTATCACCAGTTCACTAAAGTGAATGCCTCAGACCCATAAAAAATATGGACACTACTAGTATTCATATTATGTACATTAATTATTTTGGTAAAATCATAAAAAAAATGTAACTTACATAATATTTTCAAAAATGAGAATGAGATGCAACTGTCAATGTATTTATTTCTTAAAATTTTTGCCCTAAGGAATCTTTAGGGCCTAAGTTATAGATTGAGTGATAATTAGCTTCTGCAAGACAAAGATGGATTCAAAACCGGTGGCATTACCCCTAAGCAAAACGCCATAGTACATAATACTATGAATCTAAAGAAAACAAGGCGAGCCGTTTCCACGTCAGTTAATAATTCTTTTTTTTTAACTGCGAAAGCTATTGAGCTAAATCTATTCGCCAATCCATCAATATGAGGTAGTCCCCCATTGTTATTAAAGTCAATGTTGATACGGAGAAATACCGTAGAATCAACAGGGTCCACGTCGTCACCATGCAAGAGTAAAATTTTCTTCAAATTCAAATCCTTAACATTTGATCAAATCTTTAATACTTGATCACTAAATGAGGCTCGAAAAATGTCAATTATCTCCTAGAGGTAAGTTGTGATAAGCGTTGGACATCTAAAATATTCGGTAATAATAAATATTTTAGTTGTCTGATCAGCATTAATAGACACTAATAGTTAATTTAAACCTGTATATAAGAAAATTGATAAGCTACCATCTATGGTTATGTCTATAGGTGTCGAGTTCTAAATCATATAAAAAATAATGTTTCTAATCTATTCAACTGTCAGGCGTATACAACCGCAGGCCACATCGTCTAACGTAATAAATACTGTGAACACTTATTTATGACAATGTATCTCATCTTAAATAATTAGATAATTCAATTTTAGAATTATTTTAAGATTAAAAAAATAAAGAAATAATAACATTAGTATTTAAATTATAAACAAATCAGTTATGATTAACGAAGAGAGCCTTTTAAACTCTACAATAAATAAGATTTTGAAGCAATTTACGGTAATAAAGTTGCATTGCAAAGTTTTCGTTACAAAAGCCATGACGTCATGATAAGACATTATCGTGAATTTCGCGGAAAAGATAAGTTGCGATAAGCGTTGGACAGGAATTATAATTAAGCCAGATAATAGCCGGAATGGTGAGTAAGGCGTTGCGGGACTAATTATCTACAGTTTTGTGGAAATTTTTAATTCACAAATAAAAATTAAAATAAAATTCTATATTTACAGTATGTATGCAAATGAATTCAACGTAAACTTCTTTTAAATTTTAACTTTTTACGTGAACAAACTTTAACAAAGAGGTTCCAGTTATAATATAATATCTTTGATTTTTGCGGTGATTATACATTTATTTAATCGGATTAAACGCGTATATTTAGTATTATACATTTTTGTCGTAGAGTGGTAGACTGTTTACCAGTGACTATGGACTACCGCAAAGTGTTAAAAACATCGAGTTTTCTAAAAATGTATAATACTAAATATCCGCGATTAATTCAGTTAAATAGTTTTATTTAAGATTCCATTACTGCTGGGGTAGCCAGAGAGGAGGAGCTCTTTCGCCTTCGTTGACTATTATTAATCTCTTCATACATGCACTCTGGGAGATCCTCATGGTGTTTACGTGACCTTCCTCCAATATCATCGATACTGTGTATCGATGATATGTTCTCGACGGTCATTCGACATCTTCTGCGTTCAGTATTACTTAAACTTTCATCATTCATTCTTTCGACGTGCCCAATTCAATTGAATTCATTCTTCTTCAGTCTTATATTGATTTCCTCGTGATTATATTTCCATATGTTTACTACTTATCGCATATCATGTCAAAATAAGAGTTTGTGTTATTCAATAAGAGTAGTCTCTTGTTTTGCTTTTTTTTAATAATATAGAATGGCATATAGATATGAGTGATTTCTTTTTTAAATATCAAGGTTAAGGTAAAATGCTTCTTGTAAATAAATAAGTATATAATTTCGTTACTTATCTAAATAAGCATATCGAGTGGCGGTTTTATCAGCTGATTTCCGAATGTATACAGCGTGCAAATATAGGATAAAAGTAATTTCATATAATACTGTTCAAAATTCTAAATAAAAAAAACTCAAATCTCATGAAAAACAAATGTGAAATATTCCAGGTTATATTGAATAATGAGTCGTATTTTTCGGGAATATTTATCGTATAGGCTTTATTACATGGATTCTTGGTATTATTAGGTTGATATATTAGGTTTGGTGGTAAATAATAGCCAAGCCAAATTCTTCTTTGAGCTCTAACATTTCGAGTGAACACAGAACTTGGATCACAGAACTTATATGGGTATATAGATCTCTAATTGTTTTGTAAATGAAGTCGAGAACGGCACATTATTAAATATTGAACTTAGATCTTATTTAAAATTGATATTTTTGATATAGTATTATTATAAAATTATTACTTAATACCATGTTATTATAAAAATCACCTTAATATTTTATATCTGTATACTTTGCTACCAAATATCAAGTTTCTCGATCGTCCAGATTTAGATTAGGTTTTTGATGAAATGCAGATTTATATATCAAGAAAGGTTTGTGATGTAGATTAAATATAATAGTTTAGGAGTTATGAAGGGCTTCAAATTTAAACTTGTCTGGAAACGCTTTCACGTATCTAGATTATTACATATCAATTTGATGCAACAAATTAGTCGTAATGAGTTCCTATGACTATCAAGAGTACCTGACGAGCAAATAAAAAAAAAACATTTTAATACAAAACGAACGATGTCCGAATTGTAAGATAAAAAGATGATAGCATTTGTATATTCATTGACAAACGTAGACACGAGTGTAACTGATTATACAAGGATGATTGTTTCGAATCTTTTAATTTTTTTAAAGAGTTATATTATAGGCATAATAAAGGCCTACTGGTTTGCTTACCGATGTTCGCGTAATATCCTGCTGGATGCATCATGAGTGTAAGGATCACCGAAGTAAATTTTCCATTTGTCACTTACCTATAACGAACAAAACATAAAATAAGTGTTGTACGCAAATCAAAATAAAAAAAAGTTGTGCAACTTTAGTGTCTTTGGTATAGTTTTTTCCACATTCTTTTTGTTTTTTTTTGTTTTTGCCATGTTGCCGTAACTTTAGTGACTTTAACGTAGCATGTAAGTTCCGTGTTAAAAATCCAAAAAATCATAAAATAAAAAAAATAAAAGCAGTAAAATAAAGAATATTAGTTATATAATACGATATTTAAAATTGTTATCAATAATGTCAACATCGCAATATCAATCGGAAAGCAAAGCGATATGTCATTTCGGCATTGAATTATTCGCTCACATTGTCCGATATACTGGAATATTCGGTGCAGGGGCCAAAATTCAAGCTAGGGTTGCATATTCGGCATGCGGAGGCGAGCACACGTGGCTTCCATGGCTGCTTGCTTTGGAATCTGACCAAATGCCCATCGGTGCCCGATTGGCTAAATAGCTATGGCTTATTTATGAGCAGACTGTTTATTGAACAATGCATGTGAGAGACTCCAGCATAGGAATTTACCGATAAGTGTGATCGGTGGTTAATATCCTTAAACCAAACGTTAAACTATTATTGTTAAGACACTCCACTCCCCACTTTTTGCCGAATTCTGGAGACGTTGCGTGTTGAGTGCCGGAACTCAACGCCGCGCTTTGCCTTGCCACCAGAGCAAAGAAATGACAATGTTTAATATTTCATTTCCTCGAGTGGGAATCGAGTCCACAACCTGTTGCATTTATAGTCATGCAGCCTCTGCGCCACGACCGGCCTAAACTATTATTGTTAAATGTATATAAACATAACAATTACTTCAGTTTACAAATAAGTTGGGTCTATAGCGATGTAGAGATTATTCTCATAAATAGCAATTTACTTCGTGACAAACGGCCGTCGCGCCGCTCAGTTTGGAAATCGCGTATAATGCTATATTGTTAATTATATAAACAATCCACCGCGACGTTAAACATGCGATTTATCGTCGGTAAACTGGAACGGTAATATATCTCACCAGATTTGTACGTCACACGTTCTAGCGTTATGAATAGTCGAAAACATACATACACTTAAGATGGATAGATATATAGTAAACTTTTTGACAGTAGACATCTCTATTTCCAAAGGCACTACTTTCAAATGGTTTTTATATAGAGTACTTCTTATTTAAAATCACACTCAATATTTAAACGGTATAATTGAATATGTGAATGTGTGCAAATTAGCGCTGGTGATGTAATGAATTTCTTTTTTTTTTAGACTGTATGGTGATGAAAACAATATATTTTTATAATAAAAAAAATTGGACTTCTTGAGTCTCTACTTAGTTTAGGCAAGTAGATTTTCCAAATATCAATACTACTAGTGACGTTTTTTTATTATCATTTTTACAATAATAATTTAGTCTAAATATAATAAAGCTAATATTATAATATTTTTATTTATGTATATATTTTATGTATAGCATAATATTTTTATGTTTGCGATGAAACAAAATAAAAGTTACGTGTACAAATGATAATATAATTTTTTCTAGAAAAATGTCGTGATTTTTTTATTTTTTACATTACTCTTTCAATGTTGTATATTGAATTAGCCATGTTAAACATTAAAATCAAAGACATTCTATTAATTCGATATATCGTGTATATGGTAGCAACTATGTAACTTTTGATGAATATAAGTTTGTTGCTTATAAAACCTAAATTATTAGGACCTACTTAAAGCATAACTCAAAACAACATTAGCTTAGAAAATGTCATACCGATTGCCGATAATCCTTATTTTTTCTAAGGTATGTAAGAGAAATTTTAATGAATATTTCAGCCGTTCATTAATTATTTACTTAATGACATTAAACCGACTTTACAATTTCAAAAATCAACTCTCTAAAAATTGGTAAGTAAATAGCGATCAAAGTGGGAGATACAGGAAATCTAACATAGCATCTACCGGAGCAGCTTTTTGGTTTTCGGCCGAAAACTACAGCCACGTTACCGCTTTACTCAACGCTGTGCTTTGGAGTTATCGCTATATCAAATCTAGAGCGGCTATCAAGAAACAATGGGACATTAATAAAAATACTACTTGTACTGGTGTAAAGCATGAAAATGTTCCGTTTCTATGAAATTTGTCGCTTAAATTGTGGCGTTACAGCAATCATTTTACATTTTATGTTGCTAATAAATTACAGTTTCTACCTTATGCGAAACCAGAATTACAGATAAGTTAATTTTACAACGAACTTTAAGAGAATAACCAAATTATATTTTGGAACAGCGTATATATTTAGTGTAAAATAGTCGAACAAAACAAACACTGACACAAATGTTGGTCTATTGATATAGGTGTATGTTCTATTCATTAATCCGATTGAAAATCGCACTTTGGAAACAAGCATAAATATAAATATTTACCTACCGTATAAAATTTAGCGTTGCCATTATAAAATAACTGTAAATAAAATACATTTTGTCTAAAGTACAAAAGTTCACGAGCAACAAGTTTAATTCATCTAAATAATATATAATAATCGATTACAATAATCTCAACCTAAAACTTGAAACAGAATTAATTAATCAATGTTCATTAGTCGAGTCACGAATGAGATCTTTCAGTGATGCGGTTCTAGATGAAAAAGCGAACTGAGGTCCAACGGAAAGAATGCGCGGAATGGCAGGGGCATCCGGGCGGCGGCGATTGTTACCAGTTATCACTGAATGTTTTCCACCGGGGTATGTTGTGTCGCCACAAAAAACCACAAAAAGGGAGGGCGCGGCTCGTTTGAGACACCGCCCCTGTGGGAAAATCGTCGCCAGAAAACTGCGAGCAAATAAATTATAAACTCTCTCACGTGGAACGCTATCCGGCATTTTATTTGTACGAAGCTCATAAACAGCGCTGCAGTTGTGCACGTTTTAGAGGAATCTAGAAGTGCTTGTGTAATTTGGATTTTTTTTTGCAGATTTTACCGATTTCTTGTTTCAAAAGGAGGTTTTATATCTGTTGATTATATATTTTTTAGTTTTGTCCGTTTATTTGTTCGGAGCGATTTTAAAAATCTTTTTATTTATTTGAATGAGCACCAAGTTAGGATCTGATAATGAAATCGAAGGGAACCCTCTAAAATCCTATATTTGCTTCTTGTAGTCATCATCTAGTGATATTACTGACCTGGTAATGAGGATATGAGACACAACTCCTCAACTATTAAAAGTTATAATCTTTTAAATATCCTAGGAACTTATAAAGGGTTTGTTGTATACTATAGTTATTCGAGTAAGTAAGTAGTGATTGTAGGTATAATTCCTGAATTTCTAATGGTAAATTGTGACTTTATACTTGCCCATATTAACTAGTATATGAAGAGATTAATAAGTGAACTAAATAATAATGTAACTATTACTTGGAGCGCCGATGAAGATAAAATTAATAACAGTGAATTTAATTTTAATCGACTTTACGGAGGACTTTTATGGAGGTGCTCAACGCTTATTAACAACATTAAAAATATACATAGACAGCCTGAAAGATGTTTTAGTTTGTTTAAGTTTGTATTGAGGAATTTGAATTTTTGTTTTTTTTTTTTTATTTTAAGTAGTAGTAGATCCTTTGTCATTTTTATATATTAATATATATTAGAGTAGGTATATTGCGGCAGTAGGTAAGACCAGGTATATGATTATAATATTTATTTTTACAGTAGCCTTTATTACAATAATAAACAATAATGTTAAATTAAAACTAAAATGTTAAAAATTTAATGAATATAAAAAAAATTGTACATAAATAACATAAAGAGATAACTATTAAATACACTGAAAAGCTTAAAAAATGTTTTAAAAACCCTTATTGGCACTAACTCCAAAAATATCAAATATTCAATTCACTTGATTTATTACTCTAAAATAACAAAATATTTAAATATTTTCTACAATTAAATTTTTGTAATACATATGTATGTGCATATAAAAAAAATTAAAAGTAGTGCTTACTATTTTTTTTTATTATTTTATTTATATACCCTAAAATTGCCTATGATGGATCAATCTGTTCCATAGCTGTTCCAAGATCTGACTACACCCTCTACAATCATCAGCAAAAATATGATCTCAGAATAGAACTGACAGCGTAACGATTGCACTGGCCGTGATGGATGACGGCGGACGGCCGGTTATTACTGGCGGCTATCTCCACAGCCGGAGAGAATTAAAGGATAATGAAAAAAGAGGGCGGTAATCGCGTGTGATAATCATTTTCTTTATTAAACAACAATTCACTATATTCGTTCTACATCACTTAAAATGTTTACTATATTTTAATAGGGTAAGTTAATAATTTAAACGGTTCGCCTATCAGCCTGCAGCACTCTTGTTAGAAGTCACTATGTTGATAAAAGAGTAAGTTTAAGCAATTCGTCTAAATTGTATTAATTTATAATAACTATTTTTAATAACAGATATTTTGTGTTAAATTATTTATAATATTGAGATAAAATGATAGTAGTTAAATATTATCAGTACAAGGCAGCAAGCAGTCAGTAGTACATCATTGCAACACAAAACGAGCGGACAAGTGGTACTGGAGACCCTATACGTGGCCGTTCGTTCGTGTAGCTCACATTGAAAACTTGCAGAAAATGCAACAGCGATAAGAAAAAATCCAGTCCGCCCGACCACATATAAGTACGGTGCATTGACGGTGACATTCCATGAGGAATAGTTCGCATATCGAGACTTAAAGTAACCATTTACCGATTGCAGATAGCTACGCCAGGGCCGGCCGGGTAATCTGGTCAGATCGCATACTGGTCTCTACATGTTATACTTAACCTAAATAACCAACAAATTCTTTTAAATAACTATGTACAAATATAATATTTAAAAAATTGACAGCGTTCTTATGTTATTATTGTTTGTACAAAATTTAACTTAAATATTTTTTTAAAGAATAGATATAGTCAGAGTATCCAAGTTACGGCAAACCGTTAGTCTCGTAGAATAACAAAAAAAAAAGCGGGTCCGACGGTGACGCCACTGTTTGTCCTTGTCTATCCAAGGATCACGTCTATGGTTAGAGAGGGATGATGTTACGTTTTAATATGCAACTCCTATTATGAGCTGCGTTTAATTTATAGTGCGACAGCCGCGCGGCTTCGTAGTAACTGAGAGTGTTCGAACATTAATCTTTGGGGACTAAGTATGGTGCCTAAATCCAAAGCTTATGTCTGTAATTATATTACTTAGAAAACTGATCAAAGACAACAGATAAAATATTTTAAAGTATTATGTATGTGTTTTATTATATCTATAATATTGTACATTTAAACAAGAGAGCCACAAAAGTTGTTTATTTTAAGTCGTTATATTAAACTTTTCAGTATTAAAATTTTATTCTGTTACAATCACAAAAGGTTACTTTGTAAGTAATTTAATAGATGTCTTTGACAATTATTTACAATATATTATAGAGTATATTGAAAACATACATACATTAATTTACGGACTAAGTATGTTTTATAATAATGATGGGAAATAATAAATATTGCAATGCTTTAAGTTTTTTCTTTTAACGTATTGCTTTGTTTGTCCAAAATATTATCTGATTAATGACTTAATCGCATAATCCCGTGTAAATTCACAATACACATTATAAGACTTAAAATATGATCTTTAAAAAAAATGTTCAATAATAGACAAGATTAAAGGAGTAAATAACGTCGTGGACAACATACAAAGGAAGTTAGTTGGAAGTGAGCATCGTTCAAGACAAAAGGTTAGCTCTCGCAAGCCGTCGGACAATCAAAGCGAGCCGGACCCAATTGTGAAATAAAACGCACAAATAACAAGTTTAATTAAATCGCCAAGAACGGCACAGAGCGAGAGAGAGGGAGCGGCGCGGGAACAATTCCAACTACAACGATAGTTTAACAAGTGAACTCAAAGTAAGCTTCATATCGAATACCTACCTACCTATCTACCTACCCGCTACCTGCAATACGCGAGCTCCAACGGGAAGTTATTGCGAAACTCCTTTAATTTTGCTTTTGTATGACTGTTTGTTTCTGCACCGAAATAAATTGATTGTTGGTAGCGGCACAGTCGTACGTACTGCTGTTGTTTGTTTGTTTGTTTGTGAAATTTCAAAGAGTTGCTGTCTAAATATTTTTGAATACAAAAAAAATTGCTAAAATATTAAAGATGTGCACAAAAAATATCACTTATCAATAGATTATTCACTCCTCACTGCAATTTTACGCACGAACGGATACATAATCTTTTTTTGATACAACGCCATTGTATTATTATTTCTATTTAATATGTTAAGCGTAAACTTTATTCATGAGAATATACTTGTTTATTACAAATTTCTAAATATATATATATATATATATATATATATATATATATATATATATATATATTTTGTACAATCATAAAGCTCAAAACAGACGGCATTCTAAAAGGTTATTTCATAAATCTTATATTTAAGAAAATGTAAGCTCTTCTAAATGTATTATTAAGGTTGAATTTTCTCTATTAGTGACGAGGGTTCCACGAGATAGTTATACACAAATAGGAATACGAGAATAGAGCGAGGCTACTGGATACTCGTCGCAATCATATCTCCAGCTCGTGCTGCAAAAACCGACGCGTAGTTTAACGAATAAATATTTTCTTTACGCAATGTAAAGATTAATATCGATTAAGTATTTTGAAAAAATGGGGAACGGAGTGTCTTAATACTGGGTTCCCAATGCCTACCCTGCTGTGTGCGGGATAGCGTGAAGCTGATTTAATTTTTAAATGCTTTTTAAGTCGTGCTTTTTATTTACAAATATTAAATTTGTTACGTTTCACATTTAAAAAAATCTATGTCACATAAAATTTATTTGGAATGTATAAAATATTGTTAAATTTACATTAATGTAGTAAAAAATAAACACAATGTTAAGCTATTAATAGGCACTTCGTAATGGGTGACATGTAATGGCTTTGATTCGTGGTCGGAAAGTTTGTTCGGGGATTAGGGAGTTGCAGGTCAATAAGAGCAGGTAGCGTAACACACGATCGCTCCTCTATCATGATATAAACTATTCTATATTTAGTTACTTATTATAAAAGGTAATATTTGTAAAAAAGTGGATAGCGCTCTCTAGTAGTTTTATTCTCTAAGTGTATATTTATTAATTCTAATTATAAAACATAAATGAAATCAAAATTAAATTTTAATTTATCTAGATACCTATCTATATTTCAATGCGTTGGTTGTATAAACGGATATTATATTATNCGCCTGCGGGTGCCAAGAGTAGATAATCTATGGACAGATGGGTAAGTTTGTAGTACCATAGACTAAAATCACGGATGACTTCTTCACTCTAACACTGTGTTTTATCCAACACATAATAATTGTTTTGTTGTAATGCAAAACAGTTATATTATACTGCAATCTTAATTAACTTACTAGCGTGTCGGTAGGAAACGCAAATAGATCTTCGATAAAGAATGTATTTTTGTAATAAAATAAAAAAATAAGTAATAATACGTCCGCTTCACGCCGTATCCCACATACAGCAGGATAGACAGAGCGAACTTAGTGTCAAGACACTTCGTTCCACGCTTTCCGCCGCAAATTTCGAGACATTGTGTGTTGAGTAGCGGAACTCAACAACGATCGAATCCACAACCTTCGTATTACAGTCACCCACTTGTGCCGTTGCGCCACGACGGCCTCGATAAAAAAATATATAATTATAGATTAAATTAAAACGACTCCAATATATCTGCGACTTGAACGTGATAAATCTTGCTAGTTCGGCTATTAGGTGCGACGCCGCGTGAGGGCCCCGGGTGTCAGCAGTTTACACGTCTTATTGCTTGTCGCTCCGTCGCGACGCAATAAAAACATCAAGAGAGTTCACCAAAATAACTCTTGGCACCAACTTGGCAGATGAAAACGACTGGTACGAAAGCACAAAGTGATGGCCTGAGTGTCGCACTTCGTCGGTGACATTTGGAGTATGGATAATGAACAGATTTTTCATGTGTAATGTGTATTAAGTTTATAGAAACCGGCAATTTTAATTGTTTTTTGTTTTAACTTTTTTTTTTTACTATTTATTTCATAATATTAAAGTAATGTAAAAAGGCGCAGCATTTAATCTTCACTTTTGGATGAATGTAGATTTTTTTTATTCACTTTGTAATATTATTAATAACGATAAAAAAAATTATAAATATTATTTATATTTGTTTTTTAATTTTGTTTAATGTATTAGCATTTCATATTTTAATAATTTTCTAATTTCACCAGTAAATAAAACAGCGAATCAAATTTTAGCAATACTTTACATATGTATTGTGATAAATAAAAATAAATTATACTATTTGAATTTTAAAAAAATTGTTTGAACACCACCACCCACTCTTAACAAAACAAAATGAAATAGTAAAAAAAAGGAAATAAATGAAACTATAATTATTGCACTAAAATATTTACATATTCAGAATAATAAATTACTTTTATTGTAATATTTAAAAAATATATATATTTCGAAATACATTAGTATAACTCTTGGCTTTTAAGAATAACTGTATATTTGAGTAAAATAGAAAATAAATTTATTTATTCTCACATATAAGCAAATCGCGAAAGTTCACCAAAAATACGCGGCATGACTTAGGAATCCACAAAAATATTTCAG
Source organism: Heliconius hermathena (assembly GCA_013403705.1). NCBI lineage: Eukaryota > Metazoa > Arthropoda > Insecta > Lepidoptera > Nymphalidae > Heliconius > Heliconius hermathena. Next base: position 228,272 of record JAAIXJ010000251.1, read on the forward strand.
GAATTTGTTTGTTTATCATTGGTAAAGTGCGACAAATACTTACGCCTCGGATAAAATTTCGAGTAATAACAGTCCATATCACCGTTTAAAAAATCACTGCATCAATATGTATTTTCACTTTAATTTGTTTACCGTTCACTCGCGCATTACATGTAAAACGTTTGACATTTCATAAATTAAGCTGACAAGTGTCATCCCCGCGCGCGGAATACGTCAAATCGCATACAGCCACCGACGCGACTGAAGTGTATCACGGGCGAACGATACCATACCGCGTCTTTCGAAAATTGCGCCATCTCAGTAAGCACACTCGGGCAAATTGAACGACACTAAAACACCTTGAGCACACTTCATGCCCCACTAGCTTTCATAAACTTCCAAAACCTATGACTAGATAATGTTTACATCGCGAAATGCCGACACCCGAACGACCGGAAGTCAAAGCGAAGCAAACGCGACAACTATGTAAAATATTGCAGGATCGCGATCGCATTGTTGACATTCCCTTATAAAAATCGTCAAAATCTCGAGTAAATTGTATGAAAATCACTGTAATAATTTTTTTACTTACCTATTTCGAGCTTCGAAGGTGTAGTGAAGGGGCGAATTTTGATAAAATATCAATTTAAGAGTGAATTTAAAGAATATACTCTTATTGGTATGCGAAGAATGGCACAAAGAATCCCGACAACGCACGCGACGAATGCGCACCTCGTTTGCGCATATGCTGACACAACTTCATGGATGTCGTCCCCCGCGGCCCGCGCGCGCCCCCCCGCGCCCCTTTCTCGTGCCTGTGTGCGCGCCCAGAGTGGTCAAACGTGAAACGCCGTGCACATACACACGCACACACGCACACGCTCGTACCTGCGTCGCGCCCGCCGGCCGCCATCTTTGTTACGGCAGCGAGCGAGCGTCCCACTCCTAGCGCCATCCAGTGGCCTTACTATGAAATCCAGAATTGTCACTAGAGGTCACACTTAACTAATAGTATTATTCATAACAAATCACTTTTAGTCAACATACTTACTTTTTAATAATATTATTATCTTTATTCACTAAAAATTCCAATAATAGAGTAAAATAAATGTCAAAAATATTTGCAACAAGAGTATGATCATAATATAAACATCCTTTTACCGTTTCTATCAATTAATTAACTTATAGGAAGTAGCTAGATTCTAGAAAGGACTGATACTAATATAAATATAGTGAACTAAGGGACTTCAGACTAAAATCAACTATCATTTATGCATAATATTATGATTACTGATTTGTTAACTACATGTAAATTTAGTTTAAATAATAAAAAAATATGTTAGCAAAGGATACACCTGTTATATAAGTTAGATATATAAAATGAAAGAGTAAAATAGTGTACAGTAATAATTTATTTCGTCAACAAACTGTCATAGTATATGTAGGTGTTTAAGATCAATGCATATAGTTCAATAAAATTAAATAAAATGCATTTAAAAATAATACAATACATTAAAAATATAAAGCAAGTCCACACGGTAGCTACACGGACCGACTCTAGATGCAATACAATCTTCTTCATCCGATTCCTTGTCCAATAATTAATCAAGCCTCTTTGCTATAAAATGTTTTTAAATTTACAATACAACCTCGTCGTATGCAATATTATAAGATAAAATAATGAAAATTTATTGAAACTTTCATTAGATATGTCTCGACAAGTCACGGTAGACTTCATACATTGTAAATAAGTAAACGAATTAAAGAAATGAAATATAAACAAATAATTCAATATATAGAAAATACATTATGTAAGTATATTATAAATTTCAACAAGAAAACTCTTATATTACGAATAAACAATTATACATAACAATAAAATAGTTCAAGAACAATAATTCACAGTATTTTTAATAATAAGTAATTGCTTTAACTGTATCATAATTTTACAATTTGCAATACATTGTAAAATTATGAACAATAGAGTGGTAACAATATCATTTATGCCTACTTTTTAATTTGTTACAATCTTGATTTTATCTTAAAGTTATAAATTGTTCTATATCAATTTTAATAAGATTGTCTTACCCTAAAATCTAGCACAAAAAATATTTAAAAAGTTAATATTTTTACGTTGTACTAATATTTTAAAAAATACTATTGTTTTCGACTGGGTAGTTTAAAGATATGCAACATTTTTTAACCTTTCTCTTTTTATATTGTTTTTCATATAGGTACAACATTCAGGTGGTCAATAATTTTATGTGAAGATGTGCATGTTTATTTCTTACTTAGATTACATAATCGTCTTTGGTACATGAATGTAATAATTCTTTTTGATGTTATTGCTTAACAATAAAAGATACTTTCAATTAGATATAAATTAAGTATAGAGTTACTAAAGAAATGCTGATGGACTATCAAAATCGAAGAATTATATGCACAACATTTTTTATGATTAGCGATTTGGTTAATTAAAAAAGAAAATAGCTTATAATATAACTACATTAGTTTACTTATTTAATGAAGATAGGTATATAATCTAGAAATTCCTTCCGGAACACAAGTTAGAAAAATAATGACATCACTCTCAATATTTTTACATAATACAACACTATGAACAATATATTATATTTATTCTATAACATTTCTTAATTACATGTGAACAGGTAATTGTTATGTGCGTGTTGTTTACTAATTTGTAAATATTTTTCTTGACTTTTTTGGTTTTGAGAATTTTACTAAATAAATTATTTTCTATTAGGTACTTATATATTTTTTTAAATAATGATAGATTTGTGTTGAAATATTGATGATCGTGGGCGCATATTTGCCAGAGGCTGCCCTCCAGTATTCTTTCTTTTGGGAAGTGGTCATTATTCTATCTAAATCGAGCTACGTTTTTAGTTAGTTAAAAAAATATTCACAAGATTTATTTTACCGTGCAGCGTAACACTTAAATAATGTCAACCCAAAGATTCTTGCAGCTTGGGTTCAGTTTTTCAACTTTAATCTAAGCATATGCAATTTAGTAAGAAAAAATCCAAACTGTTTCGGCTTTTAATAAATATTTTCCATGGTTTTCCAAAAAAAATCTGGAGTAGTCACCAGATTACTCTGGAGTGTACACGGTTCCCTCCTTCTTATACGTCCAGGATGATAGTACATTTTTGAAGAACGTAGACAAAAATATTACTATATTTTGATTTATTAATGACAATGTCACATTTACTTTAAAATAAATAAAAGAATATTTCTTACAACTTACTTTGTAGACACAATGTGTATGCGAATGAAAAACTTATTTATATAATATAATAAATAAAAGCACTCGTAAATATAATAATAAATGTCTTGTCGTATAATTAAAATTATTTAGAGAAAGAATATATTACCATTTATGTATAATAAGTATCTGGTAATATTTTTATGACAAGCCAAAGTATAATAAGTATTGTGTTCATTGATATATGATAAATTAATTTTTTCAAGCAAATAAATATGAGCGTTAGATGGATGGGTTAATATATAACCCTTATATATTATAGAAAATACAGAAAATGTGAAGTGCGTTTTTTTTAATTACTTAAATATAACTAGGGGTGTCGGGAATGGTGCAGCCAACCTTAGAAGGTTTTTGCAAGTCAATATTTTTGCCCGCATTGTGACATAACAAGTGAGGTCATCAGTTCAAAGGTAGCCTATCAAGTAACAACGCAAAATAAAAACAATTCTTCGTAGACATACGATTATTTAAAAAAAACAATACTGTCCGTATTAAGTTACAAGATTTTTAAATATTATCAATTAATGAATTATAGATGGTATATTGTTGTAATGAAATTAGTTCTATGTATTACTTTTACCAACAGACAAAAAATAATTAACCTCCTCAATAACTACATACATATGTCTTAATATATGTATGATAAATGAAGTAGGTACTCTATAGGTACAGTGACTTATACAAAGCAATTTAATTAAATAATTTTTAAAACTCTGCCTTAAAAAAAATCGTATCATTCGTAGTACAAAACATTTTTTAATAAAGTAAGTTATAAAGTAATTTTAAAAATAGTAACTTACTTATTTTATTACGTAATAGTGGCGTGAATAGGAAGACCTTTTTTCCTTTCGTGACATAAACACTTTATGTGATGGTCCCATAAATTTAGATTTTGGTTAAGGATATGTTTCCAAAGTTCTCGATATTAAACTTTACGCAAATTTATTATAGCTATATTGGTACAGTTAGCTTTTAAGTATTATATATTTTGTTATACGAGCGATACGAATAAATTGTTTTGCATTTTATAAAAAAATATGCGCTATGTTTTATACAATCAATTAGCATTTACGCTTAGTTAGTTGGTCTTTTGATGACTTGGACACACGACCTGCAATTCGTGCAATGGAAGATCTCGCACGACAACCGCATGGAAAGCCATATTTGCTGTTGCTAGGATGTATTCACAAACGGAAAACCATGTAAATGCTGAAATAATTATTTTAAGTTAAAGATAATTCATAAATTTTAAGTAAAGCAACAATACATATATACTTCATAGTCATGTTAATAAAATAATTACAATTGTAGAGACTTTTGTATTAGTGGTAGAAGGTTCTGTTTACGTAAATGATCATAATTAAATGTAAACTTACATTATTACTCGGCTTTCATTTTTTTTTACATTCCAATCGAAAGTAAAGAAAATATGTACTTAAAGTACCTAAATATATGTAAGAAAACTTACCGAGTGGTCGACAAAACAATCGATGTCTAAGGAAAAAAATGATGAGGCCCACAGTAGCGGCAATGGCAACATAAAATAGGATCCATACTAGTTTATTTGTTCGCACTGGTTCTACATTATCATTTGCTATACAGCCTACTTTAGCTCGACACAGCATATGTAATAGCGATGCTATCATAAAAATGATGAAAATTTTCTCATGTATGACTGAAAAAAAATGTATATCTAAATTAATTTAAATTTTCAAATAATTTACATCGTATTAATATTTGTATTTTAATATAAATAAAAACATCTAAAGTAGGTATCTTACAATAATTTTCTCTGTTTGAAACATAAGTAACGCCCGTAAGTGCGAGAAGCTCAATTAAATTTAACCAGTAGCATGCTTCTCCCAATTTTGTAGCTAAATCTCGCATCTGAAATAATCTTATATTTAAAAAATGTTTTACTAAAAATATTAAAAAGTAAAATAATAACAAAACTTTAGTCATTTATACCTTTTCATCTCTGATATACAAAGTGCGTTCTTTATGAAAATTGTAATATAATGAACCTATCAGCAGTCTTGGTCCTAGGTGGTAAGCGATGCATATCCTCCATATATATCTTTGCGGGCTGATACCCGTAATTGCACTTATTGATGGTACTACATTGTAAACCTAAGAATATATATATATAAATTATGTATTTTTTCATAATAAAGAATATTTACTAAAAATATTTACTTACCCTACAATGCGTTTCATGTACATCATCTGCTTGGAATATAGATGCCGATACGTAACAAAATATTAAAGCACCTAGTGGAAGCCAGAGAGCGGTCAAACATATTTTTCTTAGAGAACATGACCACAGAAGTCCCTAAACAAGAAAAGAAAATTATATACTAGTTATTATATTTTCTAAAACATAATTAACGAAAGCACAGGTACCTTATATTGTAATATTTGAACAGTCCTATTTACTATGTTCAGTTCGTTAATGTTTTCAACGACTTGATCACTCGAATTCTTAGATGTCTCCTCTTGTGCATCATTTCCCATTTTCCTTCTCACTCTTCTTTTACCAATAATCTCATAATTAACCAAGAAATTTACTCAATATTAATTATTTTTATCTAGTTTCATTGTCACCAATATGAAAATGTGATTATCAATAACTTATATTTACAAATTTATTTAAATGAACATAAATAGAAATGAACACTAATCAAATTGATGTAGTTCATTGTTTGTGCTAAAAATATGCGTTATTTTATATAAAATAGAAAGATAATGAGAGATTACACCCGAGGCGTGGATTGAATGAAGTTATTTGGACTTGCGCATTTCAAGCTTAAAGCTTTTCTTTTCAAATAAATATGAGCATGTTTGTCTATTAGGTTGTATAAAAGAATTGAATTTAGTACAAGTTTTGTAATATAAAAAAACATTCCAAGCTGAAAGTTTTGAAGTTTTAGTCTTTTTACAATATTTTCCAACCTATAATTTCTTCATAATCAATACCTTTAATTCCATTACACTGAGATAGTAAAAGCTTATAATAGTAACAAAATTGGGACGGTACCTATATGAAGAGCCAGTGCAAGTTTAAAATGCATGTAATAAGGTAAAATAGATAAAATGTCTGCATACGGTTATTTATCGTAGAAGGGGAAAAATAATATATTCAATTTTATTTAACAGATAACAAGTCAAACATTTTGTATTTAATTAACTTAACTAATTATTTTGCAAATAATTATATTTATATAATCTTAATGCCCTACCTATATCTCAAAAGGGTTTCTTATTGTAATATTTATTTACATGGCAACTTTAACAAGTCGATATTATTGACATTGACGATATATCGGCAGTCGGCAATTCGGCATCCGCCAATCGCCAGTTTGTCATGCGTTAGCAGAGGGTTTGGTTTGTTGGTGTTTGTATTGAAACAAAAACTAAATTTTATTCTGTTTCTAAATAAATATTAATGAATCTTAAAATAAGTTGAACTTAAATAAAGTTCACCATGTCTCTATCAAGACTTTTGTGGTTATTTAGTGCGTGCATTGCGTGTTTTGTAGAAATTCATGCTTCTAGTCATTGGATGGTTACCGAAAGTGGTTTAATTCAACCAAGGGTATGATAGTGATTTCCGTTTTAACTTACTAACTCTAAAATATTAACATTTTTATCAAAATTAAAGTAATAAAAAAATAACACGGAAATGATAAACTAATGTTTATATATTTCAGCTTGACTCGCCGTTTGATATGGCTCGCCCTTATGATCTTTTGGCATTTCTAAATCAAGAAAAGCGTTGGGATGGAGTTTTTGACCTTTTTAAAGATCTCACTAAGAGACAAACAACAATTGATAAGCTTTGGGCTGATGTTGGTAAATACACCGACGTTGGGCGTCAAATAGCTCATGATGAAGATTGTTCGAAATCCGGTAACATAAACTCAATTGATTGGTATGCTGGCTTACTTGAAGATGGATCTAAGAAAATCCATCCAGATGAATTTCAACTCCCAAGTCTATATTATGGACCAAATAATGAAATTCCTGACTGTAAAAAATTTTCTTCCTTGAGATTTAGCATGTTTGCTTTTGAACATTTAGAGGTAAGAACATGTAATATATATATAAAATTTTTAAAACATTGCAGTAATTCACTAATACTTAAGAAAAAAATACTTAGTCAAAAGCAACAAATTTTCATATATAATACATTCATTAATTTTTCTATTTCAGTCATTCTTCTTTTCTTTTTATATATGACAGCTAAGAAATAATATTAACAATAAACATTTCAGAGCATGTTGCAAAGAGAGAATCTGTCTGCTAATCCAGAGTATGTTTTACCTGAGATGATATCTCCTATCATGACAGCAGATCAATATGGACATTGGCTTGCTAGTATATTAAGGCATAATAGTTCCTCGTGGCTACATTATAACATGGCCTCACTATATTGGCGGGTTAGAGGCAATGCACCCAAAGCTATAGAATGTTCCAGACGAGCCTTGCATTATGCACCAAGGTAACACAAACATTAGTAATACTAAAAGATAGAAAACAGCATCTGATTGTAAGTGTTGGTTGCAAAGGTTTTAAGTTTGATCCCTAGTCGGGAGAATGGACTGCCTTCATTTGCTGGTCTGTCTGCACTGTAGAATAGAGTATGCGGGAAAAACCATAAACCTGATAAAACATTAAAACTATAATAATAAATAGAAGAATATTTTATTGATATTCAATTTAGAATTTCTTACATTACTTTAGTCCATTTTACATCTTTTTTTAACCTTCCTTCTCATTTATTTTTTATGTTAAGTAAATGCTAATGCTATTGAAAAAAATTACAACTTGTTATGATAGTAAATCATCATTAACAATCAATATAACTTAACAATAATAAATCAATTATTAAAAATAATATTATATAAACAAATTAGTAAAAAAAAAATATATTTGAGGCCAGTTGTGGCACAAAGAGTGACTGTAAATGTGACTAGTTGTGGGTTCGATCCCCATTCGTGGAAATGAAATTGATATATGAATATATATGAGTTCTGCCACTCAACATCCAATGCTTCCAAAATTCGGTGGAAAGTGGGGAACAATATGCCTTGACTTCTCTGCCTACCATGCTGTGTGCAAGATATAATGTAAAGCTTTATTATAAATAAAGTTATAAATAACATTATTAAAGGCAATAGCATGATGATGCCGAGTAAAAATCACTAAAATGATGTGTTAATGAAATCTTATTAATAGATTACAAATAATAATAATAATAAAGTTTATTCAGCATTTTTGAAATTTTTTATTGACTTAACTTGAAATAAATGACTAAAACTTAAATGATAACTGTCACTTAGATTGTACTCTTTATTTTACTTAAGGTCCGTATATATGTTTGCCAATTGACAAAGGCCTTCTCCAACCATTTACACTCCCTTCTATCATTTGCAACTCTGTGTGGGGTTTTCTCAGCTACCTGCCTTATTTTGTTCTAGCACCACCTTGGTGGCCTGCCCCTTTTTCTGTTTCCTTCTCTAGGGTACCATTGTGTAACTAATTTGCTACACTAATCTTTGCCTTTGATAGTGTATCCATCCCATCTCTGTTTAAGTCTCTTGATGTTTAAGATTACATCATTTACATTTGTCCTGCATCTGATGGTGTGACTTCTTAGCTTACCTGACGATAGATTTGCGACCGTCAATGTTTATACCCAGATCATTCCATTCGAAAACTCTAAAGATGGTCTCCAGTACTGTTGAGAATTATGGAAGGAGACAAAAAAGAATAGGTTACAAAATACACATTAATTTTATTATTAAGTGTTATTAATAAGTATTTAGAAAAAATAAAAAAAAGAAAATCCTATGATGTCACGTCTCACGTCATGGTAAATAATCACGTGATGTGTTTTTTAGCTTTAAGACCACCTCATATATTTTTTAGTATGTGCTAAGAATTTTGAAATTTTTAAAATATAATTATTATTATTTTATTTTTAATAAAACACAGGTATAAAGTATTACCCAATTTAATTCTAGAAAATAAAGACCATGATAAATATGTCTAAATGGAAAGGTTGCAGGTTGGTTTAGATTGGCATAATCATGTGAAAAACATTTGCAAATTCAAAAAGCACTTTACTAAATTATACACGTGATATCTTACTTCACCCCTCCTACCCCTTTGTGACAGATCGTTTAGCTATAAAAACATTATTAATTCTGATTATTTAACATTCTATTATTTACACTTTCAGAGAGTACAAAGATGTCGCTCTGGGCAGCCTCGGAGTAGTTTTACACAGAAGTGGCAAAACAGATGATGCTATAATTGTTCTAAATGCAGCAATTGAACACGATAGAACTAATTATGTCAGCCATTTCTCCATAGCAAATGCATATTCTGTGATTGGGGAATACAACATGTCCTTAAAATTTTATGACAGGACATTAAAACTGAATCCTAGAATGGAATTAGCTCAAAAGTACAGATATGGAGTTATGTGTCATGCAAAATTAGCTATTAGGATTCAGGCTATAAGAGAGTAAGTGCATTGAGTTATTGTATTTTTTTATGGAAAAAGACAAGGCAAATGAGCGTAGGGATCACCTGATGGTAAGTGGTCACCACCACCAACTAGCCTGTGTAAAACCAGAAGAGCTACAGCTGTGGTGATGACCTTATATTTACATTTTTTTTTTATTTATTAAAATCTATACTAATATTAATAAGAGTTTGTTTAGTTTTCAAAAAAACTACTGGTTCAAATTGAAACACCCATTACAAGTTTTCGTACTATATAATTTATATGTATAGAAAAACATATCTATATTGTTAATACTAAGCCACACCATTATCAATAGCAGTTGTGTAACAACAAAATGCACAATGAATGAAGTAAAAACTGAAGAACTTAAGAGCAAAGCTAAAGGTAAAAGTTAGTTGTTGATATGTATAAAAAAGTAGTAGTTGATAAAAACACTCTGCACACCTTAATAACTTATATTGAAGTTGTATATAAATAATATAATATGTTAATATAGAAGTAGCATACTTCCCATTCTCCAAGGCAAAAATGATTAAAAATAATTATAAAAAAAAGAAACAAAAAATCCGTTTGCATTAAACTAAGAAAAATTATATAATTTTTAACATAAAAAAACCGACTTCAATCGGATCCTATAATCAGAACCAAGCCAAACTTATGAAACTACCTTTGAAATGTATCCTTTCCAATAAAAAAAGAATCGTCGAAATCGTTTGACGTGATATCAAATTATTCGTCCATTTGTCGCGCACATACTTAATGCAATTTTTAGAGTTATGTGATTTTCTCATGGATTGTCAGAAATGGGCCAAATTAAAATGTGACCAAACAGGAAGCACCAGCTTTCAAATACATTATATATACTTAAAAAAAACTTTATATCACTATACCCTAAACTTAACTAAAAAATCATGAAAGAAATAACATTCACTACAGAATGTAACTGCTTATCTAAAATCGTGATTCCATCGTTCTTTACGTGTTTATGTTACATTCTTAAGTATTTTGACAGTAAAACACTACATTGATTCGCAATATTCATAAAATATTATATTAATATAGTAAAAAGGTTTGCATATTAAATGTATTATTAGTTTTTTAGACTTTGTTTTGGTGTGTGATTCCGGCCTAGAATAGGATCATCCTGGTACTGGTGGTGTCGTAAGAGGCGACTAAAGTACGTGTGGTAGAGTTACTACCCCCGGCATTTAAAACCGGCGTGAAGTAGTGGCTTTGTGCCACTGCGTTTCGCATCAGGTAATGCCGGGCTCCGGCGCCCAACCCACCTTAAAGGCAGGCAACGCACCTGTAGCTTCTCTGGAGTTGCACGGGGTCGTGGGCGGCGGTAATCACTTACCATCAGGTGACCCGAACGCTCGTTTGCCTTGTCCTTTTCCATAAAAAAAAAACACTAACACACTTGGTTCCTGAACACACCTCTATTTATAAATATGATATATAAAAAATGTAATAGACAATAATTAATATTTATATGACTTACAATTATATATAATAATTTCTAGAACTCTAAACAAACTTCGTGAAGAATTAAATGAATATGGACAGAAGGAAGCTTCATGGCCGCGAATGCAAGCAGAGTTTTTGAGAACCATTAAAAGTGCAGAGGAATATGGTAAATATATGTATATTTATATTGCATTCTATGATACTTCAATTTAATTGCAGAATAGTTTATTTCTTTTCGAAATTCATCTATTATGACATTTTATTAACGTTAACTTAGCTCTAGACGGTATGCCTAGCGGGGTAGGCAGAGAGAACGGGGCGCCAAATGCTACGGTCTCTGCATGCCCCTTTTACCTCGTCCACTGTCATTAATCTCTTCATACATGCCCTTCAGGAGGTTCTCATGTTTTTTACGTGACCTTCATTCAGTATCTTGGATACTGTGTTTTTTATGTTCAACTGAGGTATCCCCCTACCTCCCTTACCACTCACTTTCCCGTCATAATCTTTTTTGCTGTTCTTTCATCACTCATTCGTTCGACGTGCCCAAGTCAACTGAAAACGCACGTTCTTCTTTATTCTCACCGTGACATCCTCGTTAGTACCTGCCGTTATGAGTTTTAGACTCTCATAGAGTGTATTCTTTTATTTAATTCTTTTATTTAAGAAATAAAATTTTCAAATATATAAAAGTGAGAAAATACCATTAAAATAAAAAAATATGGTTTAGAATTATATATTATGTATGTATAAATTACATTATCTATGTTATTTCAGAATATAGAAATGAAGAAAAAAATAATGACAGAATGGCCGTTATAACCGGTTTAGATATAAAAGAACTAAAAGTACAAATGGAAAAGAATTCCTTAATAAAATATTTTATTGATGGTTTCCCAATATACAATGATGAGAAACTTGGCAGAAAAGGCGTCGATGTTGTAGATACTATATACGGGCTGGAGCGTTTAATACAACATGTTAATAAGAAAGCTAACATTCCATATGTTCCCATAAAAGACGAAAAAAGCGATGAGGATTTCATTTTTTTTGATTTAAGAGATCAGAATAAACCATTTCAAGACTCGTTTCCAGGTTAGTTTTTTTTATTAAGTATAATTTTTTTAGTTTCACGTTGTTATGCTTTTTTTTGTTATATAATAAATAATTTTATTATTTATTAGGTATTAATATAAAAAGAGATCCAAATGATATTAAATCAGGTCCTAAGTTCCCAAATGACAAGAAACAGCCGGTGGCTGAGGAGGAATTAACTGAATATGAAACTGGGATAGTTATGTAAGTCTCTTTGTAATTACATTGTATTTGTTATTTTATTCTTATGTCTAGATATTTTATAGTAATAACATGAAGTAGATAGAGAAGGCTGTAGTGGTGGCACGGCGTCTTACTGTAAACGAGACGATTGTGGGTTCGATTCCTAATGGGGGAAATCATTTTTATTTCCGTGTTCTGGTAATAAAACAAACTGATTTTCGCCATTTTTCACAATGTCTCGAAAATTGAGCAGTGCATTGGGAACTAAGTGTCTTAAAACTTACTAGGTAAGTTTCCTCTTCCTCCCCTGCTGTATAAAAAGAAGAAGAGTGGCGGAACTCAACGCAGCGCGTTGTCTCGACACCAGAGCGAAGACATCAAAATGTTAAATATGTCATTTCCTCAAAATGTGACTGTAAAGCACGACCTGTGCTTTACAGTCACATTTTGTGCCCCACGAGCGTCATAGAGACCTATTGAGTTGCAAAGCTTAGTTGATAAAAAAAATCATATATACATATGTCATATATACCTTTAATGAGTGAGGGGCGTGACTTTCAAAAATGTAAAATTCGTCATTTTCAAATACTCAAGTTCGTCAGATTAAGATATCTATGGTTCATCTTCATGCAATAGACGTGCTATCTCATAATTTGACGATTATCTGAAGGAACTTATCTAATCTGACAATTTTTTTTAAAACATTGAACGTAATCAGTTGAAAAGTTCCAAAAATAGCATGTAAATAAAAGAGAGTATGTTTTAATTTTATAAAAATCACATAACAACCAAAAAAGTTGGAAAAACGTTGTAAACAATAGTATGTCACGAACGAGTCTGTGTGATCAGCTGTCATGGCAACAGAAACCAAAATAGGAATGGAGTGAGACAGTAATAGATAGAGAAAGAGTGGGAGAGATTCCTCTCTCACGAAACAAAGAAACACAAAGAGAGGAATATAGGCAACCGGCATTAAACTTTATCGATGAATTTTGATTATTTCGGCTTGTGGAATTCATCAGATGATATATTTTTCGTAATCCTTCAAAATAAAAAATCGATCTCTCTTGATTGAATCTATTTTTCGCAATGTTGTAGTCCTCCCCCTTCTTTACGTTACTCTCAAATTGGCAGATTACATGATTATAATACATGATTTAGCATGTAGCTAACTCACTCTACCTTAATCTAACGCATTCGAGAATTTCAGATAATATTTTTTTTTTCTAATCTGATCTTTTATCCTAGACAGGCGGCCATATACGAGTATATGGGACTCATATTTGGCGGAAGTACTTAATCGAGCACAAGGAATCCCCCAATATATCAATCTGCCTCGCTTTAGTAAAACCTGAAATCTTCGCTTGGGCTCTCTTATTATTACATAGTCATATATGAGTAAATAACATAATTATTCTTATTAAAACTATGAGGGAAGCATATATATGTAAATTGTTAAACATAAACATTTTCTTTTATGAAATTAGAACTCAAAACTAATAATATCAAAGACGTTCATCGCCTTTGATAGTAAGCAATAATTAAAAGCTCAGCTTCATGCTTACCCCATGCGCCATATATTGCAGGGAGGTGCAGAAAATGTATTTAGAATATTGTCTCACTATGCAACGATGGACTAGTTGCTATAAGAATTTGTTTAACAAATATTATTTTAATATTTTGTTTTTCCTTCTTAGGTATCCACTAACAATGACAGTAAATAGAAATAAAGCAGATTTTGACACGGAATTAGAGTGGCCTACAAACAAAATTTGCAAAGAAACTGCACCGAACTTTCCACAAAACGTGGAGGCTATTTTTCCTGTTTTTATGCCTTTTGAAAATAAGGGTATTAGGTAAGGAATAAGGAACTACTATGATTCGTTTAATTTGTTTGATACAATTAAGTACCACGTTTTCTTAGATTTTATTGAAATAAAAAAATGCCCATGAGGGTTCCTCTTTATCCACCCATTTTTTGAGACGTTGCGTGTTGAGTGGCGAATGTTAACGTCACCCTTTGTCTTGTTACTAATAACAAGACCTACAAAATGAAAATTACTCATTCTCCAGTGAGACTCAGCACTGTTTCACAGCTTTTGACTGTATACGCGATAGGTGTTTGATTCCCACTCGGAGCAATGAATTATGTTCATTTCCTCCACTTAAAAAGTGAAGAGTTTCGCCAGTCGACACATAATGTCTCGAAAATTTACCGATGCTTGGGAAACGGAATGTCTTAGTTTCTTTTTCCTACCCCGCAGCAGGCTAAAAATACCTATCCTTACAGAATGAAATTCCTCCTCACACAAAAGTTAGAGACTCCTCTAACAGAGGAGTATGAGCTGCCGTGGCACCCCCCCACATGTCCTCAGGATAAAGAAGCAGCGGGATTCACTAAGAAATCTAAGTTAGTTTGTTATATTTGGTTTTAGTTTTAATGTTACTAGCAACCCAAATGCTTCAATTGGTTAAGTTTTTTTGTTCCTTTTTGTTACCTTCACCTGTATTTCACATATATCAGAAAAGGCAGAGGAAAGGGAGCCTAGTGTTAAAACACTTCCTTTCCCCACTTTTCGCCAAATTCTTGAGGCATTGCGTGTAGAGTGGCAGAGCTTAACATTGCGCTTTGCTTTGTTAACGGGGGCAAAAAAATTTAAATATTAAATATTTCATTTCCCCGAGGGAGAATCGAACCCATAACCGTTGCGTCCATAGTCAGAGGCTTTTGCCACTGCACCATGACGGCCTATAGTCGGTGGAGCTTGTTACATTTGTTTTAATGCTCAAACTTATTTTTAAATTATAGCTAAAATATACTAAATATTTACCTAAATTGTAGCCCTTGTGTCATTCAATTATATCATAGTTGTAGGTTCAATTCAATATTCATTTGATCAGTTAAAATAATTTCAATTTTAAGCTATATTATCAATCCGATCAGTAGTTTTTGGGTGAAAGTGGAACAAACACCCATCCACACAAACTTTCACATTTATAATGCTAGTAGAATTTAACTATTCACCAAGCAGCTATAGTGGAACTAGAGCATGGCATTGAAGCCTTAGTGGCGCAGTGCGACGTCTGTATGTATTCCATTTGGTTGTGGGTTCGACCCCCCTCAGGGGAATTAATTATTTTCATTTTCCTACTGTGGTTAGAAGTGTGATTATGCACATACATTAGTCCTGAATTCGTGCGGAAAGTGAATAATAAAATTTTTCGTTAGCTTCTTTCTACCAAAACTATATAATCCTGGAAGAAATGTAAAAAGAAAGAAATATACATTAGTTTGCTTATACAAAATATAATTTTAGATATTTTATTGTGATATTTTTAATATTGATATTTTTTAACAGATTTTATAATATCAGCTTTATAATATTAGCTATATGTATTTTATGTATTTAGACCAAGGAAATGCTAATATTAAAAATGTGTTATTCAAATTTCTGCAGGAACTCTTTCACAACAGCTTTTTGAGTTTGAACTACCTTTAATATTGTTTAATGATTTAAAAGCGCTTGTAAAAGTATGTATTTAATATAAAATAATCTGAATTTTAGGCGGACGTAGTCCACAGCTACTGAGATAAATGCCAAGGTTAAGATTATATATTTTCATTTCTTGCTCTATTAACTAGCAAAAGCGCGGGATTGAGTTCGACCACTCGACATTTGAAATGGAGTGCTTTGACATTACGTTCTCTCTGTCTACCCCGCAATATGCGCGGGATACATCGTGAAGCTAAAAATAATCTAGAATAACCACAATTATAACTAAGTCCTAACTATTAAATATAATAATATATTTTCCTTACATTTTTAGGCAACATTTATCATCAGAAGTAGTAGACACAGGTTACTTACGTTTAAAATTACTCGAATACGTAAGTGATGGGAATGTGGAAGCAGCGAAACATATGCAAGACGCTGAAATCGGACAGAGAATATATGTAGTTATGAAGAAGGTAATATTTTACAATATAATAAACATTATATATAGTTGTAATTCTGAAAACTATTTATTCAGGTGTAAACCTGCAAAATCCATTTTTATACCATTCGAAAATGTAAAAGAAAATACAAAACACAATAAAATAAAAACTTATATGTACTACTATGTATATATGTACATACACAGCAAACGAGTTTGCTTAATAGCCTGTTCGCAGGTTTACAATCATAAGTCTAATATAATAAATTAAATAGTGTGTCTCTATAACAGAGGCATGTTTTGCAAAATGTTTATTTGCTTTGTAAAATATCAAAAAATCCTAAAATGAGATAGATAATCCATTTTATTACAGAAATTAGCACCAAGATGGATCGTATTCATACTCTCCTCTCTCTACTGGAGGGTTCGTAGTAACAATATGAATGCTCTACACTGCCTTCTCTCCGCCGGTCGATGGGTTCCCCAGAAATATAGAGATCTAGTGTTGATCTCTTTGGGTTCTGTTTATTTGGAAATGGGCTATTTTGATGAAGCTATGGCAGCTGCAGAGGAATCGTTTAGACTGAGTTTGTATGAGGTATGTTGTTATTATTGTAGTTGTTTAAATGTAAAATTAACAATAATAAAAAAAAGTCATAAAATATATAATTATTTCGGGATATAACAAAATATATACCGCTATTTGTGCATATGACCTATAAGGATATCTAATTGATTTTCTTCACTTCTATAAATTTCTTATATGAATATTAATGTGTACACATCCATATAAAATAGTACCTATTTGATTAATTAAAGTATTTAATATTAAGTTTTTTTTCTTTTAGCCAGCAACAAATTTTCTCCTCGCAGAATTAAACATGTTGAAGAAACATCGAAATACACATATTTATCATTTGAAACAAGTTGTGAGAGTTGAAGAAAACTTTATGAATGGTCTCGCTCGAAATCTTCTTTACGGCTGGGCGTGCATATTGAAGCAAGTAAACGCTTTGAGAGAAATGGGTAAGGGAAGGAATACTCTTTTAAAATAATACAATTCGTAAATTTATTTTATAAGTTTAAATATAAAGTATATTGGACACCTACACATTTATTTTCCTACATTGGTTAGTCGAGACGAGTCTTTACCGTTAAGCTCGACCTGTGCACATATTTGCTGCATAACAAATAAACATTAAAAATATATAAACTAAATTGTAATGTTTGAAGTTACACGTGATGATTGCAGGTACGATTCCCGCTTAGAGGAATGATTATTTCCATTTCCCTGCTCCGGCAAAAAAATGGACGAATTTGAAGTGTCTTAACACTAGGCCAATTTGCCTACTCTGCTATAAGCAGGATAAAAACAATGAGAACTATAGTTAGAAGTAATTTTTTTTTAAGCTTACCATAACATTTACTTTCTACTCACTTTACTACTAACTGTAGAAAATGTATTTGAAAGTGATTGCATAAATAAATAAAATTAAAGAAAAAAACGTTTTTAAGGACAATCTTTTATTATTTGTTAATAAAATGAAATAAAATGAACTAAAAAGTTACAAATAAAGTAACTCTAATAAGAAATACAGACAGACAACATGACAGGTGAAAGTAAATAAAAGCTTGTAAAAAAATATAATTTCAAACGAATTATATCTGTTTTAGATTTTGGAGAAGGCGACATTTGTACGCACGTAAAGCCCCTAGTCAATATGGTGTGTGAAAAGGACGGAGAAAATTGCCAAATGACTAACATACAATGTTTTAGTAGTCAAGAACGAAGTAAGTATCTTTTTAAAATTCTTATTATTACATTATAAAATAAATCAGCTTCAACCTGTATCCTGCAAACGGCAGGCTAGGCAGAAGGAACTTTGTGTCCGTTCCGCACTTTCCTCCGAATTCTGGAGGCATTGCGTGTTGAGTGGCGGAACTCAACGCCTCGCTTTGCCTCGACACCAGAGCGAAGAATTGAAAATATAAATTTAAATAAATATTAATTTTTTTCAGTGGGGATCCAACCCACAACTAATCGATTTTACAGATACAATATGTGACTGGCCTCCGGTCTTATTATTACTGTTTATACTTTTGGGTGTAACAAAAATCTTTAATATATGAATGAGAAGATAGAAAATAGTGAAAAGTAATTAGATTTTTCACAATTCTTTCACAGACAAGTTCTCTTAAAAATTCTGTTGTATTTTTATAGAACATGTCTTTTGCACCTGCGGAATCTAAGACCTGCATTAGTAGATCTTATACATAAATTCGCCAAAATGATGTTTAAACTCAGGAGTACCACTCTTTATGTATAAAAAAGTAGTAGTTTCTCTTTGGGCCGTAGGTTGTGAGTTCAATTATCAATGACTATTAATAGTTACATCTCGCCCTCTGGCTGTTTCGAATTTACAAGACAAAGGAAGAACAGAGTACCTTAACTTCTCTCTGCATATCATGCTATGTGGTAAAAAGCGTGAAGTTGCTAAGAAGCTAATTAATCTTTCCAGCGGACACAAGCACATTAGTCCGTCTCCTCCAAGAAAAACAAGGTATCCAGACCCCTGATCAAGCGGATTCCACATTTTTTGACCGTTTCATAGACAACACTCCAATGGACAAAGCGGACAGGCTCGCCCACCACGCCCACTATGATAACATGGTGCGGACTATAGAAACGGCTTTGATGGGATGTGGACCGTTGGGCTGTAAGAGTAAGTAATTACCTTTTTTCCCGTTCGTATAGAGATTTCAGAAAAAACTTCTTTTATTGTTTGTCTACGTTCGATTAAAAACATTGAATAGGGATCTTTTCAATGCTGCGTGGCTTCAGGTTTGGGTTGTCTGTCACTTAAGCAGTTAGTAATATTATATAATAGAAGCGTTTTATATAACTATTAAAATTTACGAGCTTTTGTTTATTTTTAGTATATAAAGTAATTTTCTTATGAAACAAATAACCACTTGAATTTTTGTATTTTATCTATTCATTAAGTCTGTTAATATTTCAATATAAAATGTTATATACGTAATAAACAATTAATACAAAGTAAATAAATGAAAGCAATTATACTTATTGTCCAATTCTTTTTCATTTCTATTAAAATGATGAAACACGAATCATAAAGTAGATACGGAGATATTAATCAATCTAAGCTGCCACAGACATTCTGGTAAAATCTCAATGCACATTTTAATATTATCATAGCTATTGTAAAGAGCTCTAAAAGTATCACATCTATAAAATTAAAAAAACAAACACAGCAAATTTTGATTGTAAACGCAACAGGTTGTGGGTTCGATTTCCTGTCGAGGAATTGAAATATTAAGTATTTTAATTTTTCGAACTTGTAACGAGCCAAATTTCGGCCACTGAACACGCAATGGCTCCAGAGTTGCGGAAACGACGGTAAGTGAAGATTGGAAGTGTCTTAATATGTACTAGGTTCCCAGGATCCCTTTGCCTGCTGCGTGCAGGATACAGTGTGTAGCTAAAAAAATAAAACATAAACAAAGCAAAAAAAATATATTAGTAACAACAGCTGGTATGTGAAGATAATTATTTATAAATATAATATAGTAATAAATATTATTTATGGGCTTTAATAATTGCTATTAATTAAATTATTTAAACGGAATTTCTTATTTCTTATATTTATATAAATATGCTTATAACATTATAGAATATTATAAAGCAAGTGTTGCATTTACGTTTTATCTACTTACTAACATTTAAAATGTATTCTATTAAAATATAATAGATATCATTGTTTTCTCTTAACCTAACCCCATATTTTATAATAAAAAATGAATATCAAAAAGCCTTACCATAAGATCCCGTTTTTAACATTTTTTAAAAGTGTTAATCCACACTTAAGAAAGAAAAATACTTATTTAGAAAACGTATAAAAATTTGAACGTAGCGGGACTCGTTTTCTAAATAAGTATTTTTCTTTCCTAAGTGTGGATTAACACTTTAAAAAAATATTAAAAATATTTAATAAATAGCATTCTCTCTTGCCAGACTATAATTCTTAGTAATTATCTTTGGGTAGCGGAAATTTGTAAAAATCTCCCTACAGAGATGCTAACAACATAAATAAGTTGTAAAAAGCGTATAAAAATTTCGACGTAACTTGATGAGAACATATGGCTCAGTGGTCAGAGCGCCTGGTCAGTTTCCAGGAAGCGCGGGTTCGAGTCCCGCTACGTTCAAATTTTTATACGTTTTCTAAATAAGTATAAGATCCCGTATTTTTAACAACATTATATTTTATATTAGCTTTATGCTGTCTCTCTCACATATAGCGTGATAGGCAGAAAGAACGTAATGTTAAAACACTCCGTTTCCTACTTTCCGCTCTTTCCGAAACATTGCGCTTAACCACGCTTTGTGGTCTGTCATCAGAGCGAGAAAATAAAAATAATTAACTTCCCCCAATGGTATCAAACCTAAACTGTAACGCCTTTTTCCAGATTCAGACATACTGTGCCACTCAGCCATGACGGCCTTAACATAACAATTTATTTACGTCTCTTATTTTCATATATCCATCATAACAATAAAATTAGATTTGCCACACAGGTATGAAGCCTAAGGACCTTGCTATGAAGGAGGAGGATTGCAACTATCACCACTTGCAACTTGGTTACTGGCTTCACATTGTCAGTTTTAGACAATTGCTCACTGAATCTAATGTTGAGTAAGTTTATATATGCACATATATAGAAAATTTGATTAAAAAATTGTTCGCCTATTTCTTTTGAAAATAGATTTTTTAAACATGCTCTTAGCGAGCCAGCTCATGCCATTTACCGCGTTTCTTTGTCTGACTAAAGTATTTTATTTACAACAAATGAAGTACGGTCGATGAGCGGTGACCGCCTTGAAGTTAGCTGAAGATGGCTGCGCCGGTTTGATTTAAGATTTTTTTTCTTACTTTTGATTATTTTGCTCCTGAGTGTACAATATGCAAAAATTTAGAGCCCTTAGCTTCAATGCGGCCACGACACATCGGCCGTACTGTATATGTCTGAATTTGAATATGCTCCCAACTAGGCACTGAGTATATAACCAAGAATTCACTTTTACACTACATCAAAGAAATTAAAAATAAAATTTTCTTATTTTATAGGCTCCCATCAGAAATATCAGCCATGACGCCATCCAACAAGAAAGTTCCAGAATGTCGACTAACAATTGACCCTATGGAAGATTTCGCCGCTGAGAAGATATCGCGAATCAGTACCGAGGGTTGGGAACCGGTTCTGAGTTTGATGCATCAGTTCGCGGAAATGTTTGATTACTTTGATTATGCTACTCTGGGTGCGAAGATTGCTAAATATGTGGACAGTGTGAGTTTTTGTTTGTATGCTGTTTTTATGTAGTTTTTAGTACATGATATTTTTTTATCATCTTATTGTACTAAATGATTGTAAACTTATTAATTGCAAAGATTTTAATTTAAACGAAGTATTGAAAAATGCCTCTATCTTTTATCGGCAAAATACTAAAGACACTCCGAGTATTCAGGAATATACCAATATACTTGGAGCACTCAAGGATGCACCAGTATTAGCGTTTAAATCGGAATAGTAACATACATTTTAAATGAAACTATTTTAACCGGATTAATCGCGTATATTTGAGGTTATACATTTTGGATACCCGACGTTTCGAACACTTTGCAGTAGTCCGTGGTCACGGGTAGACTGAGGTGGCATTCGTCTGTCAGTTGACATAATTATTGTATCAATCTACCGCCAACTATTTCTTAATTGCCTCACGTACTGCCCTGGATTCCTGCAGAATGAGCTGAAAATATCTTGGCCTCTGGTATGGTGGGTTTGAGACTTCAATGATTTTATGACTACCAGACCAGTATTAACATACCAGATTTTGTTTTTAACTCTTATATGAATGTCTATGGGGGCATAAAAACATAGAGAGCTATGGGGGCTGTAAAGTTTTCTTACGCTCATTTTGCTACAAGTACAACATTTAGCTGTTGATAAATTTGGTTTAGCTGTTGACAAATTTGGTTTGCGCATTAGCGTGCGCAGATCTTAAAAGACTATTGTTGATAGCATTGTGAAGAGTAGTGCGTAGTAACATCGTAACGGTGTGGTGTGTCCCGCAGCGGAGCGCGTCGTGGGCGGGCGCGCTGGCGGCCGGCTGGTGGTGTGGCGCGGGCGGGCGCGGCGCCTGCGCGCTGCGCTGCCTGGCCGCCGCGCACCGCCTCGCGCCGCCGCACGCCCTGCGCGCGCTCGCCGCGCTGCTGCACATGTGAGTGAGTGCATGCCCGTTGTGTGTGACAGCTATATAGTGGTGCGGCCGCATGTGAGTCCCATTGCTCACATGTGCATCTTCTTATTCATTATAAATTACTTTCTTACAGAATCCATGCATGTTATGATAATAATATTCCTTATTATAAAGTAGAGTCATGTACATTCTAGCTTGGTTTAATTGTATCTAGTTAATCTATGTGTGTAGTAAAACCATAACTTACAAAAAAGTCATATAAGTTTTCAAGCTTCAATGCCACACACTAGAATCCATAAAATTATACTAAAGCTTTATGCTCATAGTACACAAAGTCTGAGGCCAGTCGTGGCGCAGGGGCACAAAGTGTGACTGTAAAACCAACTGGTTGTGGGTTCGTTCCCCACTCGAGGAGATGAAATATTTAGTTACATTTATATTTCCATTTCTTCGCTTTGGTGTCGAGGCAAAGCGCAGCGTTGAGTTCTGCCAGTCAACACGCAATGCGTCCAGAATCCGGCAAAAAGTGGAGAACGGAGTGTCTTGACACTGGGTTCCCTCTACCTACCCTGCTGTGTACGGGATACAGTGTGAAGCTGAACAGAAAGTAATTCTTGCTTCAACATATTGATAAAACAGTAAAAAATACAGTGGGAAGTATTTACTTTTCATGTCTAGATTCTCGACATCCTAAATTTAAAATAAGAAAACAAAATAAAATATACGTAAATAAAAGGATATTTATCAGTAGATATTTATAAAAACTAAACATTCATATTGATATTTTATTATAATAAATATTAAATATTTTTTCTCCAGGCAATCGAAACAAAATGATGCTAAAGATGTGGCGTATCTGTCATTTTATTTATCACCTAAGAGCAAAATCGAGGCTTTGATAGTGGGCGTCTCTCATACGTATCTTGTAAGTATTTGTGAGTTATACAAAGATATTAAATAAATATTAATAGTAATTCTTTATTGGACAAATATAAACAACCATACAGGACATTAATTTAAAAAAATGTAGACAAATGTGCAGCTGCAGCCTTATTAAAAGCGACTTCTTACAGGCCAGAAAGATTAACTTAACAAAAATAAATATGACTTAAGGCCAAGGAATAAAAAAATTTATTATTTATCATATATACATTCATAATAATTGTAAAAGTATTTGATTTTGTTATCAAGATTTTAGGTATATCATTTTCGTATGTTTCGTACACTTGCACTATGCACTTCTATTTACAATTTTTGTGATGAGGATCATCATTCAATTTCATTTCAAAAATAAGTTAAGATGAAGTTATATATATACAGTATAAGATGTGAACTTTAAAAAATATTATAGTAATTTTGTATTTTATGTATTATACAAAGTAATCCAAATTTTATGACGCTATTTCTACAAAATAATTAACCCATTGAGTTAATTAATATCTGTAATTTCTTAAAAAGGATAAAATAATTTTTAAAATAAAAAAATATATGTTGAATATAATGAATATTACATGCATACAAGATACGCGCGAAAAACATAACCCTTCCTTAGCAATCGTGAAAAATTTAAGACCATCTGACATTAAAGACGACCATTCGAAGAAATTAATCATTTTTATTTCCTCACTTTGATAACAAGACAAACAAACAATATTTTGAAGATTAGGCGGTATGTGGGGAACGGAGCGTTTTATCAGGTTCCCACTGCGTATATAAAAAGCAGTTAAATCATATTTGTAATCTATATATATAAAAGGACTTGTGCTGACTGACTGAGGTAAGACGCACGCAGAGCCGTAACCGCTGATGGTAGAAACGTGAAACTTGGGCAGATATTTATTTTCATATTCTGGACATCCACTAAGAAGGGAATTTCAAAAATTTTAACCCTAAAGGGATGAAATAGGGGTTGAAAGTTTGTATGGAAAAAAAATTTAATCTGTACCGATTTTTATAAAATTTGAAATTCAGACTCTTAAAAATATTTCATTGAACACGTGTTTCATGGTTTTTAAGAATTCACCCCCTAAGGGTTCAAATAAGGGGTTGAAAGTTTATATGGAAAAATCTTTAAATTGCCACCGATTTTTACAAAAATTTTAATTCAGACTTAAAAATATTTTATTGGACGTGGTTTTTTTTTGGATTCACTCCTAATAAGCGGGCGAAGCCGCGCGCGCCCTCTAGTAAACTATATTCTTAGTAATCACCATACATTATAATACTAAAAATTTTATTTCCAGGCGGAATATGACCCAGCAGTTTGGATGTACCGCTACGCGTTATCCTTCGACGACAAGTTCCTTCCGGCCAAAGCATGCTTACACGCTACAATGTGCTTAATGTTATACGGCGAAAATAAAATGAAATCTAAGGAAGAATAAATTTAAATCGAGTCTAGGTTGTGTCTAAAAAGTTTAACCGTATTTCAAAAAACTAGTAAATATAGGCAGAAAAAATGAAGGGGTATATATGTTATTTTTTTTCAGATTGAGGAAACGCAAATATTATAAAACATGGAAACCTTTCCTTGAGTATTCGAGTCCACGACATTATGTACAATCAATACATTTTATAAAAAAAACTTTTTTAAAACAACCTAGACCTATAAAGACCTCAATTCATACAAAATAAATTAAAAAGACGAAAAATAGGCATATTCAATGATTATTATTCTGTAATACTTCTATGTTTACAGTGTGTACCTATATATAAAAATAAATAAATCAGCTTCACGCTGTATCTTGCACACTGCAGGGTAGGCAGGGGAACCTAGTGTTAAGACACTCCGTTCCCCACTTTCTGCTGAATTCTGGAGGCATTGCATGTTGAGTGGCAGAACTAAACGCCGCGCTTGTCCTCGACACCAGAGCGAAGAAATGGAAATATAAATTTAAGTAAATATTTCATCTCCTCGAGTGGAGATCGAACCCACAACCAGTCGGTTTTACAGTCACACTTTGTGTCCCTGCGGCGCAGTGACACAGCGTTTGATTGTAAACGCAACAGTTGCTTGTAAGTTCGATTCGCACTTAACGGAAATATTTTTTTATTTTCCTTGCTCTGATAAAAATATCCGCCACCCCACACAATGTACTTAAAATTTTCCGGTATATGGGAACCGGAGTATCTTAACACTAGGTTTCCTCTACCTACTCTGTTACAAACAGGATATACCGTACAGCTAAAAACTATACATACCTACCTAAATATACGTAATGTTAAAATACACAATTTTAATACTAAGATGTCAATAAAGTATCAACTGAATTTTCCATTTTAAAGATCTGTTTATACATATGTATGTGAGAACAAATATACATAATATATAATATTAAACAACATGGCAAAAGTGACATAAAAATTACCCTTTTATAACGGAAGTTAAATAAAGCAGTTTTTTGTCTCTTTCTCTCTCTTGAGGATGACAGAGATATATATTTTGTTCTTTTTATCTATAATATATGAACAATAAGAATGTAGCATAAGTAATACATGATAAATATTGTAAAGTAAAGGCTCGATTATTCAAATTCCAAACGTATTGTCTTCATAAATACACCTATAAATCTTAAATTGAATCTAAAAAAAAGGCCGCGTAAGTGATTTTCAGCACTAGCATAATTGCTATAATATGATAAAAGTACATAGTTACCCATCAAATAATTATATTTTCATTATACGACAGCGAGCGAAGCGACCTCACATATTTAATTACTTTAATTTTAATAACCGTTTTTTTTAATCAAAAACAAGGCAAACAAGCGTTCGGTCCCGTGTAACACCAGAGGAGCGTTGCCGGCTTTTAAGGTGGAGATAGACGCGCTTTTTAAAGGTCACCCATGTTATATCGACCTGGAAACACTGCCGCGGGTAGGCCATTCCACAGTTCCGTGGCGCGTGGAAGGAAGTTCCTACGAAACCGCACAGTAGTGGATTGCCACGTATCAAGGTGGTGTGGATGACATTTTACATGCTTGTGACGTACTGTGCCGTTAGAAAATTCGGTGGTAGGTAACAAGTCAAACAGTTTTTCAGAACATTCCCCATGATAAATCCGGTAGGGAACGCGCAGCGAGGAGACGTCTCTACTCAAAGTCAAAGTGTCAAGCCTTTCACAGATCATTGGGTCCCCAATGATTCGCATAGCTCTATATAATACGTATACGATCAAACGGTTTAAGCCGATACTGAGGTGTACCAGCCCAGAGATGGGAACAGTACTCTATATGAGGCCGAATCTGGGCCCTATATATAGCGCCAATCGGTGTTTTGGCGTCTCGCCCTACTGATGACCCCCAGTTGGCAGTCACTCGAAACATTAAGGCTTAATATATTTATTTATACTGGGTGCGGCTTTATAGCCGCTCCCCTTATGGGGAGTGTTTTGAAAAACTGGCGATACGACAAATGGGGTATTTTTAGTGATGTAAGCGCAAACTTGTGCCTTCAGGGGGTTGAATTGAACTAAGTTCCTTTGGGGCCGTTCAAGTATTACGTAAGCAGTTTTTTTGCAATTATTGACCCCCTCCTCCCCTATGTCATCAAAAATAAGCAATCCTCTTAAAAATATTTCATTGAACACGTCAAGAATAAGCAAAACCCAAGACCCCCCCGCCCCCCTACATTGCCTACGTAATACTTGAACGGCCCCTTTCACCCCACAAGGAGACATTCTCGAGGGATGCCTCAACAGAAGACACAAGTTTATTTCGGCACTGGTGGATGTTTTCCCGAGAAAGACTTGCGCGGCCGGAGTAAACAGCGTCCACTGTGCAATCATCTACATAGCAATAAATGTTAGAATCCTCTAACATGTTATTGATATGTAGAAGAAACAGGGTAGGGATAGCACACAGCCTTGGGGAACGCCAGCATTCACGGGCATGTATTCCGAGCAAAAACCGTCGACAGCGACCTTGATGCTGCGTCCAGTGAGAAAGTTGGCGATCCACTTGCAATAGGATAGGCCGTATAATGGAAGTTTCCCAAGGAGCGAAACTAACTGTCAGGCCCTCTCCCTTGCTTTCAATAGCCGCAGCCCAGCGGTGGGTTAGGTAAACCAGAAGATCACCTGTTGAGCGACCATGGTGGAAGCCATATTCTCTGTCATTAATCAATCGGTGATCCTCCGGATAAACTAAGAGCTGGCTATACTGCAGTTGCCTCACGATTTATTTATTTACTTTTTCATTCGGTTTAAGTAAGCCTAACTAGGTTTATAATAGTTATACAATAAAACAGATTATATACAATAGCACAAAATTAAGATATATATAAACAATCATATTTCAGGTAAATGCTTCATACAAAAATTAGTAGTTTATAATATATAATATAAACACATAAATAAAGGGAGAGAACACTTAAAGTATAATCGATTAATCGAGTCTTTACTGTGCGTAAGAATAATATTTCATATCCACAGTTTATCAATTTTCAATAAGTAAGCAATTTTCATATATCTAATTAATCAAATGTTTACTCTCAAATGTTACTAAAGGAATAGTAGCCATTTATGTATGTAATAAGCGTAAATATGTGTGTCTCTATCTGTCTGTATAAAAATTGTACACAGTTTTTTTTTATTTACTATACTAATTTGTAATTTATACTTTAAAATTCATTTGACAGTGGTATTTTAGAGTTTGTTAGTTTTTCATGTATATTTTTTACAAATTAATATAATCGATTAAATAAGATCAGTTATATTTCTTCATTTTTTTTTATTTTATTTCAAATATTCATTAGTATGTAATTTTCTAATATTTTCGCGTTTCTAATATTTTTAAAAGTAAGGTGCGATATTTCATACACATAAACGACGCTTATCGGCTAATCAATATATTGATTATTTGATCACCTACAAAATTACGTTCTATCATCTTTATACACTATAAAATCTCCTTCGTTCCATTTTATTTAATATATGATTAAAGTTCCGCCTCAATTTAGTCATTCCATTAATTAAAACAATTCTGTTTACAAAGATTTATTTAAGGGTTTTTTTGACATGTGTATCTCAGAAATATATTTTTTAATTACATTACGATCAAAATACAAGTTCCGTATACAACTTCCATTTTGATAATATAAATGTAATCATCTTAAATAATTGCTACATATGTGTATACATATTCTTTTATATGTGAAACGATTTGAATAACTTAAGAACTGTTTTTTTCCTTACTCTCTTGTTCTATTATATTTATACCGATTTTCATACAATTTTTATTGTAAATTTTTTTTTATTCAAGTTGATTTTTAAAAAATCAAATTGTTTCATGTACTTCAAGAATACATTGTTTCTATTTTATATATTCAATCAGTGTTTTTTAATAACTAGTAATAGATGCCAGAATATAACTATATATTCAACATTTTCATATATCATATCTATATTATGTATATAAAATATTTGAGTATCTGCTCTATATAATCTGGTTGTTTAGTTAACGATAAAAAAAATATTTTGCCATAGAAAAAGTACAACTGTTTTTAAGTTCATTATTAAACCAAAAATAACTTCAGTCTACTTTGTCCTACTTTATTTGTTGCGTTTAATTTGATTGTCATTTATATATAAAGATACATAAATATATATAAATTATTCTGCTAAATATTCGATTTGATATTATATTCGATTTGATTTTTTGACCGCGAGGTCTATGAAAATATATGAATTTTTAATGTTCTATTTTTGTTTTATTTTAACATATATGTTGACGTATACCACATGGTACGAGGTAAAAAAAACATTAGGAATCTTAAGCAGATGATGTTTGATTAGCGGACATTTGTAAAAATCTACCTACAGATATTGCTTTTACCAACATGATTTGCTATCTTATCTATTGTTGGTTAGAAAATGCGGGGAGGCATTTTAGAAACCTTTACTATACCCTATTCATTTTGGCATGACACAAAATGTAAGCAAAGCAATACTGTTTCTAAAACTTTTAAATATGTAACTTTAATTTCTATTTAATTTGGTCCAGTTTTACTCATGTTTTAAAATATAAAAAAATCATAATAACAAAAACTAAATAATCAGAAAACAACTTTATAATTAACAAAACAATAAACTTAATAAAAACAACAAAACTAACAACACAACAATATTGGAATCACAACAGTACTGTCTTATGAACAGGTTGAACGATAGTAAAAATGGCGGATATAATCTGACTACAGATCCCATTTTAATGTATAATGTCCGCAGTACCTGTGCTCTATAATTTATTATAATACTTTATTTTTATAGTATTAAAATTTTATAGTATTAGTATTAAATGGAGTGAATAGAAATATTTTTTGATTTGAAATTAGATTTTTACAATGTTCCTGGCTTTAAATATGAAAACAATATTTGTTTTTCATTATTATATTCATGAGGCTGGTCGTGGCGCAGCGGCACGAAGTGTGACTGTAAACGCGACTAGTTGTGGGTTCGATCCCCATTCGAGGAAATGAAATATTTCTTTAAAGTTATATTTCCATTTCTTCGCTCTGGTGTCAAATCAAAGCGCGGCGTTCCGCCACTTAGCACGCAATGCCTCCAGAATTTGGCGGAAAGTGGGAAACGGAGTATCTTAACACTAGTTCCTTCTGCCTACCATTACTACCTTCTGCTAATAGGTGACTATTGTACATTGTACATGTTCAATTTTATAAAATTTTAAAAAATAAATATAAAAATTATTATTAACTAATAAGTTCTATAAACATCGCTCAATAATATTATTTATATCCATAAATTCGTAGTTTTTTTAAGCACCGTGACCTATAAAATAACCTATTTTTGATTTGTTTACCTTTTAACTCGTGTCTTCGTGAATAAGGTAAGGCGAAAACCCGTACAACTTGCTGAATTATAAAATTTAATAAATTAGAGATCGAAATACGATAATATTTTTTTTATTTAGTCGTATGACTAAAATATTTTTTTAAAAACAATTATAATGAAAATTTTATCTCTTACCAGAATGTTTGATATTATAGTAATCATAACAATCATAACGGTTTATACCAAGATGTAACGGAACCGAAGTTAGAAACGGAATTTTAAAACGGAGTAATCAGTAATCGGAGTAGAGTCGGAATCGAAGTCGAAGTGAATTTCCTCACAAAACTATAATAACATGTAGAGCTTTCTGTGAAAATATCTTCTCCGTAAATATACATTTTGCAATATTTAAACAAATTAAAAAAATCTTTTCAAAACACATGTTTCGTAGTTTAATTCGAATAAGTACCAAGCAGGATAAGCATGGTGTAAACTTCACTGGCTTCTAATGAACCATTTTACCTTAATTGGTTTATTTTTTATCCAAAATAATGACATACCACTGTTTTAGCCTCTTACTCTTACAGTTAGGGAGCTTTGGGGGCTACAATTCTTAACGTAAAAGTTTATTTTCTATTAAAAATATCATAACGAAATTTAAACTGAATGTAAAAAAGTCATAATTTTTACACAATTTTTCTCTACAGGTAAAAGGTTGAAATGTAAGATGTGTTTTTTGTAACTTGTAGAATAGTATGTTAAGTATATAGTTATCCTACTAATATATATTTAAATCAGCTTCACACTATATCCCGCATACAGAAGGGTTCGGCGGAAAGTGGGGAACGGAGTGTCTTAATACTAGGTAGTATTAAGACACTCCGTTCCCCACTTTCCGCCGAATTTTGAAGGCATTGCGTGTTGAGTGGCGGAACTCAACGTGAACTCCGCGTTTTATCTGGACACCAGAGCGAAGAAAATGGAAATACACATTTAAATAAATATTTTATTTCCTCGAGTGGGGATCGAACCCACAACCAGTCGCGTTTATAGTCACACTTTGTGAACTTGCGTGTTAATTCTATCAATTGTCAATTCACGGAGTGATATATAAAAGCATGTAGTTTATATTAACGTTATATTAGAAAACGTACAAAAGTTTGAATGTAGCGGGACTCGAACCCGCGCCTCCTGGAAACCGACCAGGCGCTTTGACCACTAAGCCATACGTTCTCATCAAGCTACATCGAATTTTTTATACGCGTGTTACAATTTATTTATGTTGTTAGCATCTCTGTAGGGAGATTTGTAAAAAAATCCGCTATCCAAAGATAATTACTAAATTAGTAATTGCTAAATATACGTTTTCTAAATAATTATTTTTCTTTTCTAAGTGTGGAATAACACTTAAAAAAATGTTAAAAATATAGTTTATATTTGATAAAGATATAATTAATAGATACCGAGGAAATAAACTTTGACAGTTATAACAAAATATAATGTCTGTCGCTATTCTGAGTGAAAAGCAATACAATTATATTATAATAAAAAACCATTCAGTCGAAGCTAGTGCCGTTTTGCTTCTCCTGACATTTTTAAAACCTTTATTATGTTTAATTTAAAAGGACACTCAAAAAAAAATTAAATATAAGTAACAAATGACAGAGTACCCAATTGATTTTTAAACATGTAGGGAGACACCTAAATTTGCTTGCTGATCGCGGCTTTTTAGTACTCTTGACGTGTTTTTGGCAGATATAATAAGGAATATTGTCAATATCAAAAATGTAGCGGAATTTTTATAAATTAGCCTATTATTTGTCCTATGTCTGAGGTGGAGGTTTTATTTTAATAGGTAATTCCGATCTATCGGAACCGGAGCCAAAGGTCCAAAACGTCCTTAGCTTATACTAAGCGACAAAAATGTAGCCGAACCAATATGCAAGACGTCGACATTCTGACTACCGTAAAAAAAAGAAAGGAATCAAAGAAACAGAGAAAAAAGTTTGAATTATAATATTTTCAATACTAGACACCATCTATTGTTTTAGGTCATTGCAGAAATAACTCTACTAAATAAACTAAATGGCAATGTATATATACAATGATAAAAAGACTAAAGCTAATGAGCAATACGTACAACCACAACTTTGGTATATTTTTTATAGTAAATTAATGATATAATTTCATATAACTGATCCGTTCATATTTTATTATTCTGCCGCTGTATTCATTGTGAGCTCGTAAGCTCCTGGTCGTCAGCTAGTAAAGCCAAACTGTAGGTTACAGCATCATTGATTTATAACAGTCAGCTTCACGCTGTAAGAACTAGAACCTAGTGTTAAGTCACACCGTTGCCCACTTTCCACCGAATTTTGGAGGCTTTGTGTGTTGAGTGGCAGAACTGAACGCGACACTTTAACTCTACACTAAAGTGAAGAAATGAAAATATACATTAAAATAAATCCCTCGAGTGGGGATCGAACCAGCATACAACCAGTCGATTTTACATTCATACTTTGTGCCTCTGCACCACGATTGGCCTCTATCTATAACAGTATTTTGTGTTATATTGTTATATAAAATACTAGTCCTTCACGTTATGTAAATAGCTTTTATCCATCTCTAAATATTCTATGATGTATACCACAGATTACTAATATTGATTACTTATGATGTTTCATATCGAAGTAAATGAACTTTTTTGTAATGAAGAACAAAATACAGTGTATGTTATATAATATTAATGAATATATAATATGTGTAATAAGAAAATAAACTACATTATATTTTCCTCACTTTGTTGAATTCTATTATTTAGCACAAAATATCTCCAAAATTGAGCAGAAAATGAAGAAAGGAGTATTTATATATACTATATACTAGGTTTCCTTTGCCTACCCCATGAAGAAAAGTTGGGAAACTAAAAAGTAAAATCTTCAGTAGAGTTTTAAATTTAACGCCTCTTGAGAAATCTTAAAAGATTTTAGTCGTTATCATATAGATGACGAGATATTTTCAAAAAAAAAAGACCAACCTTTTAGTTTACGTTTGCAAGAACGGAATATTCACTATTTTGTCACGCGCTACGAAAGTCGTAGCAAAATGGTAGCAGTGATATAACAACGGTAAGATTTTTGATATTTTTTAGCAATACACCAGTAGCAGCATTACTTCATATAAGCCAAAAAATAAAATTCAGTTTTTTGAAGTTGTAATACGTTTAGATTTTGGTCAGTTCGTCTATACCGTAGAAGCACACGGCTTCCCGACGTCACAGTTTTAGAGCATTGGTAGTGTCTCTACCGTATAAGTGGAGTAACGCCATCTAGTGCATGTATAACAGAACAAAACCTGTTTTAGTAAAATAGTAGCGCTTACTTGAAGATTCATTTTCCATTTTGTGTTAGTTTCCAGAAAAACCGACATATGGCGGTTATTTTAGAAGTAGAAAATATATCTAGTAATATATGAAAACACATATAAAAAACACATTAAACCCACACAATGACAATGATTTGAACAGCACACGATACACAAAATATACACAATGAAAATGGTAGGATACGACTAAATAAAAATGACATCGGCGACAATTTCACACACTTATGATACTACTTCTTATACTTACGTATAAAGGGAAATAAAATTTTGAATAAAATAACTAAAAGCCAATAAATAAGATATCTTGAATATCTTGAATATCTTCTTTCCGGACGTTAAATATTCGCTCTTCGATGATTATGAAGCACCCACAATAACTATTGGAACACGCACAAGAGTATAATACGGTTACTAGTCCTGTGCAGTGACCAATAGTTGTTTTGGGCTTCGTCTCGGTCTTGCTGACTCCCTTATGTACAGAACCTAACTGAAAAAAAAACTTCGTATTAGGTACACGATCAAAGCAATTGTGGTTGATACAATGTGAGACAAGCGTTATACAGTTTTACAACTTATTTTGATAAAGTAAAATTAAATAGTTATTATTAATGTTATAAGCTAAGACTATTATTAACAATTTAAGCATAGGTTTAGATTATGTTATAAATATGAAGTACCTAGTATTAATACGAAATGATTATTAAAATGTTTAACAGTCACTTCTTTAGTGAATAATTTGATGATTTTTATGATTAAATAAAGTACGCGCAATATATATTATTATACAATTAAAAGTTTTCATTTAAGCTAAATTTTTATTATTTGTTTTCGTATCGCACTTCTTTGAAAATATAAAATTTAAATTTAATTCTTACGTTCAAAGTGTAATTGCTATTTTTTAAATTTTAAATATTATGAATACAAAATCGAAGCCTTCCTAGCGAACAAAGGCGCTATGACCAACAACTACGCTCCTAGATTTAAAACAAAAGCCACAATTACAGATTTTTTAAACTTAAAAGTACAGTCGTTAACTTAAAGTGTATGAAATTGATTAACGTCGGTTAAAATTTTAACCAAAAACCTATGGCGCTTAAATAATTTGTTAAGCTAGTATTGACATATTATATGTGCTAGCCATATATTTATGTACTAGGTAGTCTAGGTTTGCGCGTCTAGGTTGTAGGTAAATTGAACTCATCTAGAAAACATTAAAACGTCATAGACTTTTAGAAATTTCGACACAATACTCTATTAGTTGATTGAGAAGTGATACTCTTATCGTAATACAGCGATAGGAAAACAAACACAAATTATTTGCATATTTTATATATTGAAAAATATAAATATTGTCTTAAAAAGATATTTCCGTAATATATAAAAAAATTAAGCCCCGGCGTCTAGTACATACTGTAGAAATTTACTTTATCTATCAAAATCTCTTTTGCTATTTTTAATTTTATCACAAATACATTGCATTTAAAATAACTTAATTTTGTGAATAACTATGAGAACCATGTTCATTAAAATAATAAAACAAAAAATTATGATTTCTATACAAATAATACATAATAAATTCATTTATTCTATCTTCTTAGTTGTTTCTTGTTCTATTTAAACACAAATGACCTAAATAACTAAACCAAAATCCACATTCCCTCTGAAAAATCAAACAAAAACAAGAAAAACATTGAAATTCAAACGAAACTTGTTCTTATATCGGTGATTCTTCGAAACGTTGGTTATGAAAGGTCCGCAATAGCCGCTGTCACACGCACAAGAGTATATACTAATCTTGTGCAGTGGCCAGCAGCTGCTTTGGACTTCATTTGCCTTCTTCCATGGCTTAAATGGCGTTACTTATACAAAACTAAACTATTCACTTAGTTGTAATGGAATGAATTCATATATATTATAATAATATGATAAGATGTAATAAATATTAAAATGTTAACTGTATAGTAGCTAATAAATGGTAAATAACGATATATTTTAAATATATTTAACGTTGAAATCGATTGTTTAATACTCGAATTATATTCTAATATCAAAATAAAGAAGACCAATAGTTTAAACTAAAACAGTTGTTATTCAATGTCTTGTTACTAATTCGTATCCGTTGTTGAAATCGATAGTGGTAGTGTGTAATATTAATATTTATAAATAAATATGTAGCGGATGGACGGGGCGCGGGGTAAAAAAGCGCGGTGTCGGGTAGCAAGAAGCCCCGCATCGAGGAAACCATACTACCGGCTTAAGCCGATGCTGGGTAATGCGAACACTATACACACTGTATTACTAATTAACTATATATCTATATATTGTTATAATTTAATTTTTAGTTACACTTCTAGTGATAATTTTCGTATTTTATTTACTTTTGGTATTTGAGATATTTTGAATTGAATTTTGTTTGAGATAAATAACTGTAATTTTTTTATTTATTTTTGAATTGATGAAGAATTTTACGTTTTATCGAATTGTAAAGTTTCACTTAAGTCTTTAATTTCGAAAACTAACGTAACAAAATAACAATAAGCCTAAATAATGCCGATAAAATATTTTACCCGTAAACATACATATATGTATATATATAAAAAAACATAATTATTTTACAATAACACATAAAAAAAATACTTACTTGTAAAAAGAAAAACAACACAAAAAATATAATAAAAAAAAAACTAAAAATAGAAAGCTGTAAAAGTTTCACTTGTCTACGATATCTTCAAGAAATTGTATAATAAATAAGTATATAGGTACTATATATAATTTGAATATAACAGAGGACGTCCGTCCCGGGCCCGTGCCGGGGTGGAAGTGACTAGCCGAGGCAGCGCACCTCAGCTACCTTATAACTAACTAAACGGACATGTGTCCATCACCCTTAATTTGTTTTAAGGCATGCGCGGACAGCGGGGAGGATTAAAGCGATTTTTCATTATATAACCAGTTTTTTTCTTTTTTTTCTTTATTTGTTGCTGATATGTTATTTGTTTTTGCGTTTTTTCATATTTTTGTAGTTAAATCACCAAAAAAATAAAATATCTCCCTATTTCGTTTCAATTAGTTTAGACATTACAGTAATAATACTCGGTGGTTAAATACTACCTCGAATTGACCGAAACTTAAGCTTAAATAAAAATTCTATATACCAAAAAGGAATAATATTTTTCAAATTGTGAAACTGCCACTCAACACGCAATGCCTCCAGAATTAGGCAGAAAGTGGGGAACGAAGTGTCTTAACACTAGGTTCCCTCTGCCTACCCTGCTGCGTGCGGGATACAGCGTGAAGCTGATTTCGATTTAAATTGTGAAAGTATTATAATATAATTTATTTTCATTTTGTTTGGACAAAATATAGGAAATAAAGGTTCGCTTAGATGCGTTTCATCCCTTTAACTATCTTTGTATCTCTATATCCCTTTAGGTATATATTTTTAACGTTGCAGTGATATGATGAAAAAAAAAATCTTTTTTTTAAATTGTTTTTAGCAACAAAAATATAAAAAAAAACTGATTTAAAAAAAGTGTAATAGATAAATATTCATAAAATAATAGAACAGTATGGAATGTAAAGTCAGAAGCCTTAGTAAGGAGGTCGGCGCCTCCCCTTACAGGATTACGTACCAAGATTTAAACCTGCTATCCGCGCCGTTACGATCAAATCTAGCTGATAATAGTCTTTGTGACAAGGTTAATTATAATTCCATTATTATTATTATGTAATTATAGCAATTGACGAAAACCTATTTAAATCTGACGATTGAAATGTGTGTAACATTGGTGATTGAAATTTTTACAAAAAAGGTTGCTATTATTTTAATTTTTTTATGTAAATTATATTTAATTTTAATTTGAATAGTTTATTATGGTGTTGTTAAAATATTATTCAAGTCCCACTACAGGAAATGTTAGAGACAAAACACGAACGACGACGAAGTGCGATTTTTGTTTTTGAAATTTAGCATTTTACATGGTAAATATGTGTGTATGTAAATATGTGTGTATGTAAATATTACATGGTAAGTATATGTGGAAAGGATGTATTTTCACTAACTACAAGCGAAAAGCAGGTATGCATAAAAAATAAGGAAAAATATTTTTATCTTAGTTTATTATATTATTATGTAATTATTTTATAATCACATAGATAAACAGAAATTAATTTATTTCTAGTTCTTTTTGTTTTATTTTAATTTTAGAACCAAAAACCTACAATCAGTAAGTAATAAATACTATTTTTTTCGCGTGTTCAGGTAATTTTTAGGTAGAAACAAATACTTTAAATGACACTCTTAAACCCAAATTTAACCTAAAATGTCTATTAAATTATTAAACCACAGACTCAGACCTAGAGTTTGTGGACTTTTAAAGCCTACAAATAAATTCTGCTATGAAAAAAATCTACGAAAAATTTAAGTTCGGAAAACTTTTTACTGAGTAACTCAATTTTGATATTTTTTTTATTAAGTTAACAAAACTTAATAAAAAAAATATCAAAATTGAGTGAGCATTTTCAAGATTACAAGTCCAAGATGAATACTGTAACGGAGTTTTAAAATATTCATATAATTATATCGATAACTAACTTACGAGTTAAATCTGGAAGTAATTGCGTAACAAGATTAAGGCTGCTCTGTACGGCTTATAGGGTTGTAAAAATAGAACAATATCGATTTCATATTTTCTTCCAATACAGATAATTCTTATACAAATTAGCTTAAAATTTAATTCAATATAACGTAATGTTTTGTGGAACAAACTGTCACTTTGCTGTCATTTCGCCGGAATGGACGTATAGTGAGTGATACATACACACAAATGTATTAAATTTTTACAAAATTATAATTTTTTTATTTGTGACAGTGGTGGTTTTTTTTGTGTAAGCTTTAGACACATTGTAGACAAGGAATATTTGGGTATAATCAAAATTAAAATTATTTAAATGTATGAATAACAAATAATAAAAATAGGTCTTTATAAATGTTTATTATTATAAAAAAATACTATTTTATATAATACTAATAATATATAATTTAATAAATTAAAAAATAATGTCAAGTTGTGTGTGATTTTTTAAACATTTTTAAAGTGTTATTGCACGCTTAGGAAAGAAAAATACTTATTTAGAAAACGTATAAAAATTTGAACGTACTCATACGTTGAGAACGTATGGCTTAGTGGTCAGAGCGCCTAGTCGGTTTCCAGGAGGCGCGGGTTCGAGTCCCGCTACGTTCAAATTTTTATACGTTTTCTAAATAAGTATTTGTGTGTGATTATTTTTATTTTTGAAATTTATTTTTAAAGTGTTATTATGTATTTAGGAAAAAAAACCTTAAAATTAGATTTTCTTAAGAATAGTAGAGACACGAATAGACATGAGTATGCCCTTTTGGAGTACTAATAAAAGCTTTTTTAAAAAGTACGATCATTTGTTTCAATTGTATTTTTAGGGTTTTAGACTTAGTAAAGTATGATATATTTTAGATATTATTTAGAATTTTAAAAGCACATAACATATATTTTTTTCAAAGATTTTAAAAATCTTTAAAAAATAAATAAATGACAATGAAAACCGTCCAAGTGCTACTTAAAAAATTCAGTACATTTTTGGGTACGAAAATGTAAAAAGCTAAATTATCAAAAATTAAAACCAATCTCATGCAAACCAGCATGTTTTCCAGTCCGAAAAATCTTATGTCATCCTTAAAACATTTAAATATACTTTACTATATTATAATTATAGTATGTCTTCTGTAAATAAATGTGACTATGAACGCGACAGGTTGTGGGTTCGATTCCCACTCGAGTAACTGTTTTTCTTTCAGCTTCACGCTGTATCCCGCTTTTGCAAAGTAATATTAATGATTCAATGTAATATTTAATATTTTCATTTCTTCGCTCTGGTGTCGAGGCAAGTGGTGTAACTCAAGGCGCGGCATTGAGTTCCATCCGTCAGCAGTCAGCGCCTACAGAATACGGCGAAAAATAGAGACTGGAGTGTCTTAACACTAAGTTCCTGCCTACTCTACTATGTACGGCGTGAAGCTAAAAAAATAATTAGTAGGACTATTTTAGAATACCTAATATAATACATATAAGATACAAATTATTAAATGCATGTATTTCCACGCCTATAGTACATAAAATGCGGTATTGGGTACCGCCAGCTAGCCAGCAATATCTTAGCCTCACACTATGTATATATATATTTTTATATATAATACATACCACATAACACTATCTTTATTAAATAAAAAAATATACATCCCCTACCGGGGGGTAGGGGCACAGGTAATAGATTAGACACCCGAGCCTGAAGCCCCGCGGAAGTTGTGTCCGGCCACCCGACACCGTCTGCCCAACCGTAATGATATCTATGGAGGTTAGGGATACTATACTTTATTGTTTTTTTTTAGGATATTTTTTAGCTTCACGCTATAGGTCCAAATTTAGAGACATTGCGAGTCGAGTGGCGGAACTCAACGCTTCGCTTTGTCTTGTTACTAGAAGGAAAATATTAAATATTTCATTTCACCGAGTGACTATTTAGGATATTGTTAGGTATATAAAGCAAATATTTAAGTATACATATTAGATACGTGTTACATATTAATGGACGACAGGATGCGGAAATAGTATAATGTGTGACTAATTCTCTACGTATTAATAAGCATGTAACAGTACCTATGTACAAATGCATAAATACATGTTTTAATAGAGATAGTCGAGGCATAGTCGAACAGCATGTAAACGCAATGATTATGGATTCGAATTTCCACTCAGAGTAGTAAATTATTTTCTATT
The DNA here is from genome assembly GCA_013403705.1 of Heliconius hermathena. Classification (NCBI taxonomy): domain Eukaryota; kingdom Metazoa; phylum Arthropoda; class Insecta; order Lepidoptera; family Nymphalidae; genus Heliconius; species Heliconius hermathena. Next base: position 269,009 of record JAAIXJ010000251.1, read on the forward strand.
CATCGTTCTGCTACAAAAGTTGAGTCTGAAAATGGAGGAGGAGATGTCTTGATACAAAATTTCCTTTGCGTATCCTGCTACATGCGGGATTGTTTCCATTTCGACCTATACTTGGGGACAGAGTTACTTCGTACACTCATAAGACATTTTTCTTACTTCCATTTGACTACGGGGGCAAAACCATAATAAATGCTGCACAAAGCAACCAAGTTAAATCGTAGAAATTTTAAATTGTGTTCAGGTTTACGTAAACAGTATGGTCATACTACTATAGAATGTACATGTGGGAAACTAGCCTCTATTTTCATTTAAAGAAAAGAAAGTTTAAATCAGTTTTAAATACCACTAAGCTGGGAGGATTAGAACCTCTTAACTAGATCAAATAATATATTATAAAGTAACCATATATGGAGGAAAAAGAACTTTTTAATAGTTAAAATTGAAATTAAATTAAAAATGGTTTAACATTTCTTAAATTTCAAATGAACATTAGTAATATGTTACCGAATTATAGTTCCGGATAAAAAAAATAATTACATTTAAAATCGCGCGATATTTTCTAATTTCGCACATGATCAATATAACTTATAACTTATTAAATATTTAACATATATATATGTTAATATAATATATTTAAATAATAATAATAATATATATTATATATAAAATTAAATAATAATTAGTAATTAGAAAGCAACAATTACTTACAATAAGAGAGAGCCCCGCACGCCCTGCTCTATAAATAAATCGACCTTCAGATTAAAAATAGACGGGACCCTCCCGAGCGAGGTCGAGAAACTGGGTCAGTGGGGTGTCCCCCTCGCACCTACAGAAATGCATGGGTCGGAAAGGGATGGCACGTCTCCTGCAAAACCTGTGACGTCGCGAAGTTCGTTCATTGAATTTTATTGATACAAGTAAATTGTTTGGTGCATTCAGTACTTTGGTGTTTTTTTTTTGTCTATGGTATGATGGACGCGGTTTTAAGATAATAAAAAAAAACTATATCAATATAAACTAAGATAATATATTAGTATTTGGATATCGTTTAGTAAATAGAGCTCTTCTTTTAGTTAATTTAACAAACACGTTGTTTTATTATCAAATATTTCTTGTGTACGATTTCAAAAACTTATTAAACTAAAATGCTTAACCTACAGATGTCAGAAGTTTGATTAACTTATGACACAAAAATTAGGACACACCATATGTTTTTGATGCGACCTGGGTAGCTATCCCGATGACGTCAAAGGCGGGTGTGGCCTGGGCCCATGACGTCACAGGAGAGCTCTGACGTCAAACCACCCTCTCCCCTCCCCCTGCCCCCTCCCCGGTCACACCCCCGTCATACGAATGGATGTGGGATCCATAGAGTTTTATGGGCAATGTTTCTTTGTAGTCTTCCGGAATTAACAAAAATGCAAAAATAAGCTTAAAAGTTTATATATTTTAAGCTTTTATATATTTTTTTATATTCTATACGAAATTTTCTATTTTAAGTTCGTTGTAATGTTTTTTTAGACAGTGCATCTCAAGACACTAAGGGAAGACGTTAAAAGTTATTTTTGTGGTAACAAAAGATGTTGACTTATATAGTAACAGCAACTTAACGTTTGATTGACGTCATAATTTTAAAAAGTTATCGATTTACAGTAAAATTTACAGCGTAATCATGTCAAGGATCTGTGAGGAGTTCAGTATAGACTTTAATTTCAAAGTATCGATGGAAAAAATGGAAAAAACGTAGCTTTTATTTGACTTTAGTTAGTTTGTCGTGCAACTCAACAAAAAAACATACTATGTTTTGAGGGACTCAAACTATAATATAATATATAAACAAATTAGAATTTATATATCAAATATAATATAAACAACATTTTTTTTTCTTTATTTTAAGTCTTATTTCTTTCCTTCTAACTTAGCCAAGCTTATATAAGTAAGTCGGATATGCAATAATATATATGGTTATATATATATTTGTATATGTAAAACAACTTAATATTTCTATGAATACAGGTAAATCTATTCAGGTGCTATTGAAACTTTCATTAAGATAGGTTTACATGACGTCATGAAGTTCAACTATACGACCGATAGTAGATTGATATACTTTAACCTAAGAAAAAAACAATATATGACAAGTTACAGATTTTCTAGATATAAACATTTGGTAATTATATTTTTGTATAAAATGAATTTTGGTTTATAAAGTAAAGAACTTGCTAGGATATTAAAATAAAAAAAGTATTTTTATATAAGACAAAAGGGAAAATATATATAAATTTAACAAGGTGGGATAACTTAAGTTAAAAAGTGAAATATCCAGAATATTTTTAGAGCCTACGTGACGAAAATTATACTGTATGTAAGCCCACCCTTATCAAGCTGGGGGTGCGCCTGAAGAGTTAATAGTCGCAAGGTCGTCGATTGCCCTGCACTAGTTTTAGAGCCTAAAACTGAATTTGTCTTTTTAAATAATGTATGTTGATTTAACTATATAACTATTATATAATATTGGTACTGTTTTTAGCTTCTATTATACATTATTAAAATAACTTTTAGCAATGTTTGTGGCTTTTAAATTATAACTACTTATTAAAATACCATATAATACACATTTTATTTATTTATTTTATTATAATTATTGAAATATATTTTTAATGTTCAATTTCCCTATTCAAGTACAAATTTTGCCCATTAAAAATGTATATAGAATCTACTTTAATAAAAAAAGACTCAGACTAAGTAACAAATTGTAGAAAGTTACGTGAGCTTTGAACGCTAAGTTGAGCCAGACTTTGCGTGGGCGAGTCTTCGGAGCTACGAGACAGACGCGTAGGCGTGCCGTAGCGTAGTAGCCACGTGATGTAACAAAGTATAACTACTGTTACTTCTTTAAAAAAATAAAATATAACTATTTTTTTTTATAATTTTCAATTCTTTCTTAATTCTAAAACTTACTGTGCATAAAACAGCATCGTCCCAGACAACACGAAACGCATGCCAATTTTGCCTTCAATTTAAAAAGGCTATAGTTTAAAAAAAAATTAAACTTTCGACAAGTTAGGCTGACGACAGCCTCTGTGCCGGCGGCTGGTTGTCGACTGGTTCTCCATCCGACGAAATTCACTTCAGGAGTAAGGCTTGAATGGATCCGCGCTGTGATTGGTGGAGGCGAGTGACGTCACGCGCGCGCCTGTGTGCGTGCATGAATGGGCGGCCGCGCCCGCGCCGTGCCCCCTGACGTCACGGCGATAACTTTTAGAGTATTTATGGGGTAGTCTTAGATATGGAATTAATATGCTTGGCGTTAAGACAATGGGGGTGTGTTGGAACCGTGGTGTGATTTTGATTGGTATTTTAAAGCTAGTTACTTATTTGTTTCATTATTTTAAATGTTAGTATAAGAATGTATTCTGTAATATATGGTAATTGTAATTAACAGTATTTTATAATATAATATTTCATTTTGTTTTAAATATTATATATAAATGATATCTTTTTTTCTTAACAAATAATAATAAAACAAAGCAATGAATGAAATATATCTTTTATTTCGACTACTAATTTTTTTAAATATTTTGTTACTTGTTATATAAAAAAATAGATCAGAAAGGCAATAAATAATAAGCTTAAACTAAACGTGATAAATAATAAATATAAAAATTTTATACTTAAATCAAACTTATAAAACTAAACCTAACTTAAAAAACACACAACAAAATATTTTTTATAATTATAATATTAAATGAAGCAAAAATCACACAAGAAAAATCCATAATAATCTAAAATTATCCCGCGTGACCTTCGAACTTTACCTATGCAGCCTCCTGAAATAGCCTGCATCGGTCGTCGACCTCCTCCCCGCGTCCCCCCGCGCCCCCCCGCGCCCCGGTGACCCGGTCAGCAACAAGTATATCGACTACCCCGTTTGACATTTAGCCGCGGAGCGACGGCTAGCATAGATGGTAATGCCTTCAAATATTTCAGCTTTTTTTGCCTATTAATTGGTACAGATTGTGTTTTTATATAATTTGATTATTTATATAAGATATTTAAATATAAATGAAAAAAAAAAAAGAGTTAATCACATATTTTTTTTATTTATATTATATAGTTTTTTGGCTAATTCACAATATGATTTTGTCTTTGTATGAGCTTTCAGGGTATAAAGTTTCTTTCCTGATTTATTTTTAGTCAAACTTTAATAATATCAATTCTGGAATACATATTAGTATTTTTAATGTAAGTTTATAAATAAACTAGAGGGCGCGCGCGGCTTCGCCCGCTTATTAGGAGTGAATTCTAAAAAAACCACGAAACACATGTTCAATAAAATATTTTTAACAGTCTGAATTTAAATTTTTATAAAAATCGGTGGCAATTTAAAGATTTTTCCATATAAACTTTCAACCCCTTATTTGAACCCTTAGGGGGTGAATTCTTAAAAACCATGAAACACGTGTTCAATGAAATATTTTTAAGAGTCTGAATTTCAAATTTTATAAAAATCGGTACAGATTAAATTTTTTTTCCATACAAACTTTCAACCCCTATTTCATCCCTTTAGGGTTAAAATTTTTCAAATTCCCTTCTTAGTGGATGTCCAGAATATGAAAATAAACATCTGCCCAAATTTCACGTTTCTACCATCAGCGGTTCCGGCTCTGCGTGCGTCTTACCTCAGTCAGTCAGCACAAGTCCTTTTATATATATAGATGATTTGATTGTTTTGCGGCATTGGTATTTCGATACAACTTTACTAATTTTTCTTCACCTGTAAGGCATACAACTTGAGGCCAGCCGCGACAGGTTGTGGATTCGATTCCCACTCACGGAAACGAAATATTTACTATTTGCATTTCCTCGCTCTGCTACCGAGGCAAAGAGTGGCGCCGAGTTCAGCTACTCAACGCGTAATGCCTCCGAAATTCGGCGGAAGTTGTGGAACGGAGTATCTTGGTGCCCTTTATCTATTTTACTATCTGCGGCATACGCTATCGTGAAGCTCTATGTATGTATATATAAAATTATATTTTGTAAGCAACAGAAGTAAGACATAATTATTCAAGAGGTATAGCTATATCATTATAAGGAAAGAAAAAAACAAATAGGAAAGGGGCATAACGCAGCGTTGAGTCCCACCACTTCTCATATGCAATTGCTCCAAAATTCAGCGGAAAGTGGAGAAAGGAGGTATTGTAGTAGCAGCGGAATGTCTAAACACTAGGTTCCCAGGTTGCCTCTGTCTACCCGGCTGTGTCCGGGATACAGCGTTACTGAGGAAGGAAACGGGAAAAATCTAATTGAAAAATAAAATTCAAGAAGCATAATTTTAAAATGTATGTTTTTTTTATATACTGCATTGTTAAGTTAACATTTAAATTATTTATTTTATAATACATACTACAAAATATCATACATAATTATTATGCTATTAATACTTACTTAGCAAAATAAACAGAAAAAGCTTTTATCCTAATAAATACGGCACATTCATTCGATAGGGCGTGAATTAGTTCCGGGCTTTCCATTCAAGCGGTGCCGTCAGAGCCAAGGACGCGGCCTTACAACGTTGTATGGTGGACATTAGGCCGACGAATTCAATTATTATGTCATAATAATTATCAAATAATTGAAAGTCTAAAAACCATAATAAAAAATATATTAACGATATCTATTAAATTCATTTTTAATTTTTTTTTTAGCTTCATATTGTATGCTATTTAGTAAGGTAAGAGTAAGCAGAGCGAACCTAGAGCTAAGACACTCTCTTACCTACGTTTTCGAATTTTCCAAATATTATATATTGAGAAGCGGGACTCAACGCCGCGTTTTGTTTTGTTACCTGAGTGAGGAAATGGAAATAATTCTTTAAAAATAAGAATTACAATCAGAGGCTGTGCCATGTTGCCACGACGGGTCACCTCTAAAAGTTTATAGATAAAGTCTTTGTATGGTATGAAGTTTCAATTATTTCGATTTACACATATTGAAAAACCATATTACAACTGTATGGGACAAAATCACTTGAATTAATATGCTTAAATGTCACGAGTTCGATTTTCGTCATGGTAAAAATTTGCGGTCACACGTCATTCCCATTTTTTTACATCTTGACATAATATGGTCTTGATTCTTATATTTAAAATTCTTTTTATATTTATCTTTTCTTTTTAATTTAACATTCCACATTTCATTGATTAAAAGTAGTAGCTACTCCTAAGAAAATCCAGTTCTTGTAATAAGTTGCCATTTATCATTCGACTTTAAGACTTTTCTACAAGAGAGTGCTGAAAAGCTTTTTTTTAAATTTACAATACAGCTCATATGTTATGAAATACAATATTTTTCTATTTATAATGAATAAACACATTAAAAAAACATCTACATTCATTCGATGGGGCGTGATTGAGTTCCGGGCGTTTCCATTTGGCCAAGGCAGTGGCCCACGTCACGGCAAGGACGCGACCTCACACCTACAATGAACATTCATCTGGTTTAAAGTTTCATGGGAAAATATGTATTTTGTATAAAAATATTGGAAATATTTTTAATTCACATTTAGGAAAGAAAAATACTTATTTAGTAAACGTATAAAAATTTTAACGTAGCGGGACTCGAACTGACGCCTCTTGGAAACCTACCAGGCGCTCTGACCACTGAGCCATACGTTCTCTTTTTTTATACGTTTTCTAAATAAAGTAATATTTGAAATATTGATATTAACAATTACTATCATATAGAAATTCGTAAATGTCAACTTTCGTTTCTATTATGTGATCTTACACTTAAATATACAAAGATACGTAGGTGAACTTAAATTAAATCTTTAGAGGTATTTCGTTGATAAAATAAGAATGGTTAAAACAACGATTGTATAGATAAATAACCAATGGTATTAAAAAAATTTAATTAAATCAGCTTCACGCTGTATCCCGCACACAGCAGGGTAGGCAGAGGAAACCTAGTGTTAAGACACTCCGTTCCCCACTTTCTGCCGAATTCTGGAGGCATTGCGTGTTGAGTGGCAGAACTCAACGCCGCGCTTAACCTCGACACCAGAGCGAAGAAATGGAAATATAAATTTAAGTAAATATTTCATCTCCTCGAGTGGGGATCGAACCCACAACCAGTTGGTTTTATAGTTACACCTCGTGCCGCTGCGCCACGACTGGTCTCTGGTCATGGTATTACTTTATATTGAAATATACTCTAGACTATTCTGTAGGTTACGCAGACAAAATCATATTCACAACCATTTTATATAATTTTTTTGGATCAAATAAAATCATTTTGAATTTATTTAAGGTTTCTCACGTATTTTTCATAATTATTAAACGGTGAATATTATTGTATACTGTCATAAAGAAATATCAATATAAGTATTTTATAAATAATATAAAAATAACAATAAAAATATTTTTTTATTTTTTCTAGCTATGGATAAGCAAAGGGAACCTGGGAGTCTAGATTTAAGACACTTTTTCCATTAAAACACTTTCGTTCCCCACTTCCCACTGTATTCTCGGGGCATTGCGTTGTTTCTAATAAGATATACATTTTCTTTCTTTACAAACTCAAACTTACAGTGATACTATCAATCAGAACTTTATACCAATGAATCTAAATTGATTTTTTGTATAAGATTCCTTCAGGCTACCCCTAGAGAGAAGTTATATTAAATAAAAAATCAAATAAATCAGCTTCACGTTGAATCCCACACACAGCACGTAGACACAGTTCCCTCTGTTAAGACACTCCGTTCCCCTATTCTGCCGAATTTTTCGAGGCATTGCCTGTTAGTACCGGAACTCATATATTAAATAGAAAATTAAATATATTTTTCAACAATGTTATCTCTTTATAATGTACATAACTAGATTTCATTCACTTCAAGGCACCGATGTGCGTCATAGTCAAGGACACGCCCTTCGACACTACATTAGGCATATTGGGCTATATATTCCGTGCTAACTCTCTTTAAACTTCTCTATTAATATCTCACGGCCGATCATGTTATTCTTTTTCGGGTTTTTACAACCTTGAAATATAATTTCGAATGGCCATATAACAAGATATTTTAAAATTTGACGCAATTGAGGTGTTGATAATAAAAAGTAACGTAAATGAACTATGATTTTTTATCATTATAGTATCACATTTATTTTAATCCTATAACTTAAATCTATTTTAACCTGACATTTTGTCAAATAAATTAAATAAAAAAATGTAAAAAAGCCAAAAAACCGTCTAAATTTGATAATACAAATAATCAAAGCATTTCCAAATAAAGTACCTACAACAATACCCTATGTAATATGAAGTAAGCACTGGTATTGCCCTGACATATTTTTGTCAGTCATAAGCCGTGTATGAATTGATTCATGCAGCCGACGCTGGTACCGAGTTCGATTAATAAGAGCGACCAAGAATGAACGCGCGTCGCCCTGCGTGTTACGATTCATGAATGCAACCCCGCCTGACCCAGTTTTTGACTCTATAACCTGGTGTTCCATAAGAGAAACGCTCCAACCGGCTATAATTTGCTATGGAATAAACGTCGTTATTGTCTCAGATATTGTTAATATAATCGCGTGATTGGGGAAAATAGGATATGCACTTGTCGTTTCTGGGTTAAAGTATGACGTCAGCAAGTGCGGAGGGGGTCTGCAGCCATGGAATTAGGTCAGTTTCATTCTGAAACAGGTTCGATGCCGGGGTGAAGGGCGCGGGGGAGGGCTCGAACGGGAATTAGTTTGAACTAATTATTAAGGCGATTATAGAATTTGCTATTTTTAACAAATTTATAAGACGAGCTTAGAAATAAGCTCATAATATGGTATAAAGGAAATTTCATATTTTTTAAATATTTATAAAAAAAAATACTTTATGTAAAGATTATTTAAGAATACTTATTTTAAAAAATATGCAAATTATACTTTCTTTTTTGTTGTTATTAAAGCCAGTATATGAGAAATTGTCTTGTCATTAAATCTTTATCAATTGGTAGAGTAGACATAGGGATCTTAGTGGTAAGACACACCTTTCTCATTGAGACACTTTGGTTCTCCACTTTCCGCCGAATTACAGCAATACTGCCTGCTTTAAAACACACTTTTGCTCACAAATAGTATGATCAAATTTGACTTACAGGAACTACATTGATTTCGATTATATATTGGAAATGTCATGTCTTTCTACACCAAAACTGAGATGGTTTTACATGTACATATCTTGGGGGTGGGTGGAAAATAATTGTATATACTTGGTCATTTCCCACATTTAGTTTTAGATATATACAGATATTATTATTTTAAATTTTCTAGATATTATTTTAGATACAAAAACCTACACCTAAAAGCCATATCAAAATTTGAAGGTTGATAAGTTTTAAAATGCATTCCTGATTGCTGTTGCTGTTGTGGCACAGTTGAATTGTCTTTTGTCACTAATTGAAGTTATTGGACTCTATGATTTGCGCTCAAATTTTGTATGCTATAGCATACCTAGTCTTTGAATACATCCCCCATCTCTATATAGAGAAAGAAGAAAATAAATCATTATATTTTTATAGTAAAAAATGTTGAACGACTTTTATAAAACTAACGACTAAATAAATTAGCTGATAGATTATTATATGCCAAATTCCATTCGGCTTAGTTCAACTTATAAATAGCGGAAGAAAACAATTGGACAGGCTGAAGCATAATTTTTATAATATATTTTTTTAGATTTGCAAGAGCGTAACCATACTCCGTTTGCTCCTTCCTTTCATTTAAAAGATGTTGGTTCCAGGTGAATGGAGGACCCAAAGTTGCGTTTATTTTACTTTACATGTATGCATTTTGGAAGATGAACAGATAGGAAATAATGGTGAATTATATGTTTCCTTGATTTAATTTTTCGTTTATTACGCTGTGCGTTAAGTGGTGTAATTTAACGCCGTAATGTGATGTATCAAAATAATTTGTAATTTATTTTTATTCTACATTAACAAAAGGCAAATACAATTGGCATAACCCAAAATATGAAGAAAATCCACAAAGTTCACTTCATAGCGTTGCAATATAAAACGAATCGACAGGATGAATAATCAATCTTTGTTATGTTTCAAGTACATCTAGTGTAGAATTTCAAATAATATTTGCTTAAATTTTTGAATCATGGACATATCTTAATTTATTGGAATTTTGTTTGTTTAGCTTCACGCTGTATCTTGCGCGTGGCAGTGTAGGCAGCATTGGTTCACCTGGGAACCTAATGTTAAGACACCCCGTTCCAATTAAGCCACTTCCGTTTCCTACTCCTATAAGTTGAATTCCCTACATATTGCGTTGTTGAAAGGTTGAACTCAACTCCGCGCTTTGCCTTGGTACAAGAGTGAAAGAAAGATATACGAACTCACTACTGCCACGTCTACAGTCACACGCTTGTGCCCCTGCGCCACGACTGACAGGCAACGCAATTCTACTTTACGAAAAGTAAAATAATATACAGTGCCTTATAAATATAAAAAAATATATATTTAATTATTTTTATTTAAAATAATAAAAATGAATTCTTTTCGTTTTTCAGTACCTTTAACACGTTACATAAGCTATTGTGAGAAAGAAGCTCGATCATGCTATTCATTCACAAACTTCTAACTATAACTCGTTTAAGTTTTCTAACGATTCTCCTAATACTTACCAGCCTAAGCTTTTTTTCACAGAGCAGGGTATGCAGAGGGAACTTAGTGTTAAGACACTTCGCTCTTCACGCACCATTATTTAAGACATTGCATGTTTGCTGAGTGGCATAACAGAATGCCGAAAATAATTTAAATATTATAATTACAATCAGACGCTAACGCTAATCTACTGAGACGTCTACATATTATTTATTAAATATAATCGAAATATCATAATTTTTATATCCTTTAATTTAAATCGAACATCGAAGTTATTTTTAGATACCCCACATTAAGTGCATCCTAAAATAGGTGACCCGGATAGAGGCGTTGCTCTGTACACGCAGCCTAGGATTGTGACGTCATACCTCCTTTGGACCACCCCCGTACTCTCTACACCATAAAGCTGCAGCTTCCTTTGAAATATAAACCTATGATTTGTGTTGGAGCTTCTATATAAGATATATGTACATATTCGAGAAAAAACAAAAAACTGATCAATATTTGAAAGTCAATTTAATGTAGTAATAAGTCTCGTTATTAGAACAAAGATAAACAGAGATTTACTTATTTTTTACATTTTTAAAGTGAAAATATATTAAAATTTTAACGTAGCGGAATTTACTTGCAATAAAATATTTAAAATAAAACTATTTAAACCTAAATATTATATAATTTAAAAATGGATATACATTTTAAATGTAAATTTTAACATTCTTATAAAAAAAACATAGTAAGTACTATTGTCATTGTATTGTATTAAGTAAATTGCTTTGTGTTTTTTTTAAGTCATGCTAAAACAATATAGATTTTTTAAGACTTTTCATAAAAATATCTTTCAAATATTCCATGATATATACAAAAACATTGTAGAATTATATAAAATAAATATATTTAATATTATGTATCGTCCGCATCTAGTTCATCTTTTCAAAAATGGCGGTTCTCAAATTGTAAGACCTAATTTTTTATAGGACCTGGTGAAAGTGATAATAAAAGAATATTTTTAAGAATTTTTGTCATCACTCGCGCCAGGTCCGCCAGGTTTTATGAATTAGATAAAAAATCATATTTGTTATCATTTCGTATATTTTTTTTTCGTATACTTAGTAGGATCAGAAAACAACTGTCGGCAGGTCATAACAACGGGCTGGTCGTTCAACCGCCGCAAGTCTAGGTTCGAGTTCTGCACAGTCTATGCCGCTGACGACTCCCTCTCAGGGTGCCAAGTATTGTTTCCGATTTATCAAGAACAGATTACCTTTTCCCTCACCACCCGGTGTTGCTGTAATTTATGAACAAGGCTTTAAATTTATTTTTTTAACATTGATTATTTTATTTTTTTTTCTCTAAAATAGGGAGTGCTAAGCACAAAAAAGACAATCGGACCGGAACTCACGGATATATATACGTTTAGGTTTATTTTTGAAAAGTATGGAAATGTAAATACTTAAAACTTGAATTCCTAATAGAGTGTAATTCTAAAATAAGTTATTTAATTAGGTCAACGAGTATACCTGTCTTTACTGCAAATATTTTCTATACACAAATATTTTCTACATTCATAAATAATCATAATCAATTATAATTTAAAGATCATTTTACATTTACTTAGACCGGCGTGGCGCAGGGGCAGTGGTGGACTCGATCTCAATTCTCCCCGAATTTTATTAACCAGCTTCACCAGAGGCAAGTCGTGGCGCAGCGGCACGAAGTGTGACTGTAAAACCGAGTGGTTGTGGGTTCGATCCCCACTCGAGGAGATGAAATATTTACTTAAATTTATATTTCCATTTCTTCGCTCTGTTGTCGAGGCTAAGCCCGGCGTTGAGTTCTGCCACTCGACACGGAATGCCTCCAGAATTCGGCAAAAAGTGGGGAACGGAGTGTCTTAACACTAGATTCCCTCTGCCTACCCTGCTGGGTGCGGGATATAGCGTGAAGCTGGTTTAAATTTTATTATTTGTTAATATTTTCATTTTTTTGCTCTGGTACCGCTCTAGTACGCTCAGTTACTTATCACGCGATGCTTCGAAAAATTCGACGGAATGTGGGGAACGGAGTGTTTTAACACTAGGTACCCTCTGCCTACCCTGCTATATGCGGGATACAGCGTGAAGCTTTTTTAAATTATCTTACATTTGGTTTTATTTCTTTATTATCCTCACCTCAAACTATTTTCAATGATTGCGCCACATAATTTTCAACAAAGCGCCATCTATGAGAAATTATCAAAAATTTTGCGAAAGAGCCTGAAAGTTATCTTTCAGGTATTTTTCAGTAAGAAAGTGTTAAATCTAGTCCTTCAAAATATAGATGGCGCTTATCATTACATGTAAAAGTATTATTTTAGAAATACAGTATAAAGTTAAAAGATGGCGTGAGTGTCGTTCGCCAAAAATATACAGCTACAAATGGTTGTCAACTACCAATTTTTCTTATGATTATAAAAAAGTGTAATAATAATAACCTAACCTTATTTATATATAATAAAATATATAATAAAATTAAAAAATATATATATATTTGGTTAATAAGTTATTTTGTATAATATTTTGTTTATTTGTATGCATATCTATAATTTTTCTTTTAATTTTGTTTTTAATAATCACACATTATCTTAGATACAGCAAAAAAGGCAGAGAGAACCAAGTTAATGTTAAGACACTCCGATCTCTACGTTTTCTTTTAATTAATATATTATATTAATAAATTTAACATAATGTAAATAAAAAACAAAATTACAAAAATCTTTCCATAGAATTGCCGACAACAAAATTGTAACGATTGTAAAAGAATCCAGAAGCGGTGACATGAGAAGGTATCGTTTGGTTGGCTGAAGCGTTTGGACGGCTTCCAAGTACTCAAAAGGCGCGGGTTCAAATACTACAGTGATTATTTTTGTTCGGAATTTTAATAATTTTTATTTGTATGAATATTTACTAGTATACTTGGAAAGTTACTTATTTATTAAAAACTAGGTCATCAGCCTGTCCTAGTCCACTGCTGGACATATGCCTCTCCAATGGCACGCCACTGAGCTCTATCTTGAGCTCAAAATTTTATATATTAAAAATAATTTTATATTATTAAAAATAAAACATATATATTTCAAAAAAGTTATATTTAAATTTATTATTTTACACAAGTATTTTAATCTAGCATGCCGTTACTTACTAGTATACTTGGAAATTTACTTATTAAAAAGTGTGGATATCATCTTTTAATAACGACGTGTTTTAATTTACCGATGGGAATGCCTTTTACTCAGGTTACCTTCTTCTACTATATGATAAAAGAAATAGCTTATTAACACATCAATTTTTTTTATATTTTCCATGCATAGATTTGACTTTTCTATCTTTTTATTATATATAGAGATGTCAATGGTGACTATGTGTGTCATTGGCGATAAGTGGTATTACCATATCAGGATTATCCCTATTTTTGGTATATTTCTTTATGAAAATCGTATTAAATTTATAAATTTTCTTATCAATATTCTCATCTAGTGTCAAAACACTATATTCTCCGTTTTCTATCCGAATTCGAGACTTTCCATGCTGAGTGGCGGAACTTAGCAGCACGCTTTTTCTAGGTCCCGGAATGAACCCACAATAATCACTTTACAGTCAGACGCTGTCTCACAACACCACTTTAATCTTCCTACATAATATAATAGATCTATAAGTATGATAGATATCACTTTTTCTCCTTAATCTATTATTTACATACATTTCACACACAATCCAAGAAAAACACGTTACCCGATACGCTCCATTTATTTCCCTATATCGCAAGCATTGTAAATACAAAAAAAAAAAGGAAATGAATTACTTTCGTTCAGAGCCAGTCGGCTTCACGCACTTGTCTTTCTTTCTCGCATTTATTACAGCCGATACCCCAATATTTCTGTAACATATGTGATTGTCAGAATTCATTTGAGTTCTGCTGGAGGCGTAATATACGAGTAAAATATTTTTCTTTACGTTTTTCTACTCAAAGCAATCGTTGCTATGACAAATGGGTTTGAAATTATGTTTGGATTTACCTTAAATCTCGTTGGATTTGTGTCTCCTTTCAAAGATATTTCTCTAGAGGTTTTAAGGCTCTTATTTGTTAACGTTTCGTGAGATACTTTCGCGAGGTTGTATTACAGTATCGCGTGGGTTTCGACAAAACAAACTCGACGTGGTAGCTCGCACAGAAATATGAACTGGTTTGTTTTACCCAATTTGGATTGTAATAAATTTCCCTGTATAAATAACGGCGGGGTGTGAAATTGCAAGATAATTTAATAGAGTGTCCGAGAGTTCGTTGTTTAGGTCTTATACTTGGTTCTTTATATACAGTCTTTATTCACCTGGAATAAATAGAAAAACATGGTAGCCTTTTTCCATATTCATTCATTAAGTAATAAGACAAATGTAACTTTATTATATTTTCTCCCTGAACAGAGTGTCTTGATACTAGGTTCTCTCTGCCTACCTTGTTGTATGCGGGATACGGCGTGAAGCTGATTTTAAATTATTTTTTATGCAAAATAGAACCTGTAATGAATCTAATCTAATCTTATTATAATATATTAAAAATGAAATAAATCAAAATAAATCAGCTTCACGCTGTATCCCGCACACAGCAGGGTAGGCAGAGGGAACCTAGTGTTAAGACACTCTGTTCCCCACGTTCTGCCGAATTCTGGAGGCATTGCGTGTTGAGTGGCAGAACTCAACGCCGCGCTTAACCTCGACACCAGAGCGAAGAAATAGAAATATAAATTTAAGTAAATATTTCATCTCCTCGAGTTGGGATCGAACCCACAACCAGTCGATTTTACAGTCACACCTCGTGCCGGTGCGCCACGACTGGCCTCATCTTATTATAATAATATTATTTTCTAATTATATTATTATATTCTAATATTTGTTTAAGAAAAACAGTTATATTACTTAATTATAGTTTGATACACACGTTACACGATTATTTTAATCTGTCTAAAGACGCGACGCCAGAAATAGCGACTGTAAAAGAAAGAATGAGGTCGTCATGGGCCAATTTGTGTGTGCTATCTGGTATCTAACATAGTGCAGGAGTAACAGACATAAGGTATTATATTAAAAGTATGAGTATAAAAGTAAAAAGTTTTTTAAAATGAAAAGAAAGAAAATATTTTAAAAACAAATCTATATTGAAAAAGAAACAATGAACCACATGAATTCTATTTTTTTATCGTTATGCTGTATGTATACATAGTAGAGGAAACCTGGGATCCTAGTGTTAAGATACTACGTTCCCATTAAAACACTCTCGTTCCTCACTTTCCGCCGAATTCTGGAGGCATTGCGTGTTGACTGGCGGAACTCAACACTGCCTTCGTTATACGAGAGGAAATTGAATGAAAATTGAAAATATATAGTTTCATATAGAGTGGGAATTGAACCCACAACCTATCGCACTTCCTGCCATTCTTAGATAAAAGGAGCGAAGACACTACCTAATATTCCTAATATTCTCTATTCTGAATGTGCAAAATTTTAAAGCTTTTACTTCTTCTTCTTCCTGGCATTAATCCCGGCTTTTGCCAGGGTCTGCCTTCCTACTTAACCTACTCCACTTTGCACGGTCTTTAGCGTCCTCGGTGGTTAGACCATTGGCTCTCATGTCCTGCATCACGACATCCAACCAGCGCTTCTTTGGGCGTCCGAGAGGTCTCACTCCAGGGACTGACATAGCAAGGCACTTGCATCCGACATAGTTCTTAGGCCGGCGCGTAACGTGACCAAACCATCTCAGGCGACGCTCTTGGAGCTTATCCGCTACGTCACGGACTCCAAGACTACCTCGAATGAATGTGTTGCGTATGCGGTCAGACCGCGTTACGCCGCACATCCACCTCAGCATCTTCATTTCCGTGACGTGAAGCTCCTGAGTGTGCCGAGATAGTGCTGGCCAACATTCGCTGCCGTATAAAAGAACCGGTCGGATGATGCTCTTGTATATCAGACCCTTGAGTTTGGGCGGTATCCTGCGATCGCAGACCACACCAGTGACCTCCCGCCATTTGGCCCAAGCAGCGCTTATCCGGCTATAGACATCGTGATCGATGCCTCCAGACTCGTGCATAACGGATCCAAGGTACCTGAACTTTTCCGACTTAACGGCTGGTTCAGGACCTATAAGGATAGTGCTCGAGTCCGGGCTCCCGCAGGCCATGTACTCGGTCTTCGACACATTTAGTTTAAGACCGCCGTTCTCAAGCGTACCCTTCCACAGGTTCACTTTACGCTCCAGCATCAGTCGGTTCTCATCAATGAGTGCTATATCATCGGCATACATCATCAGCCATGGAGGCTGGTCTTGGATGTGAGCCGAGACAGTATCGAGCACCACATTGAATAAGAACGGACTAAGAGCCGAGCCCTGGTGAACCCCTACTGTAATCGGGAAGGGTTTAGTGTCGCCAACAGCAGTCCTAACCATAGAAGCGGAATTGTGGTACATGTCTCTGATAATCTCAATATAGGCCTCAGGGATCCCTTTGGATCGCAACGCCCACCAGATACACTCACGAGGCACACAGTCAAAGGCCTTCTGCAGATCTAAAAAGGCCACATGCAGAGCTCTCCTTTTTTCCCTGTATGCCTCCATCAATGTTCTGAGGGCGAAAACGGCGTCCATAGTGCCCGATCCTGGCTGAAATCCATATTGAGACTCAGAGACAGTACACTCGCGGCGGAGCCTGAGGTCGATCATGCGCTCGAAGAGCTTCATGGTATGACTCATAAGCTTAATGCCCCTATAACTACCACAATCTTGAACACTGCCCCTTCCCTTGTAAATAGGGGTAATGAAGCTAAGCCGCCACTGGTGTGGCATCTTTCCAGTGTTCAAGATATGGTTAAAAAGGACAGTAAGCATGAGCACACCAAGAGAGCCCAACGATTTCCACGCTTCGATCGGAATGTCGTCAGGTCCCACCGCTTTTCCGTTCTTCATGCGTCGAAGGCAATTGCGAGTTTCGTCAAGGGTTATCGGGGCAATAAGTCCGAGGTTAGGCGGTGGGTCGTGATGAAGACTGCATGGGTGCTGAGTATTCAGCAACTCCTGGAAGTAGCTTCTCCATCTCTCCTTCACAGAGGCATGACTACAGAGCAGCGTGCCCTGGGAATCTCTGACGCAAAGACATTTTGCGATATCTTGCGTCGCTTTATCCCGGGAACGTGCCAGTTTGTAAATGAACTTCTGCCCCTCCACAGTTTCAAGTTTATCATACAATGGTGACAAACTCTCACTGCGGGCTCTGGCTACAGCTCTTTTACTGGCACGTTTAGCTACTATGTACTCCAGTCTGTCTTCAGGAGAGTTGGATTGCTGCCACTTCTTAAAGGCATCCTTCTTTTCACGAGTCACCTCCTGCACCTTGTCATTCCACCACCATGTCTCCCTGTCGATGACACGTCCTCCCCTAGAAAGGCCAAGAACTCGCCTGCCCGCCGCAATGATTGCCGACTGAGCTCGATCCCAAGCATCCTGAGCAGTCTCGGTGTTAGTCGAAAGATTATGACTTTTCACCTCTGCCAGGAAGTCGGTCTGCATCGGTCCATTCAGCAACCACCACTTGATCCGAGGCCTACGTTTCTCGGCTACTTTCTTCTTCGGAGTGACGTTAAAGTCCATGACAAGAAGACGATGTTGGGCCGTTAGGCTTTCGCCTGGAATGACCTTACAGTTAGTTACCCTGCCCATATGACACCGTCTGGTCAATAAGTAGTCTATTTGAGTTGAGTGGGACCCGCTCTTATACGTGATAAGGTGCTGAGGATTCTTTTGGAAGAACGTATTCACGACGGCCAGATCTGACGCAATACAGGTTCTGAGAATATTTTCTCCCTCTGTATTGCGAAGACCGTGCCCAAAACCCCCGTGAACACGTTCATACGGCTCAGCAGCCTTACCGACGTGACCGTTCAAGTCCCCCCCAACTAAGACCACTTCGGTAGACGGTATAGTAAGTAGCACCTCTTCATACTGCTCCCAGAATGTCTCCTTTTCGGACGCGCTACATCCCGCCTGGGGAGCATAGGCACTGATTAAGTTTGTGGTAACGCCCTCAATCAGTACCTTTACTCGCATCAAGCGGTCGCAGCGACGGTCAACTTCAAGGAGCCCATTCTGAAGCTCTTCAGAAAGCACTACCGCCACACCGTTTCTACCGGAAGGTGACCCAGTGTATATAAGCCGGTAACCCTGTCCGATGTTACGGGACTTATTACCCTTCCAGCGAGTTTCCTGGAGGAAAGCACACTGGACCCGACGTCTCATTAGTACATCTGCGAGTTCCCTGCATCGTCCGGTTAGAGAGCCAATATTCCACGTTGCAAAGCGGAGTTTCCGTCTGGGTACTAGCGTCTTTAGCCGTGCCCGTACTTGACACGGTAGCCCTTGCCCACTTGTCGCAGGTGTAGGGCGATGTGCCTGCGCGTCGTTTTGCGGCGACGCCCTAGTCGTACCCAGTCTCATCTTTGTTCGTTCCATGTTATGGCGAGTTATGGTTTTTAGTGGAGCGATTGCCATCTGACCTCCAAAACCCCTTTGTGGGGAGAAACCGGGGGGAGAAAGATAGGACAGATAGAAAAAGTGGAAGGATGGGTAGAGGGAGAGGGTAGGAAAAAGGAGAGGATTAAAAGAAGGGGACACCACTTTTATGGACTGGACGGAGGTTATAACAAGTGGTGGCTCGAGGATCCGGGGTCGCGTACCCGTATGCCCAAGAACAAATATCGGACAGATATTAGTCAGGACACCCTCTGAACACATTTTAAAGCTTTTACTATTTATCACAAATAGTAATTTATTTATGATTGTGGGTTCAATCTACTAAATGTTAAATATTTGTATATTTTTTCCGAAACTTCCATTGCTACACAATGGAAGTCTTGGTCTGTATGCTAAGATTTTTGACGTCTAAATTTCTTCAGTTTACTTAGTTGAGATTTATAATAAGTAAAAAAAAAACACTACAATGCCTGTTCTATTTATTTTTGATTAATTTAACAGGCCAACTACTAATATATGTTTAACGTTTTATTTGATGAATTATCAATTAAAAGGTAAATATTTAAATGTGAGGGCCGAAGCGTGTGTATATTTTAGTATTTGGCCCCAGTTTGATGATACCACTATTTTAATTAACGCTGTATTTGAATAGCAATGACAAATAATAGCACAGCGAGTATACACAGAAGTAGTTTATAATTTTAATAGCCCCGGGGCTAGACTGTTTCAATTTAGATCTCAAATAGTTCCAAATGTAGAGTGAAACGTACTTTCATTTGTTCTCTAGCCAACAATTCCTTAGCTCTAGAAATTACAGTACCAAATATTGGTGCCTACTGCGCAGTACCGGCGATGACATGATTGATATACGATTGGGTTTGACGAGAAGATTCATTTGTAGATTGTAGTCGTAATTAGAGTTGCCAGACCGGAAAGTACGTGAACGACTTGTACTTTAGCGAAATATATTTTGTCAGCTTGGGTAGTGGTTACCTAAGTACTAAGTTCACTCCTTTTAAATATAATTTTAATGACATAAAAGGATAAATGGAGAAATACATATTTTAATTTAAAATACATATTTTAATTTTCGTTTGCCTTGTTTTTGTTTTTTAAACAAAGTTATAAATAAATTCTATTCGATTTGATTTCGATATCTAGTCAAGAGCGAATATTGTAAAAAATCTATATTTTCTAGTAAAAATTTTTAGCGTGCGACGTAGAACGGTTGTTTTATTTGCTTGATGTATTAATAGATTTTTATTCTGTTGAAGTGATGAACGAAAATATGACATATTTTTTAAGAACGAAACGTGTATACAAAGTTTCTATAGAAGCAAAAATTTAAAAAAAATTTTACATTTCACTGGAGTGACGTTCAGGTAGTAAGGGCTTGTAGAATTTTAAAAAATGTATACATTTGAATTGAACAGGTGTTGGAATGGATATTTTAATAGAATATCGATCGGAAAAGTTGTTTTCAATGAATGTAAAGCGATTGAACCTCAAAGTATTCAATTTCAAGGAAACTAATAGATGTAGCCAATTGTAGCGCAAGTCACAGTTGTGTGAATGTAAACGTGACAGGTTGTGGGTTCGATTTCCACTCGAACTCGAACTAAACTCGAACTTCAAAGAAGGTGTTGAGTCCAGCCACTCACTATGCAATGTTTCCAAAATTCAGCAGAAACTGGGCAATGGAGTATCTTAAGACTAGGCTTCCTCTGCTTACCCTGCTACATGCGGGATTCAGAGTGAAGCTGAAAAAAAATAGATTCGAAAAAATGAATATATGTATGTGAGACTATCGTGACTCTGGGTCACAACGGTGTAACTGTAACACGACGGTTGTGGGTTCGATCCCCAATCGAGAGGATGAATTATTATTTGTTAATATCTTCATTTTCTTTGGCACCAAGGCAAAAAATTCGGCGTTGAGTTTTGCCACTAAACAAGCAATGTCTCGAAAAATTGGGCGAAAAGTGGGAAACGGAGTGTCATAACACTATGCTTTCTCTACACTGCCTTGTAGGCATCTGTACTCATTGTGAATCTGAATATATGTGTAGTTGAATATATTATTTTATCCGTAATATAGATATAAGAGAATGCTTAACGATCGATTAGTAAATATATATTTTTAGTAGTTTGACGTCAAACGAGCTGTTTAGTTAGTTTTGTTTCAGATGCTGTCATGACTGCCATTGATGTAAATGATTCTTAAATAGATTTAAAATATATTATTTGTATGTATGGAGGATTTTGATAGAAATAAGTTCAATTTTATATGTAGAAATAAGTTTGATTTTTTTAAGGACAAAAAATAAATGTATCTGTTTTGTAAAGTGGAAGCAGGAAATTTATGCAAATTTTCAGATTTTTTATTTTTTCTACTTTCCATATTTTGCGTCTCGAGGTGCAATAGAAGAGGTTTACTTAAACACGACGGCAAAAATAAAATATTTTAGTTATTTTAAAAGTAAGCTTTTACCTGATTGGCGATGGAACCAACCTATTTCTTATTAATACATTTCTTATGATATACTCAATTATGCTAATGGTTTAAAATTATATGTATTTTTAAATATATAATAATAACTATTGAATCAAAGACGGCGTTGAGTTCCGCCATTCAATACGTAATGCCTCCAGAATGCGGCGGAAAGTGTCAGCGACAGAAGTGTGTCAATGAGAAGGGAGTGTCTTAACACTAGGTTTCCTCTGCTTACCCTGTTATGTGCGGGATACAGCGTGAAATAAAAAAAAATATATCGTTTAAAATTACCAATTTTAAAATTAAACGTTATCGTTTTAAACGTTAAAATTAAATGTATATAAAACCTGCAAATAAAATAAATAAATCAAATAAATCAGCTTTACCTAATCAAGAAAACCTAATCAACGAACCTAGTGTAAGACACTCTGTTCCACACTTTCTGCCGAATACTGGAGACATTGCGTGTTAAGTGGCAGAACTCAACGCCGCGCTTTGCCTCGACACCAGAGCGAAGAAATGGAATATAAATTTAAGTAAATATTTCATCTCCTCGAGTGGGGAT
Source organism: Heliconius hermathena (assembly GCA_013403705.1). NCBI lineage: Eukaryota > Metazoa > Arthropoda > Insecta > Lepidoptera > Nymphalidae > Heliconius > Heliconius hermathena. Next base: position 291,296 of record JAAIXJ010000251.1, read on the forward strand.
CGAACCCACAACCAGTCAGTTTTACACTTTGTGCCGCTGTGCCACGATTGGCCTCAATCCTGCAAACAGAAATCCATAAATGAAAGACAAGTCTGACTCAGCGAAGAGATTGATTTCGTCTGTTTTATTACGCAACGTGGTCGTATAGCAAATGTGCAGCTCCGAGGGTTTTTCGTTTTATTAAAATATTAATGACTAGCGGCTCGCCCACGGCTTCGCCCGCTTAAAATACATGATTACTGATTTAATAAGCATAATCGATTGACAACTATAATGACTTCTAATATGATTTTTTTTTACGACATTATCGTCAAAGAATTTTTGATTGTTTTAAATAAAAAAATACGACCATTGTTGATATTTGATATTTATAAAATATACATAAAGCTAATTATGTATTACACGTATATATTTTTGTAACTTTATGTTCTTTTTACCTATATAATATACGTCTCATCATAATTCTAAAACTCTGTTAAATGTGCTGATGTCAGTGAATAATTTAATTTAGGTTGTAGGATTCATAATATTCTTTGTAAAATAACTGTATTAATTGCATATTAACTCCTGTACAGTTTTTAAATTAGTTACATATATTATATGAACGAACCAACCAAAATATCTTTGTATTTACTTGATATTTCTTTCAAGATCGTTCTTTATCTCTGTGTTGAATTAAAATAAATTAAAATTAGCTTCACGCTGTATCCCGCACATAGCAGGGTAGGCAGAGGGAACCTAGTGTTAAGACAC